>OU343221.1:146764729-146854009 GCA_910596185.1 Chrysanthemum makinoi | reverse complement strand
TTATGCTTGAATATATTTTTTTGTTAATATTTATGTAATTATTATTTTTTTAAAAATAGTGAAATTCGGGTTATTCGGTTCAACCCAAGAACCGAACCGAATTAGAATTCAACTGAACCAAACCAAAACCAATTTGAATTTTTGGTTGCCGCTTGAATTTAAAAAAAATTTAACCGAACAAACCGATAACCGAACCGATCAACACCCCTATTTCAAATGAAGAATCTAATGTTTGGTATATGCTTTTACTGTAGGTTTTTATACAAAATTCAAAAAATTCTTAATGTATCAAATCTTGGCAATATTGAGTGGTATGGGATGGACTTTTTATATTTTGTAAGGCCACTATTAGATAATTCTTTTTTAGTTTAATTATATTACTTTCTCTCAACTTAATCTCTCTCTTACTTGGATCAGGTTACGTATCGTTGTCGTAGGAAAGTAGTCTTGATTTAACCTTTTACTTGATTTTCTTATGTGTCCTTAGATTCTTATTTCTTAAGCCAAAAAAGAAGGTCAAAATGCAAAGCTAAATAATGTCCCATATATTCAACACCTTTTGGTCCGGTTTCCATATCACAACTGTTAAAAAGTAAAGAAATGTTGATACTAAACCAATGGCTTGACCAGCACGACTTTTCAACACGTCTCTTACTAATAAGCTGCTCATCATATATCACAGAGGCATAGAAATTCAACGATGATTCCGTAGTCACACAAACATGAACGGCTGCGGATAGAAATATAGCTAATGAAGTTGCAAAAAAAATACTACGTACATATCAAGAGGAATCTACTTATTAGTGTTGTGGCTGGTCCCCTATAGTATGTTCCAAGTATTTTAACATAATGATCAAGAAAAAATAACAGCCTATGAAATTTAGTATAAGAAATGAGGTGACGCTCACCTAAAGGTAGTGAAAATTACTCATAATTAATTGTATGCTGATTTTTACGTCAAAATGCTACTGGAAAATCCTAAAGAATCTTCTAATCTTTTGTTTTAGGAAGAAGACTATGATCTACTTGAAAGCTAATCATAAATCATGACATAGTAAATATCTCACTGGAAAAAATGAAATAGAGTATTGTTTTTCCAATGTAAGTTCTAAAGTAAACTAAAAGTAAAGTAACTCCCAACATTGTGTTTCATGGGTTATGGTCCCAATACCATCTTCTTTCCAATGTAAGTTATGTATACCAATGAAGTCTATGGTGAGTCGGCCAGCACTTGATCTTATAACGGGCCCTTTAAAGAAGGTTTCACTTGAGGGCGGTCCTGGAGGATAGAATGTTGCAGCTATGCCACCGATGTCACTGTTTGAATCACCGAAATTGTATATGGACGGTATGTTGCACGAAGGAAAAGGCGCCATAAAGCATTTCCACGCACTATATGTGCCCCTGTATCAATCAGAGTTTTAATGAAATGTGTACATAGTCATGTAAAATATGCATTTGCAGGCGAAGTGATGCAAGATCAATAGTAGATGGTAGGACATACCTGATAAACTTCGTTCAAGCTCTCACCTATATCACAATTAACCTAAAGTCAGCACGCAGCAGCATTTCGAACGCCGGTTTTAGATCAGCAAATCCGGATTTGAATATCAGCAAGCCAAAAGGCGGTGGAATAATCTGGTACCCAGAAGTTGTAAATACAAACATTATACATAATCAAGAAACTAATAAGCAATTCAAACTTGAAATTCACATAAGATGAAAAAGTACCTGCCATTTCAACATTTACAGTGATTCAGTAGCCTTGGTCAGGTCCACTGGTACGTAAAATATGCGCTTACGCTACTAATCACCATCTTACGCTTTGAACAACCTTATAACATGACCTTTTTCAGTTACGAAAGAGAAAATAACCAACAAATCTAAATTGACATTTACAGAATTCCTTCTAAAGATAAATAATTTCAAAACTTGGTTATTTAGCATTGAACTTGCTCGGTTTCGAACTAGCTAATCTTAAACTAAAGGTCTTCTTCATCAGCTTGAGATGCTTCCATTAAAACTTTGCCCGCCTTCTTAATAGCTCATATTAGCAACTTTATTCGATGTCATTCATAACACCTAAGGCATTAAAATCCAATTTTTAATTATACATAAACAAATCGATATTCATGTAACTCATGAATCACATAAATAAAATTAAATAACCTAAATCCCAAATATTTCTTTAACCATTAAATCACAAATTTTAATCAAACCTCTTGTAACAAAAAAACATACATAAATCCGAACCCGAAACCTTCAAATCAGATTAGTAGGCTGCGTCTTTTTTTTCCCACCCTTGAAAGTATCAAAAGGGTATAACCTCCGAAATTCAAAAAAAATGCCAATATGTCATCCTAACCACAAATAAAAACAGACCCAGTGTGAAACTCTTTTTGACCACATACTCTGTAAAGTTATTATAAAAAGAAGGTTAATAACGAGTGACAATTACGTGGGCTACAAAGCTGGGCCGAAAATGTGACATTAGTGGGCTGCAAGCGCTGGAAATCTAAGTAATAATATTTTAATCGGTCTTTGTGCTATGTTATATATAAGTAACAAGTAGGAGGCCCAGCCACGTTGCGGTCGGTCTTTGAGCATCTAAATTTTAAGGCAGTATGATTTGCTTCTATTGCATAATCAACATTGTTTCAATAATGTACTCTTCCCCTCCCGACTGATCAATTGACACCAGATTTAGCAAAACAAAAAACATATCCAAACACCCCTTGAATAATGAAATAACAATATATAATGTACAAAAGAACACAAAGGATTATTGCATGGTATTTTATTCCTAAGTAAGAAGCTGTAATGGAAGAGTGTCATACCATTAGGAAAACTAAACAAAAATATGATTTAGCTACTGGAGGAGAAGCTTTGACAATAGATTTTGAACTGAAACAAAGGGTATGATGTTTGGTATTGGTAACACATTATCAGTAATGAAATTTTTGTTACTTGGCCTAAAATAGAAAAATAACTAACCATAATAATACAAACAATATTAGAAGTTTTGTTTACAACGTAGTGGCAGCAGGAAAATAACTATCATGAGTTCTTTGGTAACTTAACAGCCCAACCACACCTGAATCTGTATGAAACGCAGAGGTACCATTCCCCATATCATTGTTAATAGAGTTGGCTTCCATACCAACAAATCCTCACCAGCAGGCACATAATATGAATATACCTGCGCATTATAAATATTAACAAATTTAACAAACTCCTACTATAAAAAAAGGTTAACACAACCCCAATGGCGTGCATTAGTTCATCTTGGCAGGCTGCAACTTTGGGCACAGCCCTCAACCGTGTAGCGCAAGATATGCAGAACCATATTGTAGTCTCTTCAATATTTTTTACACTTGTTGGACGTGTAAATCGACTGGCCTGTAAAGGTGAATAGGATCAAGAATAAACCAATGGATCCGTGTTGCTTGCTATATGTATGTAGTAGCTAAACATGCAATGAATGGTTCAAAAAGTGTGAGAAAAAAAAGTTACACAGTTTCTAGAGGGCTGACCACATTAGGTTAGTTATTAAAATTAAATTTGTGTTTCAAATAGGCATGACTTCGTATGATAAGTGACCCGGTGCACCTGAACGGGAATAGTGGCTGGTCACAAAGTTTCAACAAACGGAAGCAGTCCATCATGGGTCACAAAGTGGCCTTGTGTATCTGTCTTATTAAAGTCGGCATACAGAGTCGTAACCATTTAATTCTCTTTACCGTACTCAGAACCTGAAGAATACCGGAAAGAATAAATAACATGCAAAAAAATAACACATCTAACATACATTTTGAAACCAACGACAACCAACGTATGATTAGTGATATGATATGAAGTATTGAACTACATGAATTGTTATGTTACACGTGGTTCACTTTATCTATAATTTATCAATCGGAGCCTTTTTGTTGGGTTCAGTCAGTACCCAAACCCCTTAATTCTATGATTTGAATAGAAAATACCCTAAGTGTTTATGACCTTAAACACTAACAAGTCACTGAAGATAGTCACTCAGTGAGTCATCTTCAGGACACTTAGGACGAGACTTAGAAGAAAAGTCTCTTCGCTCAGTGAGGCGGAACTCAATGGGTGAAGATTGAGTTAAGAAGAAGATGATGGCTTCAGTGAGTGATGACAATAACTCACTGAATCCCATAAATCCTCATCAACTACAACCACTGAATACCAAGACCGAAGAGAAGAAGACTGAAGAATGGATGGGACAAGGAGTGACAAGTTTGAACATATATAGAGGAATCCTTATCTGCCATAAGTCAAACTTTCCCTGAAAAGATAACAACCAAGATCATCAATGTCATCGATGATGAATAAAGCAACTGTCTTACCCAATATAGCCTCTTGAAAGCAGACAAAATACATAAGTATTTTGTCTTTATAGCTTACGTCGTCTGCCTTAGGATATAATTAAATTCCATACTTGTATAATAGACATGTAGGAGTGAAAGTTAAGCTTGTGCATTAAAAGTGTAAACACACACAAGCAACTTTCACTCCTCCAAATACGACTATGTCCCCGAGATAGCTCATGGTTCCCTAGTAACTTAGCACTCCTAAAATTAGTGGGAGCGACACCATACTTGTCATTCAATCCCAAGTTTTGTTCCGCAAAAACTTGGGTAATATATTCTTTTGATTCGTTTTAATAAGAATATAAACGTTGAAAAATCAATTGTGTATTTAATTTACTTATCTTGTTTAAACTGATTTTTCAAATACTTTGCTTAAGTCATGGATCACTCTTAGCCTAAATTACTATTTTGCTATTTGTGATACGGAACAAAGTGTGGTATCGAGTCGTGATTTATAAAACACTTTTAAGCCGCTTAAAACGCTTTTAAAATCAGATCCTAACATGGCGAAAGTGAAGTTCCCCAACCGGTGGATAAAAAAGGTGGAGCATATGTCGTTGTTGCCTCTCGACTTGAAGTTGAAAATTTTAACAAGTGGAAAAAGCGATGCTTTGCTACTTAATGGATAGAACCATATTACATTAAGTGTATTAATGATGGTCCATTTGTCCCTAAGACTGCTGAAGGTTTACCAAAACCAGAAGCTCAGTGGACCCAAGATGAGAAGGGTGGTTAATCAGACCAAAGACTCAAAAGCATCATTATATCATGTCTCCCTGCGATGTAATGGAATCACTATAATGTAGTACAGCTAAGCAAACGTGGAATGACTTGATTCATAGCTATGAGGGTCCCTCAGATACCAAGGAAAACAAGATCATGGACCTGAAACTTGAGTACAATACCTTTAGAGCCAAAGACTCTAAAACCCTCTCAAACTTACACTCGTTATAAAACCTTGTTGAATGAATTATCAAATGATGGTGTCTAGCTGTCTAAAAATGAAATAAATGTAGGATTTGTCACTTCCCCGAGAAATGGTTGAACTTCTCTCAGGTACTTAGAAATGCAAATCACATTCAAACTCTTGAACTTCCCGAATCTATGGAAGTTCGCTCATGAAGATAATCTTATCAATAGGACGATACCCTGATTTAAAGAAGTCTCGAAGGTTAAAAGGACAACCACCTCAACACCCATTTCAACTTTCTTTTCAAACATCAGCATTGTTCAGATTTTCAAGAAAACTCTGATGATGAGGCTGATGAAAGAACTATTGAGGAGTACCTGAATGACTTACACATTTAGTTTCAGGAAAGAGCACTCATTGCTAATTCAAAAATATTTATAAGAAGAAACAAAAAAATTTCAAATGCTAAAGCCAATGAGGACATTGAGTGCTTTAAATGTCACAAAAAGGGTCAGTTTGCAAAAGATTGTTTTTCAAAAACTGTTTCAGAACCCTCATACAAGCCCTCAGTGTCAAATCAGTCCTTAAGTTTTAGCAAGTTTCAACCCAAGCTCTTTCAGTCTACTCAAACTTATCAAAATAAGTCTGACCAAAATAAACTGTTGATTTTGAAGCAAAATATGGGAAATCTAATGCCAAACTTGTTATTCTTGAGGCCACTTCCTCAGAAACCACACAAAATGTTAAATCTGTGCAGGGAAAAAACAAGGGCCTTGTAGCTGAATTATTTGACTGGGATGAAGAGCTAGTTTCCTCGAATGATGAAATGGTGCAAGTCAGTGCACTAATGGCTCTTCAGGAAGACAAGCTGCGTTAAGAATCATGCAAGAAATGATGAATGGGTTAACATCACTATGAAGAAGGTAAACATCTTACTCTCCATGGATGATGATTCAGACTGGAAATCTTTCATGAATTATATAAATGTTGATCTTATGTTCGTTGAAGAGCAACAATTAAATATGTTTTCCAAATTTAACAAGTTAAGTTTTTAGTTAAATAATTGTAGAGATGAACTTCTTATTTTAAAACAAGCCAAACTGGAGGCCGTTACACTTCAAATTCAAAACTCTGAGTTATTAAAACAAAATCAAGCTCTTCAGGAAGAACTTAAGAAAGAAAAACAAGTCATTGAAAGTTGGACCACTAAGAACCCTAGAGTCTATGAAACTGTTCAAACCCCTAGTAATAAAAGGAGAATACTAGGTGAGGATCAACTCACCATCCACTGAAGGTCAAAATCCCAAACCTTTTGTTCACTGGTCCGCTCTCTAGTCAATAGACAATGCCTAAACCCTGACGGGTTGAAAAGGTAAACCCTGATAGTAAGCTACATAACTTTGATTCTGGAAGAATACTTGAACCTGAAAGTCAGGCACTCAAGAACATGCTTGGACTCCCTGATGTACCCAATCATACTGAATCCATCACCGAGTCAAGTCGAATCACAATCACCACTTTCACCCCCGATATCTCTTCAGGAGTGCACCTAACTCGAGCTTACTCTATAAAATACACCCCATACTCTCCTAGAGAAAGATCGGGCCTTGGTAGAACAATACTGAAAAGACCTGAAAAACCAACCAAAGAAGATTTAGTTCCTACTGAGAACTGAAGAAGACCAAATCAAACAGTTGACTGAACTTGTGAGGAAATTGAGTGAAAAGATGAACTTAGCCGAGAAGGTTCCTGATTCAATAATCAAAGAACCAAAATCAACCTCCTCAAGTTCCTCCAAGTCAAAAACCAACTCCAATCCCAAATAGAAGTGTGAATTGTGCCATTATACAAGTCATACCACTTACAATTGCTACAAAATTCTCTTTTGCATGATCTGCAAAAGAGAAGATCACAGAACGTATGATCACTTGCAATATGCAAAGTCAATGAATGAAGCAAATTATACAAACCTTGGTCACCAATATGCTTCATCATCCAGGCAGGCTTAAAGGCCAAAAGCTGAACCTTTTCCTTCTTGTCCACTTTGTGGTTTCAATGATCATCATCTTGATGATTGTCTCATGAACTCCTACAGTGAAATATGTAGAAATCCAGCACATGAGACATCTCAACATGACATGGTCATACATGCAAGGAGAAGCACAAAATCAACCCGCATCACTGAGTCTTCCTCAGTAAGTAAATGCAAAACATGTGGTAGCATTGTTCACTCAACCACTGACCATGAGTCCATTGCAAAATTCAAACAGTCCATCAGACCCAAGCCCACTAGTAAGTGGATTAGCAAGAGAAACTAACTCAGTTTACTATTTCTGTAGAGACATGCCAGGGAGCCTGTTTGGCATCTAGATAGTGGATGTTCAAGAAGCATGACTTGTGTGAAGGAATATCTGCACAAATATGTAGAAGAATCAGGACCTAAGGTAGTATTTGGTGATAACTCATCATGTCCCACTGAAGGTTATGGTTCAAGAACTGTAATGGTATAGTGTTCTCTAGAATTGCTTATGTTAATGGTATGAAGTATAACATCATGAGTGTCAGTCAGTTGTGTGATGCAAAATACATAGTGTAGTTTGATGATAAACAAGGTACTATTTTTAATACCAATAAAGAAGTTGTTCTCATAGCTCCTAGGAGAGATGATGTATATGTACTAGACATGTCAACTCTCTCTCATAATGAAACTTTTCTCTTTGCGAAAGCTACTGAAACTATCAACTGGCTATGGCACAAGAGACTGTCTCACCTGAATTTTAAAAATATCAACTTGGCTAAACAAAACAAAGTCCTTGGTTTACCATCACTTGTATTTGCAAAGGATAAACCATGTTCTGCCTGTGAAAAAGGAAAACATCACAGAGCATCTTTCAAAACAAAACAAAACTTCTCAATCAAAAGCTGTCTTCACCTCTTGCATATGGATCTGTTTGGACCTGTAAGTCCTAGATCAATCCAAAGATGAAAAGTATACCCATTTCATTGTTGATGAGTTCTCAAAATACACTTGGGTATATTTCCTTTCCAAAAAGAGTCAGGCAGCTGATACAATAATGTCATTCATCAGGAATGTGGAAAACTAGAAGGGGGTTGAATAGTTTTATAGATTAAAACTTCATTTTAAATTATTTAGATCAACTTATGTCAATTTATTTGATTGTGTGTGTTGGATGATGATAGATTAAGTATATAAACAAACGATGCAAAGATAAAGGGTAAGAAACACAAAACCACGACATGAGTGTTTATAGTGGTTCGGCCACAAGGACACTTTCCTTGCTCTACTCCACTCCCCGAGTCACCTACTTGAGAGTTCGTAAACACTACACAACACAAGCTCCTTAATGTGGCAGACTAACATAGGTGCTTCCTATACCGAACATTCATGAATACAGATTGTGAGAGATGGTGGCCCAAACCTAGGCTGTGACGCTTCCTGGGCGGAGAAGCCTTCACAACGTCGCCTACTCTTTATCCTGCATAAGGTTAGACATCGGTTCTTCCACCAGGCAACACAAACCTATCACAACGCCGCCACACTTTATCCGGTACAAGGCTAGATATCGAGTTCCATTACAAAGGAGGAACTACTACCCAACACTACACAATAACTATCCCAAAAGAGGAAACACTCCTTATAACAACATCATAAGGATCTCACAATCCTTTAACCCAAACTAATCTATCTTGTACATCGATGCACCATATCGAATGTACACCCTAGGCACCTTTCACTAATTCCTTTGACACCGACCCCTCGTACCTTCACTAATGCCTTTGACACGACCCTCGGCACCTTTCACTAATGCCTTGTCTTGACCCCGCACCTTTCACTAATGCCTTCGACACGGACCTTTTGCACCTTTCACTAATGCCTTCGACACAACACTTCTAGAAGGGAGGAAAGAACTATCAGCAAGATAACTTCAGTAGTTTTGATGATGACAAAGCTTGGCAACCCATGGACTTGAGCTTTCTCTACTTTAAGAGGTGGTGATCTCGCCTTTAAGAGGAACCTAGAGAATCACATAAACACAAAACTACATAGAAAGATCCTTTGGATTTTGGATCAGAGGTTAGAGAGTTTACAATACTAAGAAAGAGTATGTATAAAAGGGGTAAGTTACAATGAGGAAATGGCTCACTATTTATAGGCAAAAACCTCTACTATTCCCCGGATCCCAAGGATCCCTTACTTGAGGGATATGTCCAGTGAAATCCTAGGGATCCGTGGACGCTCCTCACTATTTGGGTTGTGGGTCTTGGATCATGGGTCATGGACTTTGGGTCATGGGTACCCAAATAGATACAATGTATCTAGACATTGGATCATGGGTCATGGGTCATGGACCATGGATAATACCCAACATGACTTCATGCATGATGTTATGCAATGGGTCATGGGTTATGGATCAAGCTCCATGGGTCATGGGCTTTGGGTTTTACCCAACTACATTTAATGTATCTAGTCAATAGGTCAAGTATTTAGATTTTTACCCATTACAATATAAGTTATGCACATTTTCATATAATGTAAACAATAGTTGTTATACATATGTATTTCTATAAAATGTAAACACTATTACTTTGTTTAGTGTTTTATATGAAAATGTAAGTATGTTAGTAAACTATTGTCTCAAACCATTAGCGTATTTTATTTGTTTTGTTAAAATGATTTTACGTTTGTTATCGACAAAACAATAGAAGATCGTAAAATATAAATAAACGGTCTTATGGCTTATTTGTATTAACAAGGAAGATTGAAAACCAAATGACATTAAAGTAAAACAAATCAGAACTGATAATGGTATTGAATTTAGGAATCAGGAGCTTAAGAGTTTCTGTGATGAAAAAGGGATTTCCCAAAATTTCTCATCTCCTTATACCCCTGAACAAAATGGGGTAGCTGAAAGGAAAACAAAACTCTCATTGAGGCTGCTAAAACCAAGCTAAATGGCTCAGTACTCTCAAAGCACTTTTGGACTGAATCTGTTAAGACAAAGATGTTATACTCTTTAACGGTGTCTATCATTGTCAAAAAACACAACAAAACTCCTATGAAGTCTTCAAAGGAAGACTCCTCATATCAGCTACTTTCATGTGTTTGGGTGTCCTGTGTTCATTCACAATCACAAGGATCACTTAGGCAAATTTGATGCAAAAGCTGATGATGGCTACTTCTTAGGTTACTCACTAATGTCTAAGGCTTTCAGGGTGTTTAGAAGACAACAAGTTGAGGAAACCTTCTATGTCACCTTTGATGAGAACTCTGAAAGCATCAGGTTCTCTAACACCTCTGTAGAAGAAATAGGAATTGATGACTCATCTAGATATCCTCTTGATGAGTTCAACTCTGAAAAAAAATCCCCCATGTCAATATCAAGCAGATGTTGACATCTCTTACTACATTTTACCTCACAACCTCCCTTAACCAACCATCAGTGAATTCATTGATACTCCATCACATCACTGTGATAGGTCATATCGAACCAAATGTTCAGAACCCAAATTCAAGAATCTCAATCTGAACAACAAATTACCTCATCTAATGAACCTCATGTTTCTGCTGCAATTTCAACCCATTCCTCAATTCCCAATGACCTCATCAAACTCGGATCCAAGACCACAAAAAGTGGACAATATCTCAAGACATTGAGCTTGTGAATATCATTGGAGAGCCATGAAGGCATGCTCACACGGAGCATGGTCAAGCTAAGTTATCGCATACTTCAACTAATGAGTGTCTCGTATGCGCATTCTTTCTCTAAGTTGAACCCAAAGTGTCTCGTGAGGCTTTGAAACATCCTAGTTAGGTTCAGGCTATGCAAGAAGAACTTCATCAGTTTGATCGAAACAAAGTCGTGACATTGATCAAATGTCCCCAAGATGTCATAGTCATAGGAATGAAGTGGGTTTTCAGAAACAAAACTGATGAAAACGACGCTGTCATCAAAAACATAGCCATACTTGTAGCTAAAGGATACAATCAACAAGAAGGCATTGACTATGATGAGACATTTGCTCCTGTTGCTAGAATAGAAGCCATCAGGATCTTCCTTGCATATGAAACATACATGAACTTCAAAGTTTACCAAATGGATGTCAAAAGTGCCTTCCTAAATGGTAAACTTAAGGAAGATGTTTATGTTTAGCAACCCCCAGGCTTTAAAAGTAGTGAGTACCCTGACTATGTCTGCAAGTTTGAAAAAGCCCTATATGGACTGAAGCAAGCTCCCAGAACATGGTATGAAACTCTCTCAACCTTCCTGATCCAAAACAAGTTTGTCAGAGGAAAGATAGACAACACCTTGTTTATCTATAGGACAAAACAAGATGTGATACTAATCCAAGTATATGTTGATGACATCATCTTTGCCTCAATAAATTATACATTTTATAAACAGTTTGAAAAACTGATGATAAAGAAATTTGAAATGAGTATGATGGGTGAACTCACACACTTACTTGGACTACAAATCAGGCAAACTGACAAAGGAATCTCCTTCAGTCAAGAGAAATACACCATAAATCTCTTGAAGAAATATGAGATCTCTGATTGTGCCTCAGTGAAGACTCCAATGGTCCCACCAAATAATCTCGGACCCGATCTCACTAGCAAATCAGTCAACTAAACACACTTTAGAGGAATAGTAGGGTCACTGATGTATCTCACTACTTCTAGACCAGAAATACAATTTTGCAGTATGTCTGATTGCAAGATTTCAGTCTGACCCTAAGGAATCTCATCTCACTGCAGCCAAAAGAATCCTCAGATACCTGAAGGGTACCCCAAATCTTGGGCTTTACTATCCTAAATGTTCAGGATTTGACCTCAAAGGTTACTCTGACTCTGACTAAGTTGGTTGCAACATGGATAGGAAAAGTACTTTAGGGTCCTATCAATTCATTTGAGGAAAACTTGTTCGTTAGAGTACTAAGAAGCAACAATCAGTGACTATGTCCTCAGCTGAAGCTGAATACGTAGCAGCTACAGGATGATGTGCCAATGTGCTATGGATCAAAAGTCAACTCAGTGACTATGACATCCATTACAAGATGACCCATCTTCTGTGATAACACCGGTGCTATTGTTATCTCCAACAACCATGTCCTTCACCAAAGAACCAAACACATTGATATCAGATACCATTTTATCAAGAACCATATCATGAAAGGAGACATAGAACTTCATTTCATCCCAATGAATATCACCGGTGATATCTTCACCAAACCCTTGGATGAACCTACCAGAGACTGAAGTTGAATTGGGAATGCTTGACATTGAAAGTCAGTAACCTGCTAATCAATCCCAATCTCAGCAGTTCTCTATTGTAAAGTCACTGGTCCCTGAATAATTATCCCCAAAAACACAACTTCTCACTGAATGAGAAACTCATTCAGGGTCCCTGACATTGGATATAGAAGATATTAAATGAGTAACTAAATGCTCTACGTATTTCAGTTAATTAATGTCCTAAGTTGGCAAACAAGCCAATTTAATATAGGAATATATGTTTCTTAACCCTTCTGTCATCCATGTCATAGGACCCTAAAATCCTCACCTTATCCCACTTGGCATTTAATGCCCATACACACAACAAATATCCTAAAGATATTTTATTGGTGATGTCACCTCTACAAGTGCGCTTTTACTGTGCTCTACAACTGTTCCCTTGAAACTCGGAAAAAAACTGCGGGTAATGGAATGGAAGCATTAAATGAGGAAAATGAAATGTTTTCAAAAACTACTTTACAAAACCTCACATGTGCAAAATCTATCCTTTCACCACTCTATAAATACCCCTTCCCAAACATAAGAAAACACACACAATTGTTTTTTGCATTCAAACTCTGTCAAATTATTTCAAAAATCAAAACAACTGTGTGCGCTTTGTTCTAAATTGGTTGAAACAAAAATTGCCTTTCATCTTTGCTAACCACATTCAAAGGTTTTCTTCAAATCTCAATCTTTCAAAACAACTGGTAATAAAGAAATTACCCTCTTTGATTTTCTTGTCAAAACCAAACCCTAAAAACTTTTCTGAATATAAATGGCAAGAACTCAAAGCATTTTGTTGGCACCACAGTGGGTGGGAGGTTTAGAAAGTGTTGAGTTTAAAACCAACAATGTTATAGGCAATTTCGAATACCCCAATGATGTCCCAGCCTATAAAGGAATCATAAAATTTTTGTTTAACTGCCCACGGAAGAATGCCTTTACAAATTCACCCTCTCTATTGTACCATAACTTCCTCAGGGAGTTTTGGGCAACAGCAGTGGCCTTTGACCCGTCACCCTCTATTGATGAGAACCAGCCAAGACCCCTCATGGAGTTTTCATCGTTTTGGTCCTAAATGGGGAACAACAAATGACTTTGGATTTCAAAACTTTTTGCTCTTCAACAGGGCAAGACTACAATAATGGTGAATATGTTGAACACCTTGACCCAAACCAAGTATAAGGTTAGCAAAATTACTTTTAGACTAAAGTCATGGACAAGACCCTGTCACCAAAACTTACTTATTTCCGTGGCTTGGAAGATCCTGTCACTTTTGTGATTCGTTCTTAAACTACTCATCACTCAACAGATTAATTCTATTCAGTTGATGATGGCTTACTGCCTCATGACAGGGACCACTCTCGACATTGGAGAGATCATTTATAGTGATCTCGTAACCAAGATCCTGAGCAAAACTAGGGTGAAATTCGTTTCATACCCTAGGTTTGTCTCTCTTGTGCTTAAGAGTTATTGGGTTGTAATTATACTGGATTATCGCCACGCTTTACCTGCCACCCTCAGTCCATCAAATTTTTCAAAGAACCCATCCTTAGTCACTGAAATTGAATTGACGGCCTATGTGGTTGCTGTAAACAACCAGAGGGAATCAATGTCTCCAAATCATGCTCCTAAAAAAAGAAATGGGAAGTATCAGACTGGGACTAAGACCAAACCCAAGTCTCAGGCCCTGAGGCTTCTGGAACACAATCCAAAAGGCAAAAGAAGCCCCAAAATGATAAGACACCAAAGGGTGACCAAGCAACACAACCTCCGGTGACAACGAAGGACACTGATAAATCACAGTCAGTGCCCTTGGTCCTAACTACTACTCCCCAAGATCCAGAGGGAAACATACAACCCGCTAGTAGGGGAGTGCCTTCCACTCTGCCTGATGTGGACATTCGCAAATCTTCGCTTTTTTCTAAGGGCACAACCACTGAACCCAAAGACTTAGGGGGAGACAAACAACCCACTGATAGGGATCTCACTGCCATTGTCCCTAAGAATAGTACTAGGAATCTCCCACCAGTGCTTGAAGGGGCAACGAGGGACAAAGACTCAGAGGAATCCAAAACCCCCGCTGATATGGAACTCATCACCAATCCTGACCCTAGAGAAGGCACTAGGAAACACCCACCAGTGTCTGAAGGGTCCTTGGGAGACAAAGACTCAGGGGGACAAAAACCACCCGCTGATATGGAACCCATCACCCCCTATGGTTTTCTAAGTGTTGCAAATGTCCAAGAGCTCTTAACGCCTGATGATGAGCTAGATATTGACAGTGAAGAGGAAGAATTTGTTGTTGGTGATGAATTGGATGTTGATGTTCAACCACTGAACAAGAACATCAGCCTAATCCAAAAGAGATTGAAGAGTCACCTTTTCAACTTGACGATGACTCTTCTGCCTCTTCAGACTCTGCAGCATCTTCCTGTCCTAAAGACCTAAAGCAGTATGATAACATTCTTCCCCTCACTAAAATACAATTGGTGAAGTTTATGAAAAAATCTACTCAGAAGTTGTAAGCTGGTGTCACTGATGAGTTATGAGATCAGCATGTGGAGGCTGCTGCAAGTTATGCTGATCTCAAAGCTGTCGTGGTTGAAAGCTTTGATGAAAACGTTGACCACATGGAGAACATGTACCACTCTCTCCACTTTCTGGATGAGCATCTGAAGAAGTTCCTCAAAGCTTTTCAGGATGCTCACAACAAACTTGACCAGATCAAAGAGGCAGTTAAGGAAGACCCTGCACTGAACAACAAGGTGCTTGAGGATACTGAGACTTATGTGAAGAACTCTTCAAGCCTGACTGAACTTATCACCATGCTCCACAACTCAAATGTTCAGGGTCTCAACTCATCAGTGGAGGCGATTCAGTCCTCTTTGTGTTCTTTGGATAAAAATGTTGCGGATTTGGCTAAGTCTTCCTCTTCTATGGCTTGGAATCTCGGGCCTAGAATGACTGCACTGGAAACATCTTAGGCCAATCTTGGGGAGAAAGTCACTGGTCTTCAACAGGATACTTCAGAGATCAAGTCTATGGTCTCTGAAATCTATCAGGCTTTCAAGGGTCAAGCAGTTCCCTCACCCTCAGTTCTTAGGTTAACTCTTGCTATCACTGATGGTCAAGCAACAGTTGAGGGGGAGAATATCACTGAAGAAACTCCTTCTCACACTGAGGGGGAGCCAAATCCAGCAGTGCCAATCTCCCAAGTCCAACCAACAACATCAACACCATCATTAACAACACCACCATCTTCATCAGTCCCTCCTGAAAACGTCTGAGCCTATCAGAATCGCATATGAGATCAATGTCAAAATGTACTTACTGATTGCGGAGCAAATGAGTGCCTATCTTGAGAAGGAAGAAAGAGCCAAGAAACTGGCTGAAGAAGAAAGAAAGAGCAAGGCTGCCATAGTCAAGGTTGTTCATGAAGAGGCTGAGAAAATAGGGATCGATCCAAAGGCACTGGAAAGTGGACAAGCAGGTCTAAATTTCAAAGCTACTCAGAATGCTGAACTAAGTGCTCTAAAAAAGAAAAGGGCTGAAAGAGAGAAAATATTGGCTGAGATCAGGCAGAAGAGAAGCGATCATTACAACTGGGTAATGACGAACAGAAAGAGGCCTGAACCCATAACTGACATCAAAATTCATGCCAACACAAAACCTGCAGTTTTCAGTAGGTCCTGACAAGCGAACCTTTGAGGTTCATGATCCCTTCAACTTTTCAGACTTTGGGATAACTAAGCTGGATGAATTGGGTCCAATCATAGAGAAGAAGAAGAATACCATAGTCAAGAATCTCATGGACTCACTGAGAAAGAAATATGAGAAACTAAGACAGATGCCTGAAGAACTGGTGGCCCTCTTCTTCCACACCGCCAAATCAACCGCCTCTCTTCAAGAAGAAATAGGAAGATCATGGATCGTGAACCAGAGATCAAGATCTATGGCCTGGACTGTAATAGATCCCTCCCTGATGAATTCGGGGACCCTGCTTTCAAAAGGTGGAGTGATATACACAAGGCTGGGATTGAAGCTATGGTTGGCTTTCTAGTGGCTGCTACTCAAATCCAGAGTCCAGAAAATGAAAGGTTCAAAGAATGACCTAAGGATCAAGATCAGTCAACACCACGACCAAGACAAGTGTCCAAGAAACCTAAAATTGAAGCTCTTGGATATCAAATGGACTGAACTCACATCTGCAACAACAACACTACCTTTATCTTTTTTGCATTGTAACTTAGGAACTTGTTATATATTTTTCAATGAACGATGTTTTATGTTACTCAATGTTCTTTAGTTGGTTTGTAGAATAGTCAATGAGAGAAGAAGACCTTTGCTCACTCACAAGTACTTAGAAACACTTAGGTTATTTGTATATCCAAATAACTGTTGGGTTTAGTCGGTACCCAAACCACTTAAATGTAGGATTTGAATAGAAAATACCCCTAAGCGTTATGACCTTAAAAACTAACAAGTCATCTTTATATAGTCACTCATGAGTCATCTTCGTACACTTAGGACGAGACTTGAAGAAAAGTCTCTTCGCGCTGAGCGAACTCAATGGGTGAAGATTGAGTTAAGAAGAAGATGATGCTTCTCGGAGTGATGACAATAACTCAATGAATCCCATAAATCCTCATCAACTACAACCAATCCAATACCAAGACCGAGAAGAAGATGAAGAATGGATGGGACAAGGAGTGACAAGTTTGAACATATAAAGAGGAGTCCTTATCTGCCATAAGTCAAACTTTCCCTGAAAAGATAACAACCAAGATCGTCATCATGATGATCAAAACAACTTTTCATACCCAATATAGCCTTTTGTAAACAGAGACAAAATACATGAGTATTTTGTCTTTATAGCTTACGTCGTCTGTCTTTTAGGATATAATTAAATTCCATACTTGTATAAATAGACATAAGGTAGGAGTGAAAGTTAAGCTTGTGCATTAAAAGTGTAAACACACACAAGCAACTTTCACTCCTCCAAATACGACTATGTCCCTGAGATAGCTCAGTGGTTCCTGATAGTTGTGCTTAGACTTAGCCTAAAATTAGTGAGGAGTGCACACCATACTTGTCATTCAATCCCAAGTTTTGTTCCGCAAAAACTTGGGTAATATATTCTTTTGATTCGTTTTAATAAGAATATAAACGTTGAAAAATCAATTGTGTATTTAATTTACTTATCTTGTTTAAACTGATTTTTCAAATACTTTGCTTAAGTCATGGATCACATTTAGCCTAAATTACTATTTTGCTATTTGTGATACGGGAACAACACTTTTGTTAATGGGAATGACGTTGGTAAAACGACTTGCCTCGGTCAAGAGCTTCTCAACTGTTACTATATATACCCAATATCACCTATCTTGTACCTGTATGCTATCACCACTGTTAGCTTTATTTCCATTTTCCCACTCCTGTCCCTTGCACTATCTGTAATTATATAATAGTTAGAAGAGAAACATGTCTCAAATTGTCCAAACTTGTTTAGGTAGATAGTTACTATTAAAAAAATAGAAAAAATTTGAAAATGACGTCAAGTATATGATGCTTTTAGTATTGAAGGAAAGTTAAGAAAGAACTCTAAGCAAAGTAAAACTATAAAAGGTGCATACTATGTGTAAATGTCTTTCCTAAGACAGATTCGGTCAACTACCTATTCGTATATAACGGTAGTTGTGAATTTCGTTCCCATAATGTCTTTATCGACATCAAAAAGTCTATATAGCTTAATAAATGAACATTATACTATTTTTTTCATAGAATATCCTTATCTACCTTTCAAAGATAAAGGTAACTGGACAGAAACATTAACTTGCTCGTGCTAATGCAATGTACTTTAAAATTAAGATTTACATGAGCACACTAACCATAGCTAGCTATTTTCCCAACAATTGTGAACATGATGGGTGGAATGGTTGTTCTTTTGCAAATAAATTCACCAAAATAAATTTTTAATGAACCACAAAACCAAATGAAAGAATATAAATGAGACATGAAAAAAAAATTATTTTACTATACCTGCAATGGATGATAAGGCAAGGCAGGAGGAAAATGAAACCAAGGGGGAAGACATAGAAGGTGAAAACATAAGAGTTGATTCCTTCAACACTTGCTAAATTGAAAGGACATCAACCTAAATGGCTTTATTTTATAAGATAGAAACATCATACTCATATTCGCAAATTCGAACCTGTGGCTCGATCTACATGATGCGCCCATTTTTCAGCCATATCATTAAGTATATAATTGATTTCAAATTTACCTTTCCCGCTGATCACCCCTTTTGCAGCACAACAATTTAATGAGTTTTAGCGCTGTCGCTCATTCTTTTTTGTATTCTGCAATATACAAATATCGTCAAATACTATAGCTGCAACAGAGTTGATTTTGATCAGCAGATTATCGTCAAATACTAATAGCAATAGAGGACATACCACAATACCACGAAGCTCAATAGCATGAATCCGGATCAGTATGTCCACACCAATAACTTTCATTGATTAGTAAGATTATTTTCGTCACTTACCTCTTTGTTCTCTCTCCTTTCATGCATAAGATCCACAACCTACAGCGTAATATTTTATCGTTATTATAACAAAACGCAAAAGAAAGCACCAACTTCAAGATCGAAATTTACGTTTACCTTCCTCCTTTTTGGAGTTCAAGTAAGATGTCAACTGAATCTTGGCTTTCGTGACTTCCACTGCCGCCATTTTCTTGGCTACACAAAGAAAATTTGCAATATATATACTTAGAATCTAACAATCCCTTGCCTAAAAAAAACTAACAATCTGATGATTGCAAGTCATCAGAATTGAAACTAAAACAAAGTGGTTCCAGGTTAACCCAACCCGGCTAACCCATTTTGACCCAAAAAAAATATTTATATTTTTGAAGTAACCTAATTTGACCCAAACAAATATTACATGTTCCCGACCCAAACTGATGTTGTTAACTAATATTTGTATTTTCTTACTTGTTCCCGACCCAATCAAGATCTTGTGAACAGGTAACCGTGCGCTTTCATGATACACTAGGAACCTCAACCGTCACACGGCATACAAAAACAACATTTATTAAGATGAAGGTCCAAAATCATACCAAGATATGAAGCTTTTCAATCAATTTGTTCTGGTATGTACTTACTGCAGAAGCCTGGATTCTTCCAACAGTTGTGTAAAGAGAGAGCTTTCTAATAGGTATGCGAATTCTCTATAATATGTCTGCATAAAAAAAATTAGTTGTCAGTGTTATTAATGTTAACCTGCTCACAGGGGCTGTTTGGATTCGTTTTGAACGACAACAATTCAAACATGAGTTTGATTCACAAAAATTGAAAAACAGAAAACAAATACCTTAAACAACATCAATAACAACAAGTCAACCTGCAAAAGAAATTAACAAAACACCCAACTTAACAATACGACAAGAGGAGAGTTATTTTACTTACCGAACTTTTCTCACATAACAACAACGGACTCATCTTCACCATTCATTTTAAAATAAATTAATGACTGAGATTAAAAGCATTTTATTATTTCACATATTTTTTATAATTTAAATATCTCTTAAACCATTAATCATTAAGCAAGAATATTTACACCGTCGCGACCAACATTTAATTATCTTTCTATAGACGGCCAATTTGATATACTTGAAAAAGAAAAACTGCTTTTCATCGCCGTTTTTTCGTTTACGCGCTCGAAATTTGCATGAAAAGATCATATATGATTAAACACTAAATTGAATATCACATGTGATATCGTTGTTAATCATTTATGATATGTAATGTGGAATTATGAAAGTCTGGATTATGTTTGAAGTTTCTAACAAGTAAAGTGTTTCTAATGAAGTAAAGTGGATTTGCCGAAGACTTATTATTCTACAAGTATAATAGTGACTAGTTGGTTTCTACGGAAGTGTTTATTCCGTGTTTAGTTTGTTTAGTGTGGATATACATGAGCTTTATTAGGAAGTGATTGTGTATATCTTATTTAGTTTTAAGTTTATACGTTTCTTGGGAAACGGTTTTAGAGATATTGTTTAGGGTTCCTTGTCTATAAAAGGAACACATTAGAAAGAGTTAGAGATCGATTGAAAAAACTCAGTTTTAGTTAATATAAAGATCCATAGAAGATCAAGAAGTTCTTAGTTATTACTTGTGTTTATATTCACGTGAACATAAGTTGTAGAGATTATCTTTTATTGTGCTTGTGATTACATAGGCATACATAACGATCCACGAGCTCAAGATCTATCAAGGTCTTTATTTGTTTCAACAAGTGGTATCGAGCCAGTTTGAGTCTCTACGATACTAAGGACAAGCTTTTTCTAAACATCAATACAACCATTACAATAACATCATGCCCGGTTCAGATGTGAAATGAACTTACCAACAACCAAAACTCCACCCATCTGCAGCAACTAAGCCTTTCTAATAGCAATGCTAAGTTTCCTTATCTTAAAAGGGAGGAATATGATCTTTGGGCTATGAAGATGCAGAATTGGATTTCCAATATTGATTGGAATCTATGGCGATAATTTTGGGGAACAGTTTAAAGAGAACTACCACGGATGTCTGGGAACATGATTAATGTTCCTCCCAAATCTGCCAAGAGTTGCTAGCGCTCGAGAGAGAAACAAAGGTCGAACTATTCTTCAGCAAGCTATTCCCGAGGATCACTTGAGTGATTTTCACTTCATGCATGACGCCAAGGATATATGGCTAGCTATTAAAGCGAAGTTCGGTGGAAATGAGGAGTCTAGAAGGTCAAGAAGTCCATGCACAACAGCTTTGGACTTTCGATCTCTGGAGGAAGGAATCACAAGGGCTATGATAAGTTTCACAAGATCTTAAGTCGTTGAACCAAGCTTCAAGCTAAGCCATAATGATGATCTGTAACTCTAAGTTTCTCGAGGTCATTGCCTCCATCCTCGGCTACATGTGCATAGCCTTAAAAGCTAAAGGTGGTTTGGACATGATGACCTTTGATGAACTTTACAACAAACTTAAAGCTCTTGAACATGATGTAAGAAGCCCCTTTCGATCATCTTCTTCTCTCTACTCATACTGCCTTTGTTGGAGCCTCTACTCCAAAGTCTTGCTATGGTCCAAGTCCATATCCATCATCATCTAATCGCTCTTTCATCAAGTTCTCACTCTAAATCAAGCAACATTATGGAAGATGTACTTGGATCATTCTTTGTCGATTATGATCCTCACAGAACTAGCTTATGAGGATTTTGATCGGTGGACCCGCTGAGATGGAAGAGATGAAGTTGAGGTGGCAAGTGGCCATGCTTTCCATGGATATCAAGAATTTTGAAAGAAAAGTTGGAAGAAGGTTTGGATTCAAAGGACGTGATCCAGCAAGGTTTGACAAGAGGAAGGTTAAATGCTTCACATGCCAACAGATGGGGCACTTTTCTAGAGAATGCAAAGACAGAAAAGCTAGTGATGAGACAAGATACACTTCTATCACAGATAAGGAGGCGGGAACATCAAAGGGATCACTGCTGGTCACTCGATAGCAATGGACTGAAGCAACATGAGGAGTCTGATAATGATGGTCCCGATAATGTTGGGTTGATTGCTATCGTACTTCGAGGATAGGCATGATCGCATTGCCTTGATGGGCATCTCTCGTGTACAAAATTGTTTGGTTGTTGTAGAGCTATAATGAACTTAAACAAGCTTATGATATTTTGGAACCTAAATATAATGAATATTATGTGGAAGTAGAAGCTTATAAACAGGCTTTAAAAACACTAGAAAGACAAAAGGTTTGGTTTTAAGAATGAAATAGCTTATGGTGAAAAGATAGGTGTTTTAGAAAGAGATCTCGAATGTGCTACAAATGAGTTAAAATGGTTTGAGAAGTTAAGAGCGAACTTAGAGTCAGAAAATCTAGAGCTTAAGGAGAAACTTAAAGAGGAAATTGGTAGGCATAAAGAATGGATGATGAATGGGAATAAGTTAGCTGGTTTTATTTATAGTAGTCAAGCTTCTAACTCTACAAGCATGCTAGGGTTTAAGAAATATGTTGGCTTAGAAGCTTGATGACACACACGTAAATCTACACCACCAAGCTAGCTAATTTTGTCAAAGAAGGCCAATTACATTCGTCTGGTCCTATTAGAGGTGAACATATGCCTATTGATGTGTCCAAAATTAAAGACTTAGATGGATCATATCATCGTATGGCAAAAGTCAAGAGACATGCCGCACCCTAATACTTCTTCTAATGACTTTGTCTCTTGTGTTAACAAAGGACAAGTCCACCAAGCAAGGGTCTACAGAGAATGATTCAAATGACAAGTCTGACCTTCCCAAGTCTCGACCTTCTCAAGTCGACCTTCCCGAAGTCTACACCCCTCACCTGTCCCAAAGACTACCAATAAGAGTGTTAGAGTTGCTGAAGGAATCCACTTCCAAGACAAGCCTCTCAAGACTTAGTTTTAATTCTTTGCATAATAGTAATGTTAAAAACAATTCTTTTCATGGTTTTGGTTTGAATACTTCTGCTTGTAAGAATACTTCTCTTGGTTTGAATAAATCTTTCTTCTAAGAAATGTTTTGTGTGTGGAAGTAAATCCCATTTAATTAAGGATTGTGATTATCATGAGCAAAGAATGAGTAGGTGTGGTGACTCTAGGAATACTAGGCCTATGTGGACCAATGTGAATGAAATACCACCTTATGTTCCACAAGCCTCTAATTATAATAAATCTTTTCCTTGGAGAAGATCATTTGGAAAACCATATGTTCAATCAACCAGAATATTTTAAAATGGTTTTGGCCTAGATATATAAATCCTATGACTGATGGGAGAGGGTACTGGAATACTGCCAAGACCTCAAGAGGTTGTTCTTGGAATAAACATAGACCTAAGTTTCATTGGAAACCCAAGAACAATAGTGGATCTTATCTTTCTACATGGCATAACTCATATGATCACAAGGCAGTTCAAGTCACAATGACTTGAGCCTCCATAGTGTACTAATATTCTCAGAATTTTGTTGTTGTTGTAGGATCATCCCCTTAAGCATAAAGATGTTGGAATTGTTGACAGTGGTTGTTCTAGAAGTATGTCAGGAAACAGGGACATGATGCATAACTTTATACCTATTGAAGGTGGAGGCAATGTAACCTTTGGAGGAAGTGATGGACGAATTACAGGGAAAGGGACCATCAAAACACTCACTGGACTTTGAGAATGTTTATTATGTCAAGGAACTTCAACACTTCAATTTGTTTTCAGTCTCACAAATCTGTGACACTAAGAACAAAGTCCTCTTCACAGAGAAAGAATGTCTTGTGCTGTCTAAAGACTTCAAACTCCCAGAAGATACTTCAATTCTTATCAAGGTTCCTCGGAGTCATAATCTGTATACATTTAACTTAACTAATGTCCAACCAGCATGTGACTTAACATGTTTGGTGGCTAAAGCATCTGTGGATGAGTCCACCAAATGGCACAGAAGGATGGCCCATGTCAATTTCAAGACCATTAACCAACTCTCTAAATGGCCTTGTTCAAGGACTTCCTGCCAAAGTATTCACTAATGATCATAACTGTGTTGCATGCAACAAAGGAAAGATGAAGCCTCCTACAAAGGTGTTCCAGCTTACGGCAAGAACCATTATTTCTCGAACCTCTTCACTGCTTCATATGGATCTGTTTGGTCCAACTAAAGTGAGAAGCATTGATCATAAATATTTTTGTCTGGTGATTACTGATGGTTTTAGCAAATTTTGTTGGGTATTATTTCTAAGGACCAAAGATGAAACATCTGAAATTTTGAAAGACTTCATTACCCTTATTGAGAATCAGTTGAACAAAAAGGTGAAAGGAATTAGGTGTGATAATGGTACAGAGTTCAAAAATGCCATTCTCATAGAACTCTGCAGGTTGAAAGGAATCAAAAGGGACTATAGCACTCCAAGAACCCCTCAACAAAATGGGGTGGCAGAAAGAAAAATAGAACCCTAATAGAGGCCGCAAGATCAATGCTAGCAGACTCTAAACTTCCTACCATTTTGACTGAGGTGTTGGTACAGCCTTGTTATGTACTCAATAGAGTGTCCATTACAAGACCACATCTTAAAACACCTTATGAACTTCTTTTTGGGAAAGTTCTCATATTCATTACCTTAAACCGTTGGCTGTCAGTGACAATCTTGAATACCTGATCCTTTGGGCAAATTTGATGAGAAAGTCGATGATGGTTACATTGTGGGTATTCGCTCATAGTAAGGCATACAGAGTTTACAATATATCTCAAAAGAAAATTGAGGAGACATTGAATCTGAGGTATCTTGAAGACAAGCCTAATGTTCAAGGCCAGGGTCATGTTTGGTCATTTGATCTTGATTACTTGACTGATTACTTGGGTTATGCTAGACATAAGGTGATCAAAATGCATTCAGTATATCTACAACTACAAACGCAGACAATTTGGAGGTTCATTCGACAAGTGGTCGATGATGAACAACCCATTATAGTACCTTCCTTTTCCCTAACAATTTTGTAGGTGACACTTCAAGCTTTATATTGTGGGGTGAAGATGAATTCTATTATGCCGAGGACCTTGCAAGACCGAAGAAACAAGAGTATGCAAAGAAATTTAGATCTGAGAGGAATGTCAGCGAGTTCTAATGCAGACTCGCGAAACTTCAATTCACTGAAGGGAATCTGGTTCTTCTCATCTCCAATTCGGCCGAAAGACATGTTGACTCGACTCCTATGTCTACTAAAGTGTCAACAGATCTTGGTGAACCTTATACAAGGTTTCCAACACCTTCAGATCTTGGTCATCATCAACCTAAAGCGGGCATCTTCAACACACCTTCCTATGATATCGACTTTGAACCCATCTGGACTAATCTTGATGATTCCATTGATGTCAACACCACCACTACAACAAGGATCAACAATGTACATCCACAGTCAAATATTATTGGTGATCCTGATGCACCTGTTAGAACAAGAGGTACCGGGCGTTCTAAATATGGACAGTGGCTTTTGTCTCTTATGTCTCAAATCACAGAGAGACAATCACACGACTATGAACATTGTCTGTTGCTTGTTTTCTCACAAGTGGAACCAACTAGTGTTACTCAAGCTCTTGACGACTCAAGTTGGCTTGAAGCAATGCGGATGAGATGCAATGTTTCAAAATCAGCAGGTTTGGATATTGGTACCACACCGATGGTAAGTATGCTATTGGGACAAAATGGATTCTGAAGAATAAGAGAGATGCTCTGGTGTTGTCATCAAGAACAAAGCCAGATTGGTTGCACAGGGTTATAGACAAGAGGAGGGGATCGATTATGATGAAGTGTTTGCACTAGTAGCAAGAGTTGAGGCTATAAGGATCTTCTTAGCTTATGCATCCTATATGGGCTTTATGGTCTATCAAATGGATGATAAAGGAGCCTTCTTGTATGGTGAAATTGAAGAGGAGGTATATGTCACTCAACCTAAAGGATTTGAAGATCCATCATCCCGACCTATGTTTATAAGGTAGTCAAAGCTCTCTATGGACTACATCAGCACCTAGAGCCCTGGTATGCTAGGCTCTCTACATTTCTCAAGCACGGTTACGTAAGAGGTGCGATTGATAAGACTCTTTTCCAAGAAGAATTCCAATCGACATTATTCTTGTGCAAGTGTATGTGGATGATATTATCTTTGGATCCACAAAGGAAGCTTGGTGTAGGGAGTTTGAGGAACTCATGAAGCGGAGAGTTTCGTGATGAGTGCAATGGGAGAGATGACTTTTTAGGTCTTCAAGTCGCCAGGAAACCTGATGGTATTTTTATAAGTCGACAAATATGTAGGGACATCTTGAAGAAGTTTGGTATGGAGGGTGTAATGACTGCTACACCTTATGAAGCTCCAAAGACAAAGACCAATAATGAAGTGATCCACCGTAAATGTTCATTTGTACAGGTCTATGATTGGGTTTGATGTATTTAACACCTTGTGCCCGATATTACTTTTGTGTTTGTTCGCGACATCAAGTTACTCCACCCTTCCCATCTCAATGTTTAAGAAGATCTTTAAGTATCTCAAAGGCCAACCTCTTCTTGGTCTTTGGTACCCAAAAGAGTCTCCTTTTAAGTTGGAAGCATATAGTGATAGTGACTGCGTGGTGCTAATCGATAGGAGGTCCACTACTGAGGTTGCCAATTCCTTGGAAAGAGATTGATTTCTTGGCAATGCAAGAAACAAACTATTACGGCTACCTCATCTACAGCGAGTATGTGTCGCAAGCTAATTGTCGGGAGGTTCTTTGGATTCAAAATCAGTTGTTGGATTATGGGTATAATTTCATGAACACAACAATTTTTATTGATAATCAAAGTACCATATGCATTGTTAAAAATCCAGTTTGTCATAGTCGAACAAAACATATTGAAATCACCACTTTATAAGAGATGCATATGATAAAAATTTGATAAATGTGGTCAAAATACATACTGATGATAATGTGGCCGATTTGTTAACTAAGGCTTTTGAAGGACCAAGGTTTCAACACCTTGTGGTCCATATTGGCATGCTTAACCCTTAACGCAAAGTTTGGGAGGCATAGGCCTCAGGGGAGGCATATGCCTCAGGGGAGGATTTGTGTATAACTTTGCATTTTTTTGCTATGTAATTTGTATATTTGTTTGTTTTGGTAACTAACTCTAACCTGCTAATGTAAGTTTAGTGTGTTTCTTTGTTTTGTTTGTGCATGTTTCTGTTTGTTTTGCGTAATGGTTGTCTCGATAAGTTGTGTTATGGTCAAGAAAGCTTGTTGGTTTTCCGAATTCATTGTGCCAAGTGTGCTATTTGTTTCCTCGGTTGAAGCAATCGTCATATGATTCAATCAAAAGAAGCAGAAAATAGATCATTCATTCATTCAAGAAACAGTTTACAACTTATGACACAGTAATCGGCAACATCAAAAGCTCTACATGATCTAATAGTCCTAATCTATTACATATCATCTGTTCCAACATCTAAAGAGGAGCACGATGAGCATGATCACCACATCTCACACTAATACTGGATATGCATGTGATCGCCACATCTTTTGGCACTAAATGCTGGCTATGCCTTTGTGAAAGCATAACCAACTCTAACAGATGCTAAGGATCAAAATGGAGAGGATGGATTGATGCAACCGTTAGAAGTCAAGTGACAGAGTAGGATGAGAAAGATTTTCCTTTGTGCTTCATCTACTCTTTCAATCATACATCAACTTACATCTTTTTCCTTTTTCCATTCCTTGATACAATATGTGATGATGCACCAAGACATGATGCCAAGAGACCAAGCACCACCTTTCTTCCCAAGTGGTGGATTTTTGGCCCGTGACCTTCGTTGAGGCCTAGGGTGCCGAGGGGAATAAGATGTCATAGGATTCATCTTGCACATTTGGTTTCTCAACACTTTCATCTTCCGATGAGAAAAGGTGACTTCTTTGGTAGTGGATATGGTTTTGGAAAATAGTTAAACCATGTATTGGTATCTTCACTTGATGATGAGGATGATGTTGTGAGATCTATGATCTCAAGTTTGGTACTCATGATGAGTTTGGTTAATTTTGAAGGATTGAAGAGATTAGGGTTTGATATTATTTGGGGATTTTTGATGAAGAAGTCTATGCATTGGGAAGGTGGTAAGAGAATTAATGTGTGTGGGTAAGTAAAGATATTTACTTGAAGCTTCTGAGTAAGTCTTCTGCTTTTCCGAGGGTTCTACTCACAGATCGATTCCGTTTCTACCGAAGTTATAAGTGAATTCGAGGAAAAGTTGAAATCCATCACGCTTTGGTCAACTTTGACTAAAATTGAGAACTTTCTATTTATTCTCTCCGGAATATTTTCGCTCCATATTAATTGATTCAATTACTCTCTCATTAAAAACACTTCCTTTTGTGAGAAATCGTAACCCTAATCCTCAAAATCACTCATGGCACTTCAATTTAAACACGATCATAACAAGGTTGCTTTTCTTGGGACCGCCGAGGAGATGAGTTTTATAGGCCGATGATTTCTTTCTTACTAAGATCAAAGATTGTATATGCGTTGACGCATTATCCAGATGCAATATATGAAACTTTGATTACTCAATTTTGGACGTCGGCAGAAAAGAGAGGTGATACTGAGATAGTTGCAAGTGTTGATGGACAAGTGTATGTGGTGACAGAGGATTTGATCGAAGACAACTCGTTTGGACGATGAGAATGGGGTTTATCATTCTGACTCTACAATGGTGCTTGAAGGACTTAGAGCTATTGGATATCAAAGTACGAGGACTGATATGTGGTTGAAAAATAAGCTCCCTATGTGGAGACTTGGTTCATACTTTGTTGCAAAGCATGAGCAATAAGTCGAGGTGGGATCAATTTTCAACACAAATGGGATGTGGTATTGTCTGTTTATCTAAGGGTTTAACTTTTAATTTCTCTAAGTATATCTTTGATAATATGGTAGAAAATATAACTAGGACAAAGGGTAAGTTTTTGATGTACCCTAGGTTCTTACAGATGATATTGAATATTTCTACACAAACCCAAGCCTTTTATCCCATAAGTGTTCTGACTCCCAAGTTATTTGCTACAATGAGAACTAAATTTGAAGGGATACATTTTCCTTTGTTAGCTGAATGTTACCTCGTGAGAATGAGACTGATAATGAGCTTAATGTAGTTTTACTTTCCTCCAATCCTACTGATGGAACTCCTTCAAGAGGTGGTGAAGGTCCTTCTGTCTTGAAGCATCTATATTTTCACCAAGACCATGTTCTAGTCCAGCATTTATCCAAGTTCCTATGAGCGTTCGGATCAAATTGATGAAGTTCGGTTGATAATGACAGATTGAGCCACACCAAGTCCTTAGGACTCCATTTGGTGAAGGTTGTTCTAATGTTGATCAGATAATGTTGTTTCAACATTCTAACGAAGTTCCAATTCCAACCTAACAATCACATGATGTGATGAAGAACCTATCACACTTACCTCATTATATGCTCCGTGAATAAGCTTACGTGTGAGGTGACCGGTCTTAAGAAAGAACTTGCGTAAACTAAGTCTCGTTTGGTGATAAGATTAGGGCTGAGAATAAAGTTGAGCACTTGAAAAACCGCTAAGTCGAAGGTACAAAGAGAAGTTTGATTTCTTCGATGAGGAGGACAGAAAATCTTAATGAATCTCTTGCGATATTGGTGATGTGGCACTTACATCTGATGTTCATTCTTCTATTGCTAAATCTTCAAAGAGCAAGGAGCCTATTCTATATACTAGCAAAAGACGAAGACAATATTTGAATATTGTACATGCTGATACTTCAAAGGAGCCACATATGGTTGATGCATCTGCTGATGTCCTAGTGAAGGAGGTTACTACTAGTCATGGTCAAACTCGCCTATCCCGTAACATTCAAATGTCATTCCGCAGATAATGAAGAAGTTTTATTTGGGGAGAATGTACAAGTTGAATGATTCTTCCGAGGTTTCTCTACACCTATAGAGGAATTGTCTCAACCTATTTCCTCTCGATGTGGGTTTGATTGCTTCGAAGCTCACATTGGTTCTCACGAAATTGGTTCCACGAGATATCTCGACAGACAGACTCTGATTGCCGATTCTTGAAGTCGAAAAGTGACTAAAGAACAATATCAAGCTCAAGTGGATTATTTGTCGATTATGAGAATATCCAAAAGAGTTGTGTTGTGGCAATTTTTCAAGATCAGATGCTTCTGATATGACTCGAAGGAAATTAGAGCTTGATGAATTATTTCCTACGACATGATGATCAATGGGATGGTTATATTTCTCAAGGTGCCGATCCTTCTTGCAAAACTTATCTTAGGAGATTCTTTTAATGATGATGATTTTGTGGAGAAAATGAAGGCACTTGGTAATCAAAGAAAGCTAGAATCAATAGAGAGCTCTTTTTGATCAAAGAAATAAAGCTAAAAGAGACAGACCTATGACATTGCTCGAAGAGAAATTATATGAGAAGAGTTGTGAAGAATGTTGCTATGTATAATTTGGTATGTCCATGAAGCAAATTCGACTTTGTCCGATGATGCTTTGATTCGACAAGATAACTGGTTATGAAGTTTTCTTCACAAGGTACTATTTCTTTTTCTTCATTGGAAAATCGTGATTCAATGCCTGATGTTCCTACAGCCAAGAGACAAAACGATTGAAATTGTGGATAATTTTGATCTTGTTTTGCCTTCGTGGTATCTTCAGTTGTTCCTTCCAAAACATTCTCGATGCTACTCCTTCTTCTCGAACCGGTTGTTTCTGGAATCTTCTTTAATTTCTTCGACATGTTGTCCGTGTGGATCTTAATGATTCTCTCGATTCGTGAGACTGATTCATGATTGGTACCGACCACATTGATGGTATGGAAATGAAGAGTTGGTTACAAGAAGTTCGATGATTGGCTAAGAAACATGCTTCCGGAATATCGATTTTGATATCCAAGCTGATGAATCTATTTTTATTGAAGTTGGAACTGTTGATGATTTTCCTGAAGGAACTCATGTGATTTTGGTTGATTGAAAAGTCGGAAAGTGAATATCGTGTCTAGGCTAGATACTACCGTTTTGAATTTAATTTCTTGAAGGAAATTCTTCATTTGGTGACCAGACATGATTTGAAGATGTTGTATGATCATGTAATTGTATAAGTATCATTCAAAGAATCGGTTCGTTTATATCTATTGGGAGATCTTCAAGTTATGTTTGATTCTGATTCTCCAAATGGTAAAGGGTATTCTATTTGGAAGAATTCTCATAAATGGGAGATTGAGAGTTGGAGCTTTTATCCTTTGCCTTGTTCAGTAGTTCGGACTACATGTGGGATGATTTTGTGTATGCTATCGATAGGCTTTATCCTTTATCCGATATTTTTATGGAAAGGTTGCCGAGACACAAGTTGGAAGCCTCCTAACTGGCAATGATGACCTTCATGCTATTCAATGTGTTGGTTTGATTAAGAATCAACTTCTATCACATAAAGGTTCATCTTGATTGTAATACTTTGTACTATTTGTTTTCTTTCTTTCTTTTCTTAGTTAAAAAAAAAAAAAAAAAATGATTTTGGTTTTATCTAACTTTTATTGCAGGTTTGTTGTATATTTTTTGGTTCTTGACTCACCTGATATACTTTGTGTATGTCAAGAGTTAGCTAGTCCAAAGGGTACTTTGGTAAAGACACTCAAATCATGATAGCGTAATGATTTGCTGAAAATCATAGGGTATGCAACCACCCATGCTTAATTGAAGAGTGTTGTATGGTTTTCAATTCACCATGTTTTATTCCTAATTGGAATCCAAGAATTGGCTAGCCCACTTGTATATGGCTTGTGGTAAAGGCAGTGGCATATTCCATATTTGGTTTTTAATTCACCAATTCTAAGAATTAACTAGTCCTGAGCAAACGGCTACAGGTAAAGACATTTCAACCTCGTTTATATGGTTTGTTTGCCAATAAATCAGATGGTTATCGGTGTACCATAGTTTACTTAACTGAAACATATGGCTACTCCAAGAGGATGGTAAAGAGACATCAAATCCATTTATTTTCAATGATTCACCTCTCACAGGAGTTAACACACCTGGATGTGATGAGAATAGTATGCAACTAATTGTTTTGATGTACCTATTGTCATTTGTTGCTGCAAAGATATGGAGTTTTAAAGTTTCTTCATCATAGAGATGTTCTTTGGATTCTTTTTATGCTGTCGCTGTTGCTCGTGTTCAATCCTCTCGTGCCGCCGATTCATAGAAAGCGGAACTTAACAAGTCAAATTCCAGTTTAGGAGGATTGTTGGGAATTATGTGAAACCGATTATGCCAAGTGTTTCTATGAAGTAAAGTGTTTCTATGAAGTAAAGTGGATTCTGCCAAGACTTATTCTAATGAAGTATAATAGTGACTAGTTGGTTCTCGAAGTGTTTATTCCGTTTAGTTTGTTTAGTGTGGATATACATGAGCTTTATTAGGAAGTGATTGTGTATATCTTATTTAGTTTTAAGTTTATACGTTTCTTGGGAAACGGTTTTAGAGATATTGTTTAGGGTTCCTTGTCTATAAAAGAACACATTAGAAAGAGTTAGAGATCGAGAAAAACTCAGCTTTAGTTAATATAAAGATCCATAGAGGATCAAGAAGTTCTTAGTTAGTACTTGTGTTTATATTCCTCACGAACATAAGTTGTAGAGATTATCTTTTATTGTGCTTGTGATTACATAGGCATACATAACGATCCACGAGCTCAAGATCTATCAAGGTCTTTGTTTGTTTCAACATGTAATATCATGTGATATGATATGTATATCATATATGATTTTACACTAATATCACATGTGATATTACATATCATATATGATTTAACACTAATATCACATGTGATATTCAACTTAGTGTTTAATCATATATGATTTTTGATGAATCAAGAACGTAAAAAGGAAAAACTTTAAAGAACGTGGAAAATACTAAGAAAAAATGGAAAGTATATCAAAGTGGCTATGTATAGAAAGATAATTAAATGTTCGTCGTAATGATATATTTTTTTCGCTTAACGATTAACGGTTTGAAAGATATTAATATTTGGAAAAAAAATGATGAAAGTGGGTTTTTTAAATTGTTAGGATTAATCTCATCTATTAGATCAAATAAAAATGAAGTGTGAAGATTGATCCCTTGGTATGTAAAGAATCTTTTGTCCTCAAATGATCTTAAATCTTATGTTAAAGCGGTAATTTAAAAAAATATATAATAATTAAAGCTCATAAAGAATCAAATTAAACTTAAAACTAAAAATCTAAATTGAAAATAAAATTGCCTTTTGGTTTTTTTCCTTGAGTTCCAAACTTTGAGCCTGAAGTTCTTGCTTTTTTTTAACCATCGATGCAATATCCTGACAATTAATTAACCAATATTACGAAGAAAAAAAAGTTAAGATAAAATTACAGATGTTTGCGGTGCATATTTATCTTCAGAAAGTGCGTAGAAATCCCTCACGAAGAAGATACCTAAAACATGATACTCCCTCCGTCTCAAAATTATTGTCAGGAGACAATAAACACACAATTTAATAAAAGTTTGACCACTTTAATTTTCAACCATTCAAAAGGAATATTCCCTCACAAAATTCTCTAGTTTTTACTCTAAAAAGAAAGTGGACAATTAATTCGGTGACAACAAAAAAGAATGACTATTATTGGAACGGATTAGAGTATAACATTTGTGCCTTTGGGCTAGAACACACACCGAGACTACATGTTTGGGCCGACTATCCGGGCCAAAAAAAGAATATTTAATGAAAGATTTCTTGGAATATCCGTTCCCATTATGATTTATAGAAAGAATGACATTATAGTTTAGTTGGGTACTAGTTGGATACCCGCGCATTGCGGCGGCGATAAATATATTAAAATAATTGCTAATATAACTCTCCCTAATTCCCACCCGCTTAGTGAATCATTTCACAACACTCCAAATGTATATGTGTTTGTTTGGGTTTTTCCATATCTTTCCCGTGACATCATTATTCCCGCATATAAAAAGACCTTCACAATCTTTTACCCGTCAAACACTCTCCCAAAAGTAAATGATTTTGATACATCAAGTTTGTATTGATTGAATAAAGGTTGAGGTTATAATTTGAATCAAATAAAATAAACCTACTAAAAATGTAAAACAAAACTCATAAAATATATCAAAATGGTTGTTGAATTAAAGAGCACAAAATTTTAGAAAATATGGTGAAATTAGATTATAAAAAATTAAAAGAATTAAAAGATATTTAAATTTAAAAATAAATGTGATTAATTAGTTAAAAAGTGACACATATCACCCCATTATCGTTTTATTTTTAAATTGTTGTTTTTCTTTTTATATTTTTTAGTTAAAGAAGTGACACTGTAATTCAACACGTAGCCTTTATCTTAATTTTTTGTAGAGCATATTGGGTTTATTCAATTAGAGTAACCATATCCAACAAGGAACCATTTCATTATTACACTAGAGCAATCATGCAACTGTTATATACAAACATTACGAGTGTGTTTGGAATTGCTTATTTTACATCACATCCGCTATCACATATTATAAAAACAAATAATCAATTCATGAGAAATCACTTATCTTGCTTCTTTTAGGATGAAAAATTCATGTTGAAAGAAAATAAATTGTTTTTATAATTTGTTAAACACTAAAACAACTATTTATTTGATTATTGTGATTTCAAAAACAATAAGCAAATCCAAGCAGTATCTCATGCATTGCAGTATCTCTCTATCTGCTTATGATTATATAAACAAAGCCGACAAATACCAACCATAGGGCTACACATTGCATAAACAGTTTTTTCTTGCAAAACACAGAATGAAGAAATGTTGGATACATAATAGTAACTTTAATCATCAGAAAACAAGAAGCGTTTTAGAGTCGCTTAGCTCACTTATTCACTGCAAAACAAACCTCTTTACCAAGTAAAACAGTAGCTCACTTTAACGGCGAGGATAAAAACAAAATTAAAGACACTTGCAAAGTATGAAGACAACTTTACTTGACACACAGGTTGAGTTCTAACGTTCCCTCCATTAGACGTACCTTAAAAGTAGGATAAGATAGTACTAGTAATTATTGTTAAACATATCAACCATCTCTCACATATTATCATGTTATATCCTCGTGCATCTTCAATCCAAAAGCCGATAACTTTCCTGCAACTCTTTCACTTGTCACAAACATTTGCAATCATTCAATCAGGAAAACTCGGCACCTGCACAATAACAACCAAACAAACTCTTAGTAGTTATTTCTCGTCATCTTGCATAGCATAACATTTGAGAGAGTAAAGTCTTTACAGACCAAATGAATATGGACTGAAAAACTTTAAATATAAGATTCGATCAACGCAGTTCATGGAGCTATTTTCCTTCTAGTGTATCCAATAAAGAGCATTAGTATAGGGCAATAAAAGAGACAAACATCTTTAGTTCTATGGGCACATAAAGATTAGTCAGGTGTGCTACTTATAGTCAAGTATACATGGTATATTCGAGTCAAACGAATGAGGTTTTCCCTGTTGAGGTTACCAGGGAGGGCAAGTCTTTGACTCAGATGTAACGTGGTAGATTCGAGTGTGTTGAGCTATTTAATTAGAAACTGAGGCCATATGGTGTCTACGTCTTATAATACTCGGTTCTTTACCAAGGTGTTCACTCTTAAACGGCTAGAATCTCATGTAAGTTTATCATTTGATAGTCTTTACTTTTTTGTGTAATGTGTTATTTGATAGAGAACTTTAAGATCTCTTGGCAACACTTACTGAAAGAATTAGAATTAGTAAAAAGAAACATACTATTCAAAACACCAACAGGATACTGTAATTAAATAATAATAAATGCACCGTGGAAGTAGAGAGTGAGAGGGAGAGAGACCTAATGACCAAGTAGGTGCCTGCAATAATCCAATACCATCCATGCTCCATAAAACACTTTAAACATCAGCCACATGGCATATATCTGATGGCTGAACTGGTCTTACTAGGCCACTGGACACCATCCACCTTAGTAGAATGTTCATAACCTACCACAAACAAAAGATAAGTGAATCTAACAGTAAAAAAGTAAATAACAGCTTTGATACTTTCAGATTAGAGTAGAACAAAAAGGCGATGTCGTACCATCTATGCTCGATACTTGATCATCTCACACAAAGAAACGACCTTCCCACAGTGATTGCCCTTGATATTGCTGAGGCGGGGCAATAAACTGTTCATTACCTCTTTTGAGAGGTCCTTGGTAAAGAATTGGTTGTTGTGGAACTTGATAATCAAGCCATCCATTCACATTTCCATTCCCATTCTGCTTTCCAATTCCTATTCCAATGTCACCCTGCACTGAGGAAACTTGTTTACCAGGGAATGGGAAGCATTCCATTCCCATCGAAGTCTTGTTTGTGTTCAAAAGCTTCTTTGGTTGTGGCAAGCAATTGAAAGAATTACCAAACCCATCACTGTATGCTGGATATGGTAACTCGTATCCATCTAGCCAGCTATAATCATCCAGAACTGTATTTGGATTTGCATTCCTAAGGTTTACCCCAACCGCCGGCTCATCCATATATTTAGATACAGCAGTGTTGAAGCCAGGTGGCGGGCCAAAATGCCTAATAGGTCGACTCACTGGACTCTTGTTGAATTTTGTCTTGGATGGAATGCTCTCAAAACCAGATCCTGAGGTCATAACCGAATCAAATTTGGAAGGAATCACAGTTGCAGGATCCTCAAACGACCGTTCATCGGAAGCACCAAAACCATCAGACCGCAACATTCCTGAACTTGAATCCCACTCGGGTCTTGCAGGAAATCTATTCCCCAACAAGTTGAATTTGGATAAGCCATTTCCGATAATTTCGTCCTCTCCTACCATCCATTTTGATGTGTTTGGTTGTGCAAGTCCCGAATACTGCATATTTCCATTAACAGATGGTTGTGCAAGTTCCGAATACTGCATATCTCCATTAACAGATGATGCCAGTGGCTCTGAAGAGAAAGCACCATGTGCGATTAAGGCAGCATTACTTCTAGAAGTAAAATCTGATGACAACGGCATCGAAGGTAACACAGCAGTATGCTTCTCAGGTACGGGTGGCTTAAAGACAATAACCTCATCTTCTTCCTCTTCACCTTCTTCATTCCCCGTAACGTGTCCATCTGAAACTTCACTGATATACTGTGGCTCAACACCAAAGAGAAACTTCTTGGATTTTGAATCAAAATAAATTCCTTGGTGTCCAACCCGCACTCTGGTGGTAAGGGCCTTGCCGGCTGCTAGAATCCGCTGAACTCGTGCATTCTTTTCCTTATTTCCACCATCACCTCCAAAATAATTTGTTCTTGAGAAATCTAGAATGAGGTGAGCAGGGGCAAGAGGAAGAAAACCCCTCAATTCGATATCCTCAGGCAATGCAAGACGGCTTGCTGTTTCACCTTCGTCATACCTACTCATGTTGACAAAACAGGTTTCGTCTTCATTGCCATTAACCATCTCAAACAAAATCTTGTTGAGAAAAGAAACAAAATGGTTCCAGAATAAGGATCTAGCTGTAGCTTGCCTCTCCTCCATTTCGGTGGGGCCCACAACATCCTGACAACAGGCCAGCCACTCAACAAAAATCATAATGCCAGGAAGTAAAAAGCTGGCAGAAGGATCATTCAGTTGGAAGCATCTCTCCACTATGAATGCCATGAAATCAAATATTGCAGTATATGCATTCTGAAGCACAACAGAACGCTGAAGAATCTCCGCATATGACTGATTTTCAGTTTCCTTGTTGGCATTGTGGACAGTGAAAATCATGATTGCTATGAACCTAGTTATGAAAAGTTTACACTCGCCGTGATCTGAGCCAAAGTTCACCAACTCATCCCCTCCTGAAGATAGTAACCGAAGAAACTCTCCCCGGGCCACAGAGAAAACCTTCCCAAAAGTCTCCAAGCTACAGAGTATAGACAGTAACATGGAAATAACTTAGTTATGCTTCAAGCGTTTAAGTAATCAGGGGCTGCATTTTCAGCCCTTTTACAAAGAAATATATTGATTCGGGTTATATTTTACCTCCAACAGGTCCGATGGGCAAACTCTAAAGACCAACTTTGGATGAAACGGGTCAAAAGTGACTCAAAGGGTATTTAAAATGCTTACAACCTCATATATCGCTATATTAGAAATATGATATTATCATATTACTGTAATAAGAGTTCAGAATTACATTTAATACATTGATAACTTATATAATTCAAAAAGGGGGAAAATCTGCGTGGGTCAGGTCATACCAACCTGCCTGACCCACCCACCCATTACAGAATTATCACATTCTGACCTGAACCCATTTCAACCCGGGCTACCCACCCCTCATTTTGCCAACTCCAATAGAAAATATATAACTGAAAGCAGTTCATCTAAGATAACGTTGTGCAGTAAAAAGAATACCATTTAGCCTGACAAATCAATGCTGAAGGCCTTAAAGTTTCGCACAGTAAGTTCTCTCTCCTCAACAAGAACTGGTTCTGTTTTCCTATCTTTTGGAGATACACGTGATTCACATCTATTTCTTCCTTTCCGTGCAGGTACCTTCTTCGTTGGAGCAGCTTTTGAATCCGCAAGCAGCTGACAGTAACTTTGGCGGTTCTGTCAAAATTGCATACAGCCCGTTTATCAATACTTCCTTAAACAATTTATTAAGAACAAATTCAGATAATATATTCCTAGTTACATATTCTGATATATGACACAACTGACACATCAAACTAAAGTTGCATGTAACCAAAAGGCTCAAATGATTCTTACAATTTTTTTAACCATACATCCATAAACTGACTATAACTATCCATCTTCTCATTACATTTCCTTTCATAGTTAAGATGAAAGGGATGAATATATCTCATCACAGCGGGAGATAAACATACTTCCATATAGTCCGCTCTTAACACACTCAAGATATAGCAACTATCATTTGCCTAGCGTACGATATTATGGTTCAAAAATTAATTTGAGCCACTGACAGTATGAGAAATCATACTATCATGCATAACTCAACCATGGTATCTTTAAAAGTGGTAACACTTGGAAAACCAACAAAACCCAAAAAGATAAGTAGCTCAAGCGTGTTTGGGTCCAAATTTGATGATATGAGTATATGACACCAAGCCACCACTTTTGCTAAGTATTAGATTGCCAAAGTTTAATTTACATACATTAAGCTCGAGGATTGTTGACAAGATACAATCATGAAACATTAATATGAGGTTATGAATGGGAATGTCCCAAATAGTAGCACATGTCTTATAGTTAAGCACATTGATTAAATGGAAGGGATATGTACTTTTCCTATCAATGTTCCAAATTCAAAACACATACCTTCTCAAAAGCAATGATCAAATTGTCTCTAGCAGTAGTAAAAGGGTTATCAACTGCCAAGCTTCGAAAATAAAGGTAAACAGTCAACAGTACGTCTCCAGAGTAGGAAGCCAGAATAGCAAGCTGAAAACAAATAAATAAAAAGGGTGCCAAATATGTAGCTAAAAAAAAAAAAAAAAAAAAAAGAGAGATAATTTCAAAAGACGGAAAACTTTACAGACCTGATGATGAGGATTGCCACCCGAAGGCCAAAAGGTAGCAGCTTGTTTATAGTAGCTTGTTGCTGTATCAAAATCACGTGGATTTGAAGCACCCTCTCCATACAAACCTTTGTACGGCAAGGTCTCCCAAGTATATAAAACAGCGGTGGCATGATAGCAAGCCTTTTTTGACGTCAATAGATTTGTCTCTGCCTCTAGACAAAGAAATGTCATTCTGTGGGTCCTCTGAGATATAACCCATAGATAAGCCATACTTTGCCCTAATTTTTGCCATCAAGTCATGATAAAATCCAGTAGCTTCCGAAAGGAAGGTCTTGAATTGAGAACGGATTTTGGTGACTCGGTCAGGACCAGGTCGTGCGACACCTTTCCCATTCCGTGCAGCAGAAGCTTGAGCAGCAGTTAAGTGTGAACGCAAATCCTCAATACGCTTGTAATGCAACTGCCATAGAGCAAATTCGATGTCATGCTGTTCAGAAAAATCATGGTCTTCAACAAGAATGGTCTCAAGATTCTCGCGCATCTGCTGCCAAACACTGGGATCCAATGGAACTCTTGCTTGTGCTGCTTTTCTAAGCTTACTTTCCAATTCAGCATTCTAGAAGAAAGATACATGAGATCATCAATTTCAATTCATAAGAGAAAATCAAGTGTCCTTCATATATATTAGCTTCCTAGCTACATCATCAACCGGACACCAAAGCAAACAATTCCATGTATTAATAGCTACACTCTTGCACTATTCTCTCATAAACAAGATCTAGTATACATGGAGCTTTCAAGGAATTTTGGAAGTTAAATAACAACTATTTATTTTTAACGGCGACTAACTATCCACCACAAATCTATCTCACAATTAAACTTTAGTAACTAAAGTGGTGAAAAGGTACGCACTGATTGTATACGCTGAGTGCTTGTGATATTGCACACATTGGCAATAGATTACAACGGTTGCCTTTTTTTAACAAAAATATGTTATTTCACCCTTGACAATTTATACTTTAAGTTTTACTCACACATGGGATGCATCTTAATAAATATACCAGTAATAAACCTGAAACTCGATATAATGCTTATATCCATACCTCGTGTAAAGACGCTTGAGCACGCCCCGTGACAATTTACCTAGAGTGTTATTCATTGGAATAATCATTGTCCATCAAACAAGTGTAACTATGCTTGGCTTCAAAAGATCTGATTCGAATAGCAATTCAACATATACTCCGTAAACTGCATTACACATACCATGATTAAGTCAAAACGCCAGTAAACTCAAGAAACCAGCTCATGATTATATCATATTCCAATACAATCACTTGACACAAATAGTAAAATTCCCAAATATCGTTTATCCAATTTATGTTCAAAAAAAGCATTCTAACCACTAGGAAGATGAACAGTATCTACTGATTGTATATTGAGCCATTTAGGATGACATGTGGTTGTAGATTTCGAGTAGAGATCATGCAGGCTATCAGATTCATTAGAATCTCTAAGGAATGACACTAAAACTATCAGACATTGACGGGGACAGCAATGGCAAAGCAACATTATGTGTATCTACCTCTTTAACGTTTGTGGACAATAATGAGTAAAATTACGGTTTTATCGGTTTTTTTCCTTGCGTCCAATCTAGGTTTCCATTCTCTTATTAATAATATCCATCTATCAACAATGTAATACTATATGATATCTACTGCTATCTTGCAAATACAGTATCTAAGTTAATACTTTCCTCCCAACATAACTTAATCACGCGATGCAACCTATCTTTTATCTTAACGCATAGCATATCCAGAAAAAGTTTCCTTATACATTTGATATAAGTTACACATTTCTAGTTAGTCCATCTAAATATTAATCATCCACAATATGAACGTTTTTATGCATCTTTGGTCAGGAACCATGTTACCCTAACATCGACAGAGTTGTACACTTGAACCAAACAGGTATACTTTTTGATACAAATGGACAGCACTACACTTGGCTAGGATTTTTCATCCACAACGTCTTATACTGCCTATCCATTACCATGACCTAGACTCGCAATTACAAGTCATTAGATTCTCCAAATATTTCATATCCATCAATATCTCAAACTTTCTATTAACCGCAATCAACAAGCGTGATTCAGTTTCCTACTCAGGGACAACCTATATACTACATACATGGAAACAAAACCGCTAACAAAAAATATCTCTCAACCATGACGTCATCAACCATAACATAAAAAAAATCTCATTCTCTCAATGATGACGTCATCGATCATTAAAGTATCACAAATCCACATGTAACGAAACATAAACCCTAATTTAACAAGATAAACAAATAAAAAAGTTTATAAGAAGAATTATACCTATTCGTAATCAGATCTGATGCGATCTTCAACTTCAAAATTTCTAATAAAACCTAATTAGAGAGTAATATTTTTTTTTTTCTAAAAAATTCGTTATTATTATGAAGGGTTTGAAATTGATATAATCATGTATGTATGTTTGTTGGTGTTGATGATATATGGTCCTTCTTTGGGTTTCGTCTAGTCGGCTATAACTTTTTTTTTTTCTTTTTTTTTTTATTTATATAAAAAAACTAGTTTCTTTTTTTAGAATCATCGGTCCCTGAACTTGCAAAACCATCATACTGAGTATGAGAATTTTTTTTTATCACGCAAAGTCCTTTTTTCATTTTTTTTACCATCCAAAGTCCATTTCAGTCAACCTCCTAACGTCCGTTTATAAATGAGGGCATAATGGTCTTTTTACTATGACAAAACTTTCTCTTTATCATTTAATGTATTTTGTTTCAGGCGTTCCATTCATTTTCCCGCCATGATCCATAATATAATAAAACCTTGTACTCATTAAACATTCACAAACTTGTCTTGAAAGCTTACCAAAAAACCTTAATGCAATGTCAGCCCTTAAATTAAACTTTCTAAGTGAAAAATTAAAAAGCTCCAACCTTGGTTTTACATTATAACAAGTTTAGAGAATAGTCTTTTATTGATGACCCTATTGAAGAACAAACTCTGCATTGAGGAGACATTGTAAGGTTTTTTTTTTTATAATCTTTTTAATGATATGTTCATAAGGTTGTTTAAGGCGTTTGTCATTTTAGGTTACATAATCTTAACAGTGTTTTGTTCTTGATTTCAACAGATGGTCGATTAGACGAGTCTAGCATGATGGTTTATCATAATGGTGTTTTCATAAATTGGCCAGGTAGAATATACGAAGGAGGTAAGGAAAGTATTTTTGATTATGTTGATATTGATGAGGTGTATGTTGATGCGATGGATGCTCTTATGGTCCAACTTTGTTATGTGGAAGGACAAATGTAGGATCGAAATATTATTGTGTTGATGATTCGGGTGGTCTTGGATGATCAAAATACATGTTTGCCATTAGAGAGAGAAAGTAGATAGAGAGGGTGTTCTTGCTAGAGACTTGGTTCACAAAATATGGAAGGTTAGATTAAAGAAAAGCTCCACCCCTTCCATGGATGGAAGGGGTATTTATAGTTATAGAATACACGACCTCCTATCGGCCTGTGGATCAGGCATACAGTGGGTAAAGACCCGTCCTTCCTCCACGGTGTTGCTCTAAACTAAACTACGCTACAAACTAACTAATAAACTACTTAATAACGTAAATAACGACAAATCTACGAGCTAACATATGCTAGACTATAATTGGGGTGACCGACACTTTAACATGGAATTTCCAATTCCTAACAATCTCCCCCTAAGGGAGGTCACCCCATGAAATACATTTTGCATCCTAGCATTCTTTCTTTGTCTTTAGTTCTCGAGCTCGTAGACTTGAATTCTTCATTTCCGCAATCTTTGTGCTTTAGTAGCGAATCTTCAAAGTTCCGCATAGTTTTGTGCTTTTAGTGGAGGCCTTTAACTGATCCACATCTTTGATGATCTTCGAGCTTTCATTGAGATCATCAGCCACAGCAAATCTCTCTGGATCATCCATAGTTGTGTTGCCTTCATGTGATGTTGTGACTTTTGGACCGACATGCTCACACTTTTGAATCATGACATCTTTCCATCAGAGTAGCGAAAGCTTTACTGGTTCATGATATTTGCGGCAGCGTAGCAGAAGCATAGTATGAAAATATCAGAGCCAGGTTCTGTAGATATGCACCAGTCATGATTTCTTCAATTAAGTGTGGATGCTGTGAGCATGCGGCTTTGGATTGACTCCTCAATTTTGATCAGCTGCAACTGTCCAAATGTACCTGCAAACAACAGTTAGCAATAAAACACACGAAAGTGTCTTTGATCACTTTCGTTGAATTGAGGTACACGGCCCACAGTTCCCGTTGATCAGACAAGTAACTGTGATCAGGTAGGATTCCAAAGAATCTCCTTGACAGGGTTCGCAGCTGTTCTAAGCTGTTCTCAAACCGGAACGTCTCAAAGAAGACAACACGGAGTGAGTGAACCAGCGAAATTGAGATTCACTGATTGATGAAAAATGATATGAAAAACAATCGCGTATTGCTTGAAAAAAGAGTTTTGCAATACGACGAAGGTTTTATGAGAAAGATCAATTTTCAATCAAAAATACTTTTTGTATTTGAAAAGAGTACACACTCGATGTGCTAGAGAAAAGAAGATTTGCACATCGAACGGTTTTTCCAAAAGTACTTTTTCAATCAGAGATACTTTTTGTGTTCGAAAACATAAGTACACATTCGACGTGCTAAAGAAAAGAATATTTGCACATCGAACGGTTTTTCCAAAAGTATTCGTCAATTCATTTCATGGACCAAGGTTGATTCAAGAGTGAATCGCCCCATCGTTTCTGTCCATTTGTCACAAGTTTGATCTTACGAGAAGATCTCACATGTTACCCACCAAGAGCTTGTTTGATGTTGGCTCTAGAAGGATTTCCATCTTCATCGTGAATATTTTACATATCACTCGGATGTTCTGGCAATACCACAAGGATAATGCGTAGGACTCTTAATATATATTCTTACTTTCCACATTGTGTGAAACATCAAGTCTTCAAGAATTTAGTGTCCTAATGAGATATTGTGGATGATCTCGTGGCTCTAGACTCAATTGTGCACATTTTGTTCCTGTGCCGGAGACTAGGGAGAGGGTCTCGTACTTCAATATCAACCATCTCTAAGAGAAAGTCGATAGATTATGTCGGTTCCCCGTGAGAATGAAACAAGCCCTTTTAAGAGGAACTTGAGTAGCTTAGGAAGTTAAGTACAGTGCGTCACTGGGTCCATGACGTCTTGTCTTCAATACCGGCGTTACCTTGGTAACCACCAGTAGCATATGTATTGAACCCGGTTTCTGCCCTAAGGTTGAATTATTGGAGGGCTATTTCTTTTCACCCTTTTTCACATTCAATTCTTTTTCATTCTTCAACCCCTTCAGTGCTTACCGAGACTTCATAACTAGAACCTTGTTGGTTTTATTCCAGTACTAGCTCTGTCTCAGTCCGCACTCTTCCCATATTCTCATTTTTCTCCTTTTTTCAATATACCTAAGGACTCTACACTATCTAGTGGATTGTCCCCTGGGTAGATCCCTCCGGTTCTGGCGGATCGTGGGAACGAATACCTAGCCTAACCATCCTTATAACACCGTACATAAAGTAAATTTGGTCGGTCTTTTGGTATTGTTCTTCTTCCATTGGAACCAATTGAAAACCATTTGAAAATCAATCCAAGTACTTGTGATACATGATCAAAATATTTTGTACCTGAATTGTTTTTGATAATTTTAGAAAAAGCTCCCCCTCAACGTATGCATCATATATTTGAAATGGTTTTAGCACATGGAGGCAAGAGGACTTGAAAATCTCATATTTAAGAATGAAAGATTCGATTCTTTGATCAACAATTTTTAAAAGTTATCAACATCACTTTCCCGATCAAAATTAGTATTTTTCATACTTTGTTAAAGATACTTTATGGGAAAGGATGTGGTTTTCAATAAGTTGCTCCCCTCAACTGCATGTGATTTTTGAAATTGTTTTGCACAAAGAGGAAAGAGTTCTTAGAAGCACATTCACGATCATATAGCCATACTGAAACCATTAGAAAATCAATCAAGGTACTTTTTATTGAAACTTAAGAAATTTTGTTTTGTACCTTGAAAGTTTGTTTTCTTTTGAAATGCTCCCCCTCAATATGTGCTTCGAGATTCGAAAGCGTTTAGCACAATTAGAGAGAACTAGCACTTTTGGATCAAATCGATCATCCTTTATCAAATTTCATTATTAAATCACAAATTCTCCCCCGATCAAAAATATCAAACCCTTTGAGATTTTGGATCTCAAGTGATTTAATCATGTTTGGAAAACATGGGAGAATATGTGGCCAGGTTTAAATACTCAACTTGTTTTTGGATAAATCATCCTCCTCAACATGTGCATTGTGTATTTGAAATCGTTTGGCACATGGAGGCAGGAGTGCCTATAAAGGACTAAAACTGATTCCATTAAAACAGATTTGAGATTTAAATCACGATCTCTCCCCCGATCAAAAATTTCAAACCATTTGAGATTTGTGATCCCAAAAGATTTAAATCATTTAGAAAATTTTGGGGAAAGACGTGGCAAGATTTAATTTTGAAAAATGACTGACATTAAAGATTGTTAGTGTCAGGTATGATAGTTTTTAAGAGATCTTTAAGTAAAATAAAACAATTTCACAATCAAACAAGAACAGAAAAAAATTCATTTTGAAAGATCTTGATTCTTAATGAAAAATCATACCATGACATAACATTAAATCTTTAGATCACCACTTTTATTGTACAAACGGACTTTTTATGAAGAAAATATCGTTTGAAAATATTTTATTTTAAATCACTCTCCCCCTCAATCGATGACCGTAGTCGTTGATTGAGTGACTTAAGTTTTGATAAAATGAAGTCCGGTGATTTTTAAAATTAAATCCAATTTATCTTCAAAACCAATATTTTTCCATTTTTCAAAACAACATTTTCAAAATTGTTTTAAGAAAATGGTATTATCACAATTATCCTGCACAAAGATACGTTAGGTGGTTAAGCTGCTTTTGTTGTTGTTGCTGAGGGTCGGAAGAAAACCGTCTGCTGATGCAGTGAGACTTCTTACGTTGCATTTTAATGTCAACTGAGGTCAAATTAAGCTCCGTTTCTTCAGTCACTTAGAAGAAAACCATCTGCTGATGCAGTGACACCTCTTACGTTGCATTTATGCCAACTCTCCTTGGAAGTCCAATTAAGCTTTGTTTTCTCATTTTCTCGACCCAAGATATAGTTACCCTTTCCTTTCGGCATCCAATCATCATCAATAGTGGGATCCAGATCGGGAACATTTTTATACCAATATACCTGCATACGTTAGTGAACATACACACAAATATATGGTGGTCGACATCACCCAAACAACAATCGACTAATAAAAGTCAATGCAACATATCAATCAGATCATATAAATGTATGGGAATAATGTGTTTTCCAAACTCTAATCATCTAATCCTAACAATCATATCCTAGGCACCTAGTCCTTCAACGTAGGTTAACATGTTTACCATTTAAGTATTTAGGATAATTAGATAATCTCGTTAGATGATACAGATTTGAAAACATTCTCCCCCTCAATCAATGACTCATTTTTTTGAAAAAGTTAAAAGCGCTGGAGTCATTGATTGAGTTTTCTATTTGTACGAAAACTCTGAAACCATTGATTTACAAGCAACTCATTTTCCACCATTTTGAAATACAACAAATATTTTTCTGAAGAATTTTAGAATGAAAAACATTTGTGTAGGAACAGCAGTCCTTCGACATACTTTCCTCAAATAGTTTTAGGATAAGTGCACGAAATATTTTTGAAAATTTGTATAGCGCAGCACTTTCCTTTCTTTGAAAAACGGGTTGCTATCGGAAATAATAGCAAGCCATGGTTTAAGCACGGGTTACAGTCTGAAATAACTGCAAGCCATGGTTTTGTGACATGTTTTGAAAAAAGAATATTTACACCTCCTGCTCGAACTTCATCTATGGTCCCGTGCCATTATTGAATGACATTTCTAAGACCGCAGATGTTATCGATACCAGAAGACATGTCTTAGAAAAACATATTTTTGGTATTTTTAAATTTTCTGATTTTTATGGGTTTTTGTTGGTTTTATATTTTTCTATTTTGTTTTGCAGGTTTTATATTTTTGTATTTTGGTTTTCTGATAAATATATACAAATATAGAGTAGATGAAATAATTTAAGAAGATGATGATACGAGTACCGAGATAAGGATATCGAGCAGCACGTATAGAAGATAGAATTCATCATCTCTTAAACATCCACCACCAAAGCTTCCAATGGCTCTTGAATTGAAAGAAATAGAACCATCTGAAAGTGAGACTTTGGCAGCTTCCCCCCAAACCGAAAATCCTTTAGCTGAGCAGATTCAAAGCTTTCTTTCAAGCTTCAATTAGCCAAGTGTACAAAGAAGTACACCATTATCATTGATCTTGCTGCTCTTTTTAAGAATAATCACCGTGATTCTTCGTTCGAGGTTATATCATCCAATAGAATAGCAACGTATCATCCCACACATAAATAACACTTCTCAAATTTCATTACCACTGAAGTCAGAATCAATGCATCCCCAACGAGTTGTCAAGAGACCACTTCCCCCAAGTAGATGAATTGATGCAGTCAGTCTCTTAGACTAGAGCTCACGAACCCGAATACACATACCCGAAGATAAAGAAACTTATACCATCGAAGTAGCAGATTAAGTCCCATATCCAAAGAATAACCCCGATGTATACTTTTCTCTCCCCCTAAAGAAAGTGTATGAAGCTCAAGAACCCAAAGTACCCGAATGCCCAAAGAGAGAATAACCAATAACATTGAAGAGGCAAGCCGAATCACTGATTATCTCTGCGGGTGACAATCTCTGCGGATGTCAACACCGGAATAAGTGTTTATATCTCTGAATCACTGATTAAGCCTTCAAGTAAAACAACTGAGCATCCCCAATGTACACAATCTCTCTCCCCTGATGATTGCGATAACATCAAAATCATCACACACTTGTGTACCTCTTTTTATCTTCAGAAACTTTCTATTACATCACTTCCCCCACGTCGTTGGAATAATAACACCGAAAGCCTTGATGAGTAAAACCTTGAGATTCTCTCGGTCATGACAATTGTCTTCCGGGATATCTTCAATCACTTAGAAGAGTTAAGTTCATCAAGTTTACTCGCCATGAGTCAAACCTTGAGTTTCTCTGCGGTAATAACATTTGTCTTCCCGGGATATCTTCAATCACTTAGAAGAATTAAGTTCATCAAGTTTACTCGCTTTGTGTTTAGATGTGTGTCACCTTCCCCCTTGCTGGTTTTGATACTTCAGAATCAGCAACATATTGTAAGCCCGTATACTAGAAATCTTGTTGAGAAGATCATAATTAGCTTAGATGTATCTGTGAGAATCAACTTGCTGAAGAAACAGAATGAGCAAGTCTAATTGGGGATTAAATATGACATTTCACCCTCCCCCAATTAGTGCTCTCCCCTAAACCGACAATCTTTATAATGAATGCTTGAATTAAGAAGAAGTCTATAGATCTTTAAATGCAACTCGTCTTTAGTCTTCTAACATGTGGCAGAAAATGTAGAATAGACTGTAGACTCGACCTTCTTCAAGATTGTCCAGTTGGGGAATAGAAAGTCAACATCTTCATCTCACCAAATGCGTTCCAATTACCTTATATGTAGCAAATCTCCTTAACTAAAATCCCTCCCAATCAAACAAGAACAGAAAGATGTTCATCAAAGAAATCAGCCCAGCAACTAGAAGCACTTTGTCATTTAAACTCATATCAACTTGTGAAGATGTCAACCAACGGCTCTATAGAAGAAAACTCCATGTGAAGATGACCCGATAAGAAGAAGCTCGGTTCTTACATGAGTTTGGAGCCGTTTGACCATTTATTCTCATATAATAATCAGCCATGTAGTATTTATTCTCATATAATAATCAACCATGCAGTAATTTCACACTTCTTCTCCCCCTCAAGAATTGCATACGGAGTTGTCATTCTTGATTAAATAAGTGAAAATCATCTGAATGTTCTATTCACACTTCTCTCCCGCAAAATAAGCACATGATGTCGCCATCTTCATTATAATCGAGCAAGTGGAATGAGAAAACAATCAGTGGTAGCCCGGTTCACTTGATGACTGAAGCGCATGGAAAAGGTATGAAGCATGTGGATGACAATGGTCATAAATTAGAAGATTTCTCTTCTTCCGAAGATAATGCGCACTGAAGCGTACACATTTCTTTTCTTTAAGGAATGAGGCATGAACTGTTGTGTTCATACGTCATAAGAAGACTTCTCTTCTTCTTGAAGATAAAGTGCACTGAAACGTACACTTTTCTTTTCTTTAGAGTACGAGGCATGAACTGATATGTTCATACGTCATAATCTCTCTCTTTTCATCATCTCTTTTGGCAAAACATGTAATCAAACCATTATCATTCAGTAGGCTCTTTGTAGTGACAGTTGATGGAGATAACCCAATATGATGAATTTGACCCTGAAGTAAACTATCCCAAACTCGTGACTTAAACTTGCACATATGTAACAAAGAGCGGTGCCGAGACTTCATGCCCATTTGAATCTCTAAGTACTCTATACTCTTCAACCAACCAACCATCAAGTATAAGACGTACATCACCTCTTGAAAATCCACAATTAAATGTGACACTGAGCACTACAACGTAACTCCTTAAAGTGATAGTTATTTTTGTGGCAAAAAGAGCCCAATTCCCCCAGAAAAAATAGACTCTCAAAAATAACTAGATTTCCAAGTCTTCGTTTTTGGAAAAAGCTCGAACAAGGATCATGAAGAATCTTCATCCAACCATCCCCGATACCTTCAGATACTAAGTACACTCGCCCGTGATATTTCACTTCAACCTCAAATAAATAATACTGAATTAACGCCGTTGTCACATCTTCTGAACTGCTCAAATCTAGCCTTCTTTTACATTTAAACGAACTTTGATAATGGTTTTCATCCTGACCATGTTTAAAATGCAAATAACCCCATAAAGCCATATAATAACCAAACTGCCATGACGAATATCCATACACACATCCAATTCATGAAGTACACCCTTTTATCCGTTCTTCGAAGTAGAAACCGTAGCACCAGCATCTAAGAAGATCCCGAAATACGCTTTCCTTTCTCCAGGATGGTTCCATCATTATGGGATTTTACAACTCTATGGTTTAAACCGAGAAATAGTTTCTTTTACGGGATTTTACAAAACCAAGAACAAACCGTAAGATAGATCCGGAAATGCACTTATACAAGGATGTTTCCATTGTCATGGGATTTTACAAGTTTATGATTTAAACCGAGAAATAGGTTCTTTCGCGGGATTTTACAAAATCAAGACAGAACCGTAAACAATGTCAGCATGAATGTGTAATGACAACTTTGGTTTCAGTGAATATATGTTTTAGGGGAACATGCAGCGGTTCATCAGCGGTTTATTTTCCAACATCAACATTATCATCAACCATCCAATAAACACTCTGGTAAACACATCATTCACGCATTCTGTCGGCTATTGCAGTGACAACATGGTGAAGTAAACCTGATATGTCAAACTTGATCATGAAAAAAAAATTCCCCGGATTTGTTACTTGAACTTGTACTAATCCTTGTGAAAAAGAAACGGTGTACCCAATGTACAAAACCTCTTAACGTATCCTCAACTGCGTGAGACACCGAAGTGATAGTTACTTTGTGGGTTAAGGGAGAAAGAATCACAACCGAACTAACTAGCCAAGTCTTTATTACACTCTGTAAATGCCCAAACAAGTCATCTTCGCGGAAGGGTAGAAAGAACGAAGATGAATGAGTAAACGCGCCCAGAAAATCTCACAGCAAATCCAAATAAGAAATATTGTCCAAACAACCCCGTAGTCAGCTTAGTTCAATCATCAATTCAAGCCGCAACATAATATCCTTCGTGAAAATGTATACACCAAAGTATCAACCTCATAACACAACGAATCTCAACGTTATACCAAATCTCATTGTCACGAATCACATAATCAATTCTCATCGTCAAGACACTTCAATCAAATTTCATCTTCAAATTCAAGTGATATAATATTAGACCCAAAACAAATCAACAGTCTTAGATATAAATTCACAGTTTGAATCATCCTTGAGCCCAATTCAGCAAAAATGCTCGACCAATCCATCATAATTGTTGGCCCATTTAAACAACTCATTAATCAAGTCAGCTATAAAGCCGTTCAAGCCTATGTGAAACTCAAATCTGATCCAACTTTAATCAAAGAATATCCATAAACGTATTTCCTTGTGAAATGTATACCAAAAATACCACATGATATATTACTTGAATTATACCAAAGTCACACATTTTATCCATATGAATTTTGGATAATGTGAAATGACGTTCCAATTAATCCATAAGTAATAATCCGTATCACATCATTGCTGAATGTTACACGAATTCACAGACCAAATCTCATTACCCCCATTAGATGCAATAAATCACGCCTCAAATCACCAAATCTCAAAGCCCAAATGAAGATCACAAATCACGGCCCAAAGAAATCCGATCCAACTCTCGGTCCAAAATTAATATTGAATGTTCAACAAGAAATACACCGGATCTTAACAAAGACACAACCTAAATATTTGGGATATAAATATCCACCAAACTGTATCAAACCCTAAAATCCCTCAACTCACACACCTAATCTCTCTCTCACATTCTAACCCTAAACTCATAATACTTTTACACCGCCCCCATCATATTCTACTTACCAAGCTATCACCATCAAAAAGTTTAACATCACAGCTCAATCAGTCATCAACTTCACTCCGAGTATCCACAAATATTAAAGCCACTCTCTTGAATTCATTCAAAACCTAAGCATTAACCCACGATGAACACACGGTTTTAGACATCAAGATCCTTTCGAAGGGTCTCAGGTAGGTTATATTTTGATTTGGCGTTGAGTTTGTTTAGTTGAGGTCTGAACGAAGCAAGAGAAGTTTATAACATGCTTGTTAGTAAACTATCTTTAATGATTCGGAAATAAAAGAAGCTAAGCTTCACAAGTAGTAGATATGTGATGAAGAAGGTTAAAAAAATCTTTTGAAAGATTAAAAAGTGAACCGGTTCTGAGATCAAGTGATGTTTTAATTCTTTAGGGAGATTGTAATGATCGTCTTATATTTGAATTTGAATACGGATAAGATGTATTGAGGAGATGGGATAGGATAGATACGGATAAGATGCTGGCTGATGAATGTCTCGTTGTATTTGAATTTGATTTTTATTCTTGGCATCTCATATTTCTTTTTGTCATAAGATTGTGGACTGAGGATGTTGAATACTGAGGTCGTGTTGCATTTGGTATATGGTATTGGTCTTGTGGTCTTTGGTCATATTAGATCTTCTTCATCTTCCTTTTACGTCCAAAACAAGTCGCTAACCTTTTTTTTTCAGTTTGACTCAAAAGTCAAACCAATACAAGTCGCTACATTTTACTTAAGCAAGTCGCTACCTGTATGTGACAAGTCGCTAGGTCATGTTCTGTGCCAAGTTGCTAGTGAGTTTTGTGTCAAGTAGCTACTTCAACAAGTCGCTACTTCATTTGAGTCAACAAGTCGCTATCCATTTTAAAAAAACACAAATTGCTAACTTGTTAATACAAGTCGCTACTTAGATTCATTGCATCTGGACAGTTACGTGACAAGTCGCTAGCAAGAATTGTGACATTTTCCGATGAGTTTTCCGACCATTTTTCCGACCACGTTCATATTTACCCAGAAAAATATGCATAAAAATTTATCCTTTTTTACCATTAAAGACCACAGTTTGACCACTTTGACCACATTTACATCACGTATGATACCAAAAAGATGTCACAAAAATATGTTGTTTGACCACTAACTGTTATCAATAAAAACTGTTATAAAAAAGATTTCACAAAAATAAGTCACTTTGGGCCAAAAAGAACCATGACACAAAAGAACCATGATACCAAATCAGTAAAAACTGTTATCAATAAAAATAGGAAAAAACAAATTTTCAGACCATAAAATTTCAGAAACAGTTATAACAATAATCAAATAACCACAACAAATCAACACAACACAATAACCATGGCTCTGGTACCATTTGTAGGATCGAAATATTATTGTGTTGATGATTCGGGTGGCCTTGGATGATCAAAATACATGTTTGCCATTAGAGAGAGAAAATAGATAGAGAGGGTGTTCTTGCTAGAGACTTGGTTCACAAAATATGGAAGGTTAGATTAAAGAAAAGCTCCACCCCTTCCATGGATGGAAGGGGTATTTATAGTTATAGAATACACGACCTCCTATCGGCCTGTGGATCGGCATCCAGGGTAAAGACCCGTCCTTCCTCCACGGTGTTGCTCTAAACTAAACTACGCTACAAACTAACTAATAAACTACTTAATAACGTAAATAACGACAAATATACGAGCTAACATATGCTAGACTATAATTGGGGTGACCGACACTTTAACATGGAATTTCCAATTCCTAACAACAAACCAATTACTACTACTTTGTTAAGCCTGGTAGTACACTAGATGATGGGTTGTATAGCTTCTGTAAGCCTGTGAATCTTGAATTTTTGAAAAACATTGTCAGTGACCATAAGATGATAGATGTTTATGTTGAAATAAGTAAGACAAGATTAGAGCTGAATGAAATGTCTCCACAATCAATTAAGACAGTTCTTAGGGAGATGGATGAAGAAAGTAGAAATGTAGCTAGTGCTGCTATCCAACCATGTTGTAGACGATTAGTTTTAGATGACATTGATAATGGCATGTAGTTGCGCCCTTTTTGAAACTAACACAACTATCTTTGGACGTCAATAATATTGGGGAATCTAGTAAGTTTCCAGAGATTGAACTTGTGTTTTCAACCCTTAACATGTCATTTACTAGCCAGCCTGTTAATCATATGCAAAAAGATAAACTTATTGAGGTCTTTTAAAATGCTAAAAAGTTGAATGCTTGATTTGATAGTGAAGCTGATGTTAGTGACAAGAATGATCATGCATTAATACTGATTGATGAGGATAATACTTTTGAGGAGCCTGATGTTGAGGTTAATCTGTTCCAAGTGAGTCACAGTAAGCAGTTAGGCAAAGTAAGATGAGCACTATTTGATGTGAATAACACTTTTGAGGTTCCTGATGTTGATGTTACTATGTTTCAAGTAAGTCAGAGTAGTCAGTTAGGCAATGTAGGACCATCATGCCAGATAGCTAGTTGATGACTCAATTCTGGAAATTGAATAGAATACTTGTGAGGAGAATGATTGACAACTTGCTTTATTCCAAAGGAGTAAGAGTACACAGTTAGGCAATGCAGGAACATCTAGTCATCTACCTAATGACATGAATTTAGAAAATGAGTTAGATGTCACATATGCTAATGTTTTTGAAATTGCTTATGGTTCTGAGTCAGATGTAGGTTATTCTAGGATGACAATGGTTAGAACATGTGGAAAACTAGAAGGGGGGTTGAATAGTTTTACCAATTAAAACTTGTTTTAAACTATATAGATCGACTTATGTCAATCTATTTGGGTGTGTGTTGGATGTTGATAAACAAACATATAGAAATATAAATATGTAATGAAAAGATAAAGAGTAAGAAGTACAAAACCACAACGCGAGTATTTATAGTGGTTCGGCTACAAGGACACCTTCCTTGCCCTACTCCACTCCCCGAGTCACCTACTCGAGAGTTCGTAATCACTACACAACACCGACTCCTTATGGTGGAGAAACCTTCACAGCGTTGCCTACACTTTATTCGGTACAAGGCTAGATATCGGGTCCTTTTCACCAAGGAGAACCAATCCTATCACAACGTCGCCTACCCTTTATCCGGTACTAGGCTAGATACCGAGTTCCATTACAATGGAGGAACTACTACTCAACACTACACCAATCACCTAACCCCAAAGGAGATCTACTCCTTATAATATCAACAAAGGATAACAATATCCTTTGACCCAATACTAATCTATCTTGTACATTGAATCACACCATATCGAATGTACATCTTAGGCACCTTTCACTAATGCCTTTGACTAGATCTTCAAGACACCCTTTACTAATGTCTTGTGACTTGACTTCTAGGCACCCTTCACTAATGACTACAATACGGACGATCGACACCCTTTACAAATGTCTTCATCTTGACACTTGAGACATCTTTCACTAATGTCTTCAACACTACACTTCTTAGTAGAAAGAAAAGAACCATCAACAAGAGGATTTCAGTAGTCTTGATGATGAGGAAGCATGGCAACTCATGGACTTGAGCTTGCTTGACTTCAAAGGTGGTAATCTCGCCTTTAAGAAGAACCTAGAGGATCACACAAAAACAAAACTACATACATAGATCACTTGGATCTGGGGTTAGAGAGTTTTTAACTCAGAGAGAAAGTATGTGAGAAAGGGGTAAGAAATAATGAAGAAATGGCTCTCTATTTATAGGCAAAACTTGCCACTGTTCCCCGGATCCCATGGATCCCTCCCTTAAGGGATCCGTCTAGTGTAAACCTAGGGATCCGTGGAAGCTCCTCTTTGCCCATGGGTTTTTTGGTTATGGGTCATGGGTCATGGGTTATGGGTTGATCCATGGGTATTTCTTTAGATACAATGTATCTAATGAGTGCAATGTATCTAGTCAAGTGGGTATGGGTCAATACCATGGGTTATGGATATGCTCCATGGGTTGTAGTTTTTACCCATTATAATACATACTAGTTATGTATATGTTTGCCCAATATGTAAACACTAGTTGTTGTATGTAAGAACCCGGAAAATTCCCAAACTAATTTTTATATTTCTTTTTGGGCTTGTTCTTACCAATCCAAACATCCCTTAACTTACCTTGAACTTGCCATCTATCTTAGCCCAAAAGCATATTGATATTATCTACTTTTCTTTGGGCCAAATAAAAATCTACTAACCTTATTATGGTTGCCTTTCTTTTTCTTTCTTCTAATATACAAACGCAAACACACGCATGTTATTTATTCTTTCCCTTTTTGCGTATAACTAGAGAAACACAAAATCTTGCATGCCCATTTTTTTTCCTCCATTCTTGTATTTGCTTCACGTGATAGACCAACCAAAGGGGGAACAAACTCTTCTCTTTAGCCACCCTAGACCTAGAGCCATTAAACAAATACACTAAGGACCCTTTTTTTTATTTCTTTTCTGATCTCGTCTCTCTCCCACGCCACAACAAAACAAAATAAAACAACACCCTCTTTTGATTTTTAAATTACTAGCTTCTCTTTAGTCTAATAAACAAACAAATAACCCATACCTTGTCTTACACATGAATAGACTACACATGCTTCCTCTTTTTCTGTCTTGCGTCTAATATTATCCAAACAAGAACACTAGTACAAGGAGTGTAAGAACAATAATATAATCTACTCACTCACTTCTTTTTCTTTCTTTATAACCGAAGCCCAACACCTCATTATTTTTCTTGACATTTCACTATCAAATATACTCATTTCCCATGCATGGTAGCAATATAATATTGTTGAAGCCATGCTTGGTGTGATTATAAAAGTCACCCCAACTTCACACTCAAATCTTTGAAGTACAACTTTTATCAAAGACATACTCTCTCTTTCATCCTCATATAACCAAACTAAGACAAGCTCAAACACACATTTATGGTATCATACACTCAAGAGTTCGAGAGGAAAACAAAAGGTGTGGAAGCTAAAGTGATCGAGAGTCTCACCTTGAAGGCTATCGGTCCACACTTGGAGGCAATCGGAAAGCTAGTCGATACTTTAATTCTTCGGTCTCTTCTTCTGTTATACTCCCAATCGTAAGCTAACCCGACTCACTACTTGTTTTATATGAATATTGTTAGAAACAAGTTCTTATATTTTCAAAACTTTTGATATTCAATTTTGTAAGCTCTCGTTAAAGTAAAGCACACATGGAAACTTTGCAAATTCTTGATTAATATGAACTAGATGCTTTATTCATGTATTAGTATGCTTTTGTGGAGATTTTAAACGTAAAATATGGATATATGAACGTAAAATATTTAATAAGCATTTGGTTGCTTATTTCGACTTTTTGGAAAGGATTTAAAGATTTTGAGAGCTTTTAACGTATCTCTAACATGTTAAAAATGATCTACAAGCGATTCCATAAAAGTTTGGCTCAACCTTGGAAATATTTCGTATCTTGGCTTCTCTCGTGCTCATTTCGCTATTTTGTAAACTCATCGAACTCATTTGTACATACTGTACACTCGACTCAACTGTTGAATACAAAACTCATTTGCAAACTTACAACTTAGCATGTGTTTATTATGAAAACCACTTGAAACAAGAACATGCACAAACTCAGTTTTGAGAAGAAAGAGATCGAACATAAAACATTCACATGCAATCACGCATGCTCAAATCTATGAATAGGAGCTTTATTTACAAAATGAATACGTACCACTAACCGATAAATATGCATGCGTAGCAAACAATGACACCAAGGGACTTGTAGTCCAGTGGTAAACTTGCTCACTTTCCTCCCACGAATTCACTGGTTCAATCCCTTGGGTATCACTTTTAAAGTTTATTGTTACTTTCTTTTGCAATTTCCGCGTTTTGACAGTTTAGCCCCTCAACTTCCAAAGAGTTGTCACTTTCTCTAACCACTCTGATAATTCTTGTAATTTACAACTTTAGCCTTCAACTTTGAATACTTTGATATCTTTATCAAAACTTTCATAAGTTTTATAAAACATTCACTTTATAAAACTTTTATAAAAATCTTTACAACTCTAGTCCTTTTAAGTTGTACACTTAACACTTTTAATCCTAAAACTTTTATGAGATAATAAATTCATATTATTTTCCCACTTTTGTTAAATAAATACGTTTAATACATACCTTTATTTGGCGACCACATCCCCAGATACTATAAGTATTGTATTTTTCCAAATATATTATTTTCTCACCACTCCGATAAATATATATTGTATATATAATTTTCACACCTCAAAGACTAACAAAACTTATAAATACAATTCGACTTGTATTTATTCCCACATCGATAATACTTGAGCCAATATTCGAAGTCAACTTTATACGAAAGTTTCGTATACATCATTCCAAGAGCCAATACTTACAAATATTTTCACAACTACATTTTTATGTACGTCGATAACGTCCACATAAGCTACGTAACACAAACACATGAGAAAGTATTTGAAAATATATAAATTTGAACTTTAAACATTACCACACAAGTTAAAACGATACGAGTGTCTCACAACTAAACCATTTTCCAAAAATTACCATTTAGGGTCGTAAACAGGATATATTATCTAAGACTTGCCATATTATATCTAGGTTTCGTATTGAAGCCGACGTCATATCGTACTTACTATTGTTGTGCATTTCCTACCGTATCACTAAGGTGAGTTCATAGCCCCACTTTTACTCTTTTAACTGTTTTATAAACTCCTTGGGGAGAATACATGCTACTACTGCTTTTATGATCACAATTGCTTGAAAACTTTTGCTTGTGTACTCTTGATATTATGACTCGCCTAAGTTGCTCGCCAAAAGTCCCTACATCATGAACCATTAATCACTTGCGAGTGAACGCCAATATCGTGGATAGTACTATGGGAACCGACGACCCGACTCGGTTATCGGAAATAACCGGGCCGCACTATATTTGGTATCTCTATGTAATTGGCTATTACATCTCGAGGGGGCAACTTTATTTACTTACACCAGTAATTAGGTGTATGCAGTTAGTATTGGTTTCATGAGCTTAGTGCAATAATATCAACTATCTTTTATGGGCGTATAACAACGTAGCCCATGGCTTATCTTTTAAACTTGAAAATCTTGTGATCAACTGCTTTGTTACTAAACCTATGAATTCACTCAACCATTGTGTTGACTTTTTAGCATGTATTTTCAGGATGAAAAGGCGATAGCTAACTCTAGAGGCGCTTGGGCATTGGCATGGCATGGTCATAGATGACTCTGATTTACGTATGGGGACCACATTTTATTAATGGGCCATTTTTCCGCAACAAATCAACCTTTGTGAACTCTATCTTACTTCAATAAATGGAATCTTTTAAGAAAAATCTTTATTTTTCACTTTGTGTTATGATCCAATTGAGTAGCATCCCATAAACCTTTTCTTCCGCAGCAAACCATTTTGGGGGTGTTACTGATTGGCATCGAGCCTTGTTATAGAGAACTAGGTATTTTTCAAACCTAGACTATACCACTTTTACAAAAACTTAACCCTATGACCGACACATGCCTGCTTGCCAAGCTGAATGCCTCACTTATGACTCGTTGAAGTCATCTTTGATAAGATATGTGTTTTATTACTGACAACTTAACCTCACTATTAGCTATGATTGCTTTACCTATATGCATGTTTACATTACCACTGCGCTTACGCCTTCTCCCCACATAAATGGAATATTTGTTCCATCTTTTATAACAAACTTTAAAGACATTAGGACATGTTACTAGTATAACTAAGATAAGCATTGCAAGATTCATTGAACCTCGGGTGAATATAGCCTGATCACCTATATTCAGCCAGGGACAGTGAGACATAGCCTGATCACCTATGTCTGACTCAGAGGTGAATGTTGCAATACTGAAAGTAGTTATAATAGTGGTATGTCTAGTTGACCTCTTGATTGACTTCTAAAAAGAGTAAAATTTTTATCATAAGAGTTATAAAGGTTTACTCCAATACATCACACACTGATGTCGCAATATTCTCTCACTACGATACTTTTTCTCCTAAGTGGAACGCCTTTCTTATTACTACACCCTCTAAACCGACCATTTTACACTACTACCTTACGCCTCCGCGTCTACATCTTACTAGCAACGTGCATGGAGATTTGCTTGACAGATGATGCACACTACCACTTCACGCTAGGACACCACAGTGATCCATGTTGAGATGGACTACCTTATACCACCACTTCGCGCCCTCCGTACATACGTTATGTATGAGATTTGTTGAGCAGATAATACATAACCAGTGAAACGTTGCATGATGCGAGTTAACGATTACATTTACCATTTAGAGTTTCTTAGCGGGTTATGCGCGACTAACTAAATTTTAATTAACGCATGACGTTACTCTATGTTTAGATTATATTTTCGGGTTGCTACAATACCATGCTTCCTGTTTTCCCGTCCCATCGACTTATCGTCTTCGTTACTGTATCATTAAACCTTTATTGCTGTATCGTTGCAACCCACGTCTTCATAACCCCACCCTATCATTATTCTCTCATACGTTGACATTGAAATTGTCTCATCATCCATTGCGGTAACAACGTCACCTCTACCTCAAAACTCGTACCTAATCGATGAACCGGATTACATCTCTAGTCGTTCTAAGAACAACACACCTCAACATCTACAAAGGTAATCCCTCGCTAAACATAAATAATAAACGAACGACTAAAAGATTTTAAACGCACGTACAAGAGTCAACTTGCAACTCAAGTCATATTTTTTCAACGGATCCCTAATCTTCCACTCATCCCTTTGAAATACCAAGCGGTTCGTCCTACTACCCTCTTATGAAATAGTAAACTTCGTCTTTATCTAACATGGAAAGGCTTTCAAATATTTTACCGACCATTTCACGGTCATTTTACTTAAAAGTCTTACTATGGTGCCATTAAACCAAAAATTTTGCAACTTTACTAATACTTTGTAATCAACGACCTTACTAAAGCCTTGCCAACTATTTTCTTATAATGGGATGAATCGATTCATTACCCTACTATTGTTTTATAAAACAACAAACAATTGCGATAACAACTTATAAACTATATTACAAATTCTTCCTGCAAGTTATATTACGGTCTTATAAACTATTTTACCCTTTTAGTGAGCTGTGTTAGCCACTGTCTGATTTAAAAACATAAAACTTGGTACTCTTACCTCACAAACTATTTTGCCTTTACCGTACAAGGTATTTTACTACCACCCTACTTCTTGAACTACGAAATCTTCCACTATTTGACAAACAATAAATTGTTTCCTTATAAGTTATTTTATAATCTGAATCGTTGTCTTACCAAAATATCATAAAGTTAACTTCGATTTCACTACTATTCGATAAATAATAAATCGTTTTCTATTGCTTTATAAGCTGTTTTAAAAATCACCTTACCAAGTTGTTACTTTAATACCAAATCACGAACTACGATTAAAAAAAAAAAAAAAAAAAAAAGCTTCCTTCTTACTCAATAAAGTGCTTTTATAAACCTTTTCATGAACTTCACTGCAATTTTCTTACAAACTATTTACTCACCTTAAAAAGCTAAAAAAAATAAAATAAACGATATTTACTTTTGAAAATAAACCAAATTTCCAAAAAAAAAAAAAAAAAAAACGCACTTTGTTTTGAAAACAATAAATATTTTAATGAGAATTGCTAAGGAGCAAACTGATTCATCATTTACAAAAACTAAGGTGTTGGAATTATTTAAAATTTGAGAAACAACTTTTGAATTCACATGTAAATCTCCAACTTGGAACCGATTCCATGTTGTCGCTTAAAACTTTGTTTAACAAGTTTTCATCACAAAATCTGAGGTTCAACAACTTTCTTTACATACGCCAAGCTCTTTTCTAAAATTTTAAATACTTGTTATTTTAAAACATTTAGAACTTATAAGGTCATGCATACCCAACTACATTTTGTCTAACGTTTTCACCATCGGGGATTTTTCTTAAATCACATCGGTAACAACATTAAACACTCGTGGCAATATTTTTTTTTTGAAACTACTTTTTCTTACGAAATGAAAATTTCTGGTCAAACTTTATCAAATATTCTTATGCGAAGAAGTTTCAAACGTCGACTTTTGAAAAATTGTCTCAATTACATCAAGTGTAACAACTTGTTTTATTAAAACCTCTCGGAGTCACAAACACCTTACACAAATTATCTATCTCACAAGGAGATAACCGTTCTTGAAAAGTTACATGTCTTTCAAACAAACGAGTATTCAGATGAATTTATCAACATCACGATTTCAAACGAACTACTAAACCTTAAACCCTTACTTTATCACCTAAGCAAGTAACACAAATTTAACCTCGAGGACGAGGTTCCCATAAGGGGTAGGTACTGTAAGAACCCGAAAAATTCCCAAACTAATTTTTATATTTCTTTTTGGGCTTGTTCTTACCAATCCAAACATCCCTTAACTTACCTTGAACTTGCCATCTATCTTAGCCCAAAAGCATATTGATATTATCTACTTTTCTTTGGGCCAAATAAAAATCTACTAACCTTATTATGGTTGCCTTTCTTTTTCTTTCTTCTAATATACAAACGCAAAAACACACGCATGTTATTTATTCTTTCCCTTTTTGCGTATAACTAGAGAAACACAAAATCTTGCATGCCCATTTTTTTTTCTCCATTCTTGTATTTGCTTCACGTGATAGACCAACCAAAGGGGGAACAAACTCTTCTCTTTAGCCACCCTAGACCTAGAGCCATTAAACAAATACACTAAAGACCCTTTTCTTTTATTTCCTTTCTGATCTCGTCTCTCTCCCACGCCACAACAAAACAAAATAAAACAACACCCTCTTTTGATTTTTAAATTACTAGCTTCTCTTTAGTCTAATAAACAAACAAATAACCCATACCTTGTCTTACACATGAATAGACTACACATGCTTCCTCTTTTTGTCTTGGCCTAATATTATCCAAACAAGAACACTAGTACAAGGAGTGTAAGAACAATAATCTAATCTACTCACTCACTTCTTTTTCTTTCTTTATAACCGAAGCCCAACACCTCATTATTTTTCTTGACATTTCACTATCAAATATACTCATTTCCCATGCATGGTAGCAATATAATATTGTTGAAGCCATGCTTGGTGTGATTATAAAAGTCACCCCAACTTCACACTCAAATCTTTGAAGTACAACTTTTATCAAAGACATACTCTCTCTTTCATCCTCATATAACCAAACTAAGACAAGCTCAAACACACATTTATGGTATCATACACTCAAGAGTTCCGAGGGAAAACAAAAGGTGTGGAAGCTAAAGTGATCGAGAGTCTCACCTTGAAGGCTATCGGGTCCACAGCTTGGAGGCAATCGGAAAGCTAGTCGATACTTTAATTCTTCGGTCTCTTCTGTTACTCGTATACTCCCAATCGTAAGCTAACCCGACTCACTACTTGTTTTATATGAATATTGTTAGAAACAAGTTCTTATATTTTCAAAACTTTTGATATTCAATTTTGTAAGCTCTCGTTAAAGTAAAGCACACATGGAAACTTTGCAAATTCTTGATTAATATGAACTAGATGCTTTATTCATGTATTAGTATGCTTTTGTGGAGATTTTAAACGTAAAATATGGATATATGAACGTAAAATAAGCGAATAAGCATTTGGTTGCTTATTTCGACTTTTTGGAAAGGATTTAAAGATTTTGAGAGCTTTTAACGTATCTCTAACATGTTAAAAATGATCTACAAGCGATTCCATAAAAGTTTGGCTCAACCTTGGAAATATTTCGTATCTTGGCTTCTCTCGTGCTCATTTCGCTATTTTGTAAACTCATCGAACTCATTTGTACATACTGTACACTCGACTCAACTGTTGAATACAAAACTCATTTGCAAACTTACAACTTAGCATGTGTTTATTATGAAAACCACTTGAAACAAGAACATGCACAAACTCAGTTTTGAGAAGAAAGAGATCGAACATAAAACATTCACATGCAATCACGCTGCTCAGTGTAATTGAATAGGAGCTTTATTTACAAAATGAATACACCACTAACCGATAAATATGCATGCGTAGCAAACAATGACACCAAGGGACTTGTAGTCCAGTGGTAAACTTGCTCACTTTCCTCCCAACGACTGGTTCGAATCCTTGGGTATCACTTTTAAAGTTTATTGTTACTTTCTTTTGCAATTTCGCTTTGGTGACAGTTTAGCCCTCAACTTCCAAAGAGTTGTCACTTTCTCTAACCACTCTGATAATTCTTGTAATTTACAACTTTAGCCTTCAACTTTGAATACTTTGATATCTTTATCAAAACTTTCATAAGTTTTATAAAACATTCACTTTATAAAACTTTTATAAAAATCTTTACAACTCTAGTCCTTTTAAGTTGTACACTTAACACTTTTAATCCTAAAACTTTTATGAGATAATAAATTCATATTATTTTCCCACTTTTGTTAAATAAATACGTTTAATACATACCTTTATTTGCGACCACATCCCATCCCCGTATACTATAAGTATTGTATTTTTCCAAATATATTATTTTCTCACCACTCCGATAAATATATATTGTATATATAATTTTCACACCTCAAAGACTAACAAAACTTATAAATACAATTCGACTTGTATTTATTCCCACATCGATAATACTTGAGCCAATATTCGAAGTCAACTCTTATACTGAAAGTTTCAGTATACATCATTCCAAGAGCCAATACTTACAAATATTTTCACAACTACATTTTTATGTAATGTCGATAACGCCCACATAAGCTACGTAACACAAACACATGAGAAAGTATTTGAAAATATATAAATTTGAACTTTAAACATTACCACACAAGTTAAAACGATACGAGTGTCTCACAACTAAACCATTTTCCAAAAATTACCATTTAGGTCGTAAATGGATATATTATCTAAGACTTGCCATATTATATCTAGGTTTCGTATTGAAGCCGACGTCATATCGTACTTACTATTGTTGTGCATTTCCTACCGTATCACTAAGGTGAGTTCATAGCCCCACTTTTACTCTTTTAACTGTTTTATAAACTCCTTGGGGGAGAATACATGCTACTATCGCTTTTATGATCACAATTGCTTGAAAAACTGCTTTGTACTCTTGATATTATGACTCGCCTAAGTTGCCAGCCAAAAGTCCCTACATCATGAACCATTAATCACTTGCGATGAAGTGAACGCAAATATCGTGGGATAGTACTATGGGAACTACGACCAGGCTTCGGTTATCGGAAATAACCGTGGCGCACTATATTTGGTATCTCTATGTAATTGGCTATTACATCTCGGAGGGCAACTTTATTTACTTACACAAGAATTAGGTGTATGCAGTTAGTATTGGTTTCATGAGCTTAGTGCAATAATATCAACTATCTTTTATGGGCGTATAACAACGTAGCCCATGGCTTATCTTTTAAACTTGAAAATCTTGTGATCAACTGCTTTGTTACTAAACCTATGAATTCACTCAACCATTGTGTTGACTTTTAGCATGTATTTTCAGGATGAAAAGGCGATAGCAACTCTAGAGGCGCTGGGCATTGGCATGGCATGGTCATAGGCTCTGATTTACGTATGGGGACCACATTTTATTAATGGGCCATTTTTCCGCAACAAATCAACCTTTGTGAACTCTATCTTACTTCAATAAATGGAATCTTTAAGAAAAATCTTTATTTTTCACTTTGTGTTATGATCCAATTGAGTAGCATCCAAAAACCTTTTCTTTCAGCTACAAACCATTTTTGGGGGTGTTACAGATTGGCATCAGAGCCTTGGTTATAGAGAACTAGGTATTTTTCAAACCTAGACTATACCACTTTTACAAAAACTTAACCCTATGACCGACACATGCCCGCCGCCAAGTCAATGCCTCACTTATGACTCGTTGAAGTCATCTTTGATAAGATATGTGTTTTATTACTGACAACTTAACCTCACTATTAGCTATGATTGCTTTACTTATATGCATGTTTACGCACCACGGCGCTAAGTCTTCTCCCCACATAAATGGAATATTTGTTCCATCTTTTATAACAAACTTTAAAGACATTAGGACATGTTACTAGTATAACTAAGATAAGCATTGCAAGATTCATTGAACCTCGGGTGAATATAGACTGATCACCTATATTCACCGTGACGCGGGACAGTGAGCACATAGCCTGATCACCTATGTCCACTAAGAGAGTGAATGTTGCAACCGAAAGTAGTTATAATAGTGGTATGTCTAGTTGACCTTTTGATTGACTTCTAAAAAGAGTAAAATTTTCATCATAAGAGTTATAAAGGTTTACTCCAATACATCACACACTGATGTCGCAATATTCTCTCACTACGATACTTTTTCTCCTAAGTGGAACGCCTTTCTATTATACACCCTCTAAACCGACCATTTTTACACTACTACCTTACGCCCGCCGTCTACATCTTACTAGCAACGTGCATGGAGATTTGCCAACAGATTGATGATGCACACTACCACTTCACGCTAGGACACCACAGTGATCCATGTTGAGATGGACTACCTTATACCACCACTGCGCGCCCTCGTACATGCGTATCGTGTATGAGATTTGTTGAGCGTGATAATACATAACCGTGAAACGTTGCATGATGCGAGTTAACGATTACATTTACCATTTAGAGTTTCTTAGCGGGTTATGCGCGACTAACTAAATTTTAATTAACGCATGACGTTACTCTATGTTTAGATTATATTTTCGGGTTGCTACAATACCATGCTTCCTGTTTTACCCCCCATCGACTTATCGCCTTCATATCTTGTATCATTAAACCTTTATTGTCTGTATCGCTGCAACCCACGCCTTTCATAACCCCACCCTATCATTATTCTCTCATACGCTGACATTGAAATTGTCTCATCATCCATTGAGGTAACAACGCCACCTCTACCTCAAAACTCGTACCTAATCGATGAACCGGATTACATCTCTAGTCGCTCTAAGAACAACACACCTCAACATCTACAAAGGTAATCCCCGTAAACATAAATAATAAACGAACGACTAAAAGATTTTAAAACGTACCAAGAGTCAACTTGCAACTCAAGTCATATTTTTCTCAATAACGGATCCCTAATCTTCCACTCATTCCTTTGAAATACCAACCGGTCATTCCTACTACCCTCTTATGAAATAGTAAACTTCGCTCTTTATCTCTAACGCAACCTGCAAATATTTTACCGACCATTTCACGGTCATTTTACGAAAAGTCTTACTATGGTGCCATTAAACCAAAAAATTTTGCAACTTTACTAATACTTTGTAATCAACGACCTTACTAAAGCCTTGCCAACTATTTTCTTATAATGGGATGAATCGATTCATTACCCTACTATTGTTTTATAAAACAACAAACAATTGCGATAACAACTTATAAACTATATTACAAATTCTTCCTGCAAGTTATATTACGGTCTTATAAACTATTTTACCCTTTTAGTGAGTCAGGTTAGCCAACGCCCGATTTAAAAACATAAAACTTGGTACTTTTACCTCACAAACTATTTTGCCTTTACCGCATAAGGTATTTTACTACCACCCTACTTCTTGAACTACGAAATCTTCTACTATTTGACAAACAATAAATTGTTTCCTTATAAGTTATTTTATAATCTGAATCGTTGTCTTACCAAAATATCATAAAGTTAACTTCGATTTCACTACTATTCTATGAATAATAAATCGTTTATTGCTTATGTTTGCTTTAAAAATCACCTTACCAAGTTGTTACTTTAATACCAAATCACTAACTACCATTAAAAAAAAAAAGCTTCCTTCTTACTCAATAAAGTGCTTTTATAAACCTTTTCATGAACTTCACTGCAATTTTCTTACAAACTATTTACTCACCTTAAAAGCTAAAAATAAAATAAACGATATTTACTTTGAAAATAAACCAAATTTCCAAAAAAAAAACGACTTTGTTTTGAAAACAATAAATATTTTAATGAGAATTGCTAAGGAGCAACCGATTCATCATTTACAAAAACTAAGGTGTTGGAATTATTTAAAATTTGAGAAACAACTTTTGAATTCACATGTAAATCTCCAACTTGGAACCGATTCCATGTTGTCGCTAAAACTTTGTTTAACAAGTTTTCATCACAAAATCGAGGTTCAACAACTTTCTTTACATAATGCCAGCTCTTTTCTAAAATTTTAAATACTTGTTATTTTAAAACATTTAGAACTTATAAGGTCATGCATACCCAACTACATTTTGTCTAACGCTTTCACCATCTGGGATTTTTCTTAAATCACACGGTAACAACATTAAACACTCGTGGCAATATTTTTTTGAAACTACTTTTCTTACTAAAATGAAAATTTCTCGTCAAACTTTATCAAATATTCTTATGCGAAGAAGTTTCAAACGTCGACTTTTGAAAAATTGTCTCAATTACATCAAGTGTAACAACTTGTTTTATTAAAACCTCTCGGAGTCACAAACACCTTACACAAATTATCTATCTCACAAGGAGATAACCGTTCTTGAAAAGTTACATGTCTTTCAAACAAACGAGTATTCAGATGAATTTATCAACGCCACGCTAACGAGCAAGTACTACACTTTAAACCTTTATTTTATCACCTAAGCAAGTAACACAAATTTAACCTCGAGGACGAGGTTCCCATAAGGGTAGGTAATCGTAGAACCCTGAAAATTCCCAAACTAATTTTTATATTTCTTTTTGGGCTTGTTCTTACCAATCCAAACATCCCTTAACTTACCTTGAACTTGCCATCTATCTTAGCCCAAAAGCATATTGATATTATCTACTTTTCTTTGGGCCAAATAAAAATCTACTAACCTTATTATGGTTGCCTTTCTTTTTCTTTCTTCTAATATACAAACGCAAAAACACACGCATGTTATTTATTCTTTCCCTTTTTATGATAACTAGAGAAACACAAAATCTTGCATGCCCATTTTTTTTTCTCCATTCTTGTATTTGCTTCACGTGATAGACCAACCAAAGGGGGAACAAACTCTTCTCTTTAGCCACCCTAGACCTAGAGCCATTAAACAAATACACTAAGGACCCTTTTTTTTTATTTCTTTTCCATCTCGCTCTCCCACGCCACAACAAAACAAAATAAAACAACACCCCTTTTGATTTTAAATTACTAGCTTTAGTCTAATAAACAAACAAATAACCCATACCTTGTCTTACACATGAATAGACTACACATGCTTCCTCTTTTTTCTGCCTTATGCCTAATATTATCCAAACAAGAACACTAGTACAAGGAGTGTAAGAACAATAATCTAATCTACTCACTCTTTTTCTTTCTTTATAACCGAAGCCCAACACCTCATTATTTTTCTTGACATTTCACTATCAAATATACTCATTTCCCATGCATGGTAGCAATATAATATTGTTGAAGCCATGCTTGGTGTGATTATAAAAGTCACCCCAACTTCACACTCAAATCTTTGAAGTACAACTTTTATCAAAGACATACTCTCTCTTTCATCCTCATATAACCAAACTAAGACAAGCTCAAACACACATTTATGGTATCATACACTCAAGAGTTCAGAGGGAAAACAAAAGGTGTGGAAGCTAAAGTGATCGAGAGTCTCACCTTGAAGGCTATCGGGTCCACGTTGGAGGCAATCGGAAAGCTAGTCGATACTTTAATTCTTCGGTCTCTTTCCTATACTCAGATACCCCAATCGTAGCTAACCCACTCACTACTTGTTTTATATGAATATTGTTAGAAACAAGTTCTTATATTTTCAAAACTTTTGATATTCAATTTTGTAAGCTCTCGTTAAAGTAAAGCACACATGGAAACTTTGCAAATTCTTGATTAATATGAACTAGATGCTTTATTCATGTATTAGTATGCTTTTGTGGAGATTTTAACGAAAATATGGATATATGAACGTAAATGCTTTAAGCATTTGGTTGCTTATTTCGACTTTTTGGAAAGGATTTAAAGATTTTGAGAGCTTTTAACGTATCTCTAACATGTTAAAAATGATCTACAAGCTTATTCCATAAAAGTTTGGCTCAACCTTGGAAATATTTTCAGATCTTGGCTTCTCTCGTGCTCATTTCGCTATTTTGTAAACTCATCGAACTCATTTGTACATACTGTACACTCGACTCAACTCTGAATACAAAACTCATTTGCAAACTTACAACTTAGCATGTGTTTATTATGAAAACCACTTGAAACAAGAACATGCACAAACTCGCTTTGGAAGAAAGAGATCGAACATAAAACATTCACATGCAATCACGCATGCTCGTTGTAATTAATAGGAGCTTTATTTACAAAATGAATACAACCACTAACCGATAAATATGCATGCGAGAGCAAACAATGACACCAAGGGACTTGTAGTCCAAGGGTAAACTTGCTCACTTTCCTCCCAATGCACTGGTTCAATCCCTTGGGTATCACTTTTAAAGTTTATTGTTACTTTCTTTTGCAATTTCCGCGTTTTGACAGTTTAGCCCCTCAACTTCCAAAGAGTTGTCACTTTCTTAACCACTCATAATTTTGTAATTTACAACTTTAGCCTTCAACTTTGAATACTTTGATATCTTTATCAAAACTTTCATAAGTTTTATAAAACATTCACTTTATAAAACTTTTATAAAAATCTTTACAACTCTAGTCCTTTTAAGTTGTACACTTAACACTTTTAATCCTAAAACTTTTATGAGATAATAAATTCATATTATTTTCCCACTTTTGTTAAATAAATACGTTTAATACATACCTTTATTTGCACCACATCCCCAGATACTATAAGTATTGTATTTTCCAAATATATTATTTTTCACCACCATAAATATATATTGTATATATAATTTTCACACCTCGAAGACTAACAAAACTTATAAATACAATTCGACTTGTATTTATTCCCACATCGATAATACTTGAGCCAATATTCGAAGTCAACTCTTATACCTAAAGTTTGTCAGATACATCATTCCAAGAGCCAAAACTTAAGAAAATATTTTCACAACTACATTTTATGTACGTCGATAACGTCCACATAAGCTATACACATGAGAAAATATTTGAAAATATATAATTTTGAACTTTAAACATTACCACACAAGTTAAAACGATACGAGTGTCTCACAACTAAACCATTTTCCAAAAATTACCATTTAGGGTCGTGAAACAGATATATTATCTAAGACTTGCCATATTATATCTAGGTTTCAGATTGAAGCCGACGCCATATCGCAGACTTACTATTGTTGTGCATTTCCTACCGTATCACTAAGGTGAGTTCATAGCCCCACTTTTACTCTTTTAACTGCTTTATAAACTCCTTGGGGAGAATACATGCTACTACCGCTTTATGATCACAATTGCTTGAAAAACCTGCTTGTCGTACTCTTTGATATGACTCTGCCTAAGTTGTCCGCCAAAGTCCCTACATCATGAACCATTAATCACTTGAGAGTGAACGCAAATATCGTGGATAGTACTATGGGAACCGACGACTCGAATTCTAAGTTATCGGAATAACCGGGCACTATATTTGGTATCTCTATGTAATTGGCTATTACATCCTTAGGGCAACTTTATTTACTTACACCAAGAATAGGTGTATGCGCAGTATTGGTTTCATGAGCTTAGTGCAATAATATCAACTATCTATATATGATAACAACGTAGCCCATGGCTTATCTTTTAAACTTGAAAATCTTGTGATCAACCTTTGTTACTAAACTATGAATTCACTCAACCATTGTGTTGACTTTTTAGCATGTATTTTCGGGATGAAAAGGCGATAGCTAACTCTAGAGGCCAAGCATTGGCATGGCATGCATTCATATGATGACTCATTTACGTGATGGGGACCACATTTTATTAATGGGCCATTTTTCCGCAACAAATCAACCTTTGTGAACTCTATCTTACTTCAATAAATGGAATCTTTAAGAAAAATCTTTATTTTTCACTTTGTGTTATGATCCAATTGAGTAGCATCCCAAAAACCTTTTCTTCCGCTGCAAACCATTTTTGGGGGTGTTACATTGTACATATGTATTAGTAAATCATAAAATCACTTATACTTGTTTTAGTGTTTTATGTGAAAACGTAAGTGTGTTAGAAAACTATTGGCTCAAACCATTTACGTATTTTATTTGTTTCGTTAAAATGATTTTACGTTTGTTATCGACAAAACATTAGAAGATCGTAAAATATAAATAAACATTTTACGGCTTATTTGTATTAACAATCTCCTCCTTTTTGTTGATGACAAAACATAAAATTATTTTTAGGAAAAACTAAAATTGTGAAAAGTTTGAATTTGTAGTTTTACTTTTTCTCCCTTTGTCTAAAACAAAAGAGCTTTCAAAATAGACTAACACATTGTTTTAAGAAAACATGTGAGAAGAAAAGAAAAAATAATAGAGAGCAAATAAAGGGAAAAGATTTCGCCTTTAACTCCCCTTGACGCAGTCCATCCCTATCTCCGGGGCCAAGAAAAAATAACTAAGCTAATTCATTTGCAACTAAGTTTGTAAAAGATTTCGCCTCATGTGACTAATATGCTCCCCTGATGATTGCAACTCGTGCGCGTCATGAAATGTAATCCTAATATTGCAAGTGATTTTGCAATGCATTGCTTTGACACAAAGCTCCCCCTAGCTTTATGGTTTCAAAGTCTTCAAGTGTAAATTGAATAACTACAAAACAAAGATTAGAAAGCAAGTGTAATGCATAATTTCCTGCAGATATGATTCAAGTTAGTAGAAAAATAGTTTCTGTTGCACGGTTCCCTCCTTTGGGGGATCCGTCTAGGCAAATATCAGGGATCCGTCTGGCTGATGACTAAATTCAACAATGGTGATATAATAAATAATGTTAACATCAAAGTGAGATATGTATTATACAACATAATCATATACTTAGAAATGTAGCAAGTATCATAATTTCATTTAATAAAACTAGAGGTATGATATACATGACTCTAAAAACTAACAAAATGAATGATACATGACTTGGAATTACTAGACTTATCTAAGTAACACTTGATACTAGGACACCACTAAAATCCTCTAACTCAAGTTTGTTTAGGTTTAATCTCGTCGAAACGTTCGAGGAGGTGATAGAACATGAAACGCTGATCTTCCCGTACTTCATGTATCAAACTTTCAACATGTTGACAATGATAAAAATCTTTGTCATGGCTAGGTAGTGGTGGTGGAAGAAAAGAAATTGCTTGATGCGAAGGATCAAGTGAAGCTGGTGGAGAGCCTCAAACGATGGAGGGATGGTGAGGCGATTTGAAGATAGCTCAACCAAGAATGATTGTGGTGGTAGAGAAGTGTCAACTCCATATTCCGGTGGTTGACTTTGATAATTTCTCATAATCCAAATGGGATTATTTGATGGTGACTAAAAGGAAGTCGGAGCTAGTGTTGACTCAACACTTTGATTTTGTACCATTATTCCTCCTAATGAGGAGAATGTTGCCAGTGGAGGAGGATGAGACAGCCTAGGAGGCAAATCCTCTAGATTATAGAGGTGTGGTGATGAGAGTGGAGTCGTGAACGAGATAGCTCTAGGCACCAATGGTGATGGTTTAGTGGAAATGGGATTGTTTGGTTTAGGAGGTATGGTGGTGCTTGGCATAGGTAGTTTTGTGGGAACTAACCTTTTAGGGATTGGTTTGATTGGTTGAGTTGGTGGAGGAGAAATCCTTGCATTTGTGGACTTGACCAGAGATGATTCGGTTGAAGAGATTTCGTGTACAACACGAGCAATTTTCTTGGGTGGTCCTTTGGTGGATGAGTTACCACTTGGATCTTTCCTCATGATGAGATGATTAAAGGGGATTTGTAAATGTTTCTAAGTGCTGAAAATGAGGATGAAGATGATGATTTTTAGGAGTCCTAACAATGTGGTTTATAAAGCAAGGGATTTGGCAAGTGCATTAAAGACTTAAGCCACTAAACTTCTTTGGAATGTGATGATTAGCATGCACAAGAGTCAACTTCAGAGTTGTACTGATCTAGGAACTCATTTAAGATGAGATGGAGTGTTTAAGTTAGCAATATGAGCTTGAAGTGATTGCTTTGGCTAGAGTTGACATGAACTGCATACTGATCCCACGGTTCCCTCCAATGAGGGGATCCGCTAATCCTAGGATCCGCCTTTCGCCAGCCTAAGAAAAGATAGCAATGATGTTTTGTAAGGTCTAATGCCTATTTCTTCTTGAGTGTTTCAGTTCATCTAAGTGTCTTAAATGAAGAGGTGCTTAAATACTTAAGGGTAATGAGTGATGTAGCTAATGATTGCCTTTTATGGAAGAAATTGGAACTTTCATGAGTACCAATGAATGAAAAAAGATGACACTAAAGATTTTGAGAGTGTCAAATGGAGCTAAATGATCCAAGAGATCAGATAGTGACTTAGGATAATGTTTTGGAGAATATTCTAAAGGCTTTAAGATGGAAAAACTAGAAATTGATCAATTTTGACCAATTTTGAGGTAAAGATGATTATGATCAATTTTGCCATAATTAAAAGATTTCCAAAGCTAGATGTGAGGGATCATGTGAGAAATGACGGGTGAGCTTGAGAGCGGAAGAGTAATGAGTTTAAGTGAAACGATAGATCTACAAGCGTCTTGAGTGTGATCCAAGTGAGTTATGCGTGAGTATGAATTTACTCAACTTTGAAAAGGACTCAATTTGTCTTAAGGCACTATGTCTAGCTTAGTGTGAAGTGATCTAAAGACATATTTTGAAATACAATGATTGCAATTGCATTTTCTGTTTGCCGGATCCCACGGTTCCCTAAGAGTAGGGATCCGCCTAGCACAAACTTTGGGATCCGCTTCATTCAAGCGTAAACTTTACCAAATTTATACAATGATTTTGACAATGCATCATATTTCAAGGTTAGTTTATGAGGTTCTAACACTAAGATATCAAATGTAAGATGTTTTATTTCATGAAAGAAATTGGATTACATTGATAACGCATGGATACTAAGGATTGACCCTATTTAGATAGAAGACTAAATTCCTTGAGCTGCTAGATGGGTCATCAAATGGTTGATGTGTTTGCCGATCTGTGAATGAAGAAAGTCTTCATGAGAGATGTGTTTAGAGGTTCTATCATCTTGTTTACAAGTACGCATAAATGCACTTTGAAATTGAGGATGAAAGTACATGATGTTATGATAAAGGCGCGTCAAGAACATTCCATAAGGGATGAGTTTATTCTTGGAACCTTGAAGATTTACAATTTGCTAAGAAGTAGGCGATTGTATGGTTGTGTTAGCAAACAATACATTATGTGAGCACAACAAGCGGGAAGGATTTCTTGATTTCCCCTAAGGCTCCAAACATTCTCATGAGGATGAGTGCAAGAGGCTTGTACTCTTCTCGTATATCCCGTGTACGGATAATGTTTGGATCGGAGTAATGGGGTTTGCATATTATGCGATTCAAGTCTTCTTGGGAAGGTATGTGTGAACAATATGGACTATTTTCTTCACGAAAGTTGAAGAGAGAATCAAGAGACCAATCTTCGGTAAAGTCACATTGTCCATGATTTGGAATTTGAAGGATGTGAGCAAATTGCCCAAGGGTTAAAACAAACTTTTGGTTTTTGATCCAAAACCAAAGAGATAGAAAGCGATCCTCGTTACTTAACGAAGTTCAACTTGACGTAAGAATTCCAATATAAACCTTGGACATATTTTCTCGCACTTTAGAAGACATTCTAGTCCTATGGCTCGAAGGAAGTATTGATACCTTCTTCAATTGTAGGAGGCCGACAATACGCCCTTCGTGGAAGTGACTCGGAGATTATTGAACCCACGACATGATTGCCGTGTGTTGGGCTTAAGGAGATGTTAGGAGTGTAGACGCTAGTGAGTGAAAAATCAAACTCATATTCATGCGACATAGCGAAACCTATAGGAAAGAGGAGTTAATGGGATGTGACGTATTATGGGTAAAACAATGATTCCCTAACGTTTTTGCAAGATGTTTATTAACAACGATATTTAACTCACTTAATGTTTGACATTCTAGTACAACATTTCTTTTAGGAAGAAAGCGGTTTTTATTTTGCATGAAAAATAGTTATCCAGGAGGACGGTTCCCGCGGTTCCCTTTTATAAGGGATCCGGCTAGTATACCTACCGGGATCCGTGGATCTGTAGTAACAAAGACAGATTTTTGATAAAAACATGATTTTTATGGTTTTATACCAAGATATGTGTATTAGCCTACATTTTCTTTTAGCATGCATTAGTGATTTCTAATGTATTACGAGAAAGATACGAAAGATATAAATCAAAGAAAATGACAAACACATTAAGATAATAAACTAGGTAAACTAGAATATTAGTAATATTTCATTTCAATGCTAAGAATGATACAAAGGATAGGGTATATAACCCCCAATGTAGATTAACAACACAAAGTATATGTCTTCGTATGAGAACTTCATCATAGGGAACACAAGAGCGATGATGCAAGGCGATGAGCACGAGAGCGATGTAAACCATGTTGATGACGAAACTTCTAGGTTTTGGTTTGAGATGAGATGAGATGAAGAGGAAGATGAAGTTTTGAATGAGAGGTGATTTTTTGAAAGTGAAAGATTTGAAAAAGTGGGGATTTGATAGAGTGGACGACGGAGGGTTTATTTATGGGGAATGAGGAATTTTTGAGATTTGTGTTTTGTTTTATTATTAGAAGGATATGATTTTTGGATTAAATGAAATGAAACACAAGTTTTATACACTACAACTTTAGACGAAAAAGTAACACGTATGTGAGAAAGGCTTCCTAATGAAGCTACATGTAATACATGTATATGCACAAAATATAATCATATAAATACCTATGTAAGCATACTTATTTATCAAGCTAATGTCATTTAGAGATAAGTAGAAAGTCATACCTCTAATGCACTTAGGAATGTCTTTACAAATGACTAAACAAATGTCAGTAAACAATTCCGGCTCCTTTGCGTTTAAGATACCTTTTAGAATAGGCTCTTGTTACTGTTTATTCCTATGGCTTGGTAGGTATGAGCTTTAACTAAGCAACATGACAAATAGGATTATTGCAATTAAATGAAGAATAAATAATAAGAAAAATGTTGTCATCTAATCAACATCCAAACAAAGAGTTTTAAAAGACATGGTGTTTGTTTTAATAAAAAACCTTCTTAGTAGTTTTCAATTAACCACGGATCGTATCAAGTTTTTGAAGTACAATATACTTTAAGAAACTTGGTAACGAAGCTCTGATACCAATTTAGGAAAACTAGAAGGGGGTTGAATAGTTTTACCAATTAAAACTCATTTTAAACTATTTAGATCGACTTATGTCAATCTATTTGGGTGTGTGTTGGATGTTGATAAACAAACATATAGAAATATAAATATGTAATGAAAAGATAAAGAGTAAGAAGTACAAAACCACAACGTAAGGTATTTATAGTGGTTCAGCTACAAGGACATCTTCCTTGCCCTACTCTACTCCCCGAGTCACCTATTCGAGTTTCAGAATCACTACACAACACCAATTTTATGGTGGAGAAACCTTCACAACGTGGCTCACACTTTATCCGGCAAGGCTAGATACCGTCCTTTTCACCAAGGAGAACCAATCCTATCACAACGCCGCCACCCTTTATCCTGCATTAGGTTAGATACCGAGTTCCATTACAATTGAGGAACTACTACTCAACACTACACCAATCACCTAACCCCAAAGGAGATCTACTCCTTATAATATCAACAAGGATAACAATATCCTTTGACCTAATACTAATCTATCTTGTACATCGAATCACACCATATCGAATGTACATCTTAAGCACCTTTCACTAATGCCTTTGACTAGATCTTCAAGACACCCTTCACTAATGTCTTGTGACTTAACTTCTAGGCACCCTTCACTAATGCCTACAATACGGACGATCGACACCCTTCACTAATGTCTTCGCCTTGACACTTGAGACATCTTTCACTAATGTCTTCAACACTACACTTCTTAGTAGAATGAAAAGAACCATCAACAAGAAGACTTCAAGAGTCTTGATGATGAGGAAGCATGGCAACTCATGGACTTGAGCTTGCTTGACTTTAAAAGGTGGTGATCTCAGCTAAGAATAACCTAGAGGATCACACAAAAACAAACCGCATGCATAGATCACTTGATCCTAGAGAGTTTTTAACTCAGAGAGAAAGTATGTGAGAAAGGGGTAAGAAACAATGAAGAAATGGCTCACTATTTATAGGTGATGAGTGTCTAAATACTCATCATTTCGTTCACATTTAAGCTACAAAAATATCTGAAAACATACAAATATGCTTCATAAATACTGGAAATATCTCCAAATTGTGTTTTTAGGTGTTAAAGTGCAAAAGGGATGAAAACTGATGGAAAACATGTAAAACATAATTTACATGCCAAATTCCCGAACTTTGATAAATTGGCAAAACTAGTCCCTGGTTAATCAAAACTTATAAAAATATCATTTTAGGTCCTTGGGATTCACAAGTTGTTCAAAATAATCCTTTGAAGTTAAAAATCATAAAATTACAACTTTAGTCCCTCAACTTTGCAAAAGTGTCAAAATTAGTCCCTGGGTGTTTTAAAATGGAAATTTATCAAACTACACCCTTATACTATTCTTATTTGACATGATTGGTCCTTGTGATTACTTTGATATTTTACTGTGTTCGACCCTCAGCTTTGTAGGAATTACATTATTGGTCCTCGGCTTTAATACCACAAAACCAACCTGACCCTTTGTATTACCAATTCCAAATCCAATCCAAACTAAACCCGCCCAATATACTAGCCCCATCTCTTCCCTTTGTAAATAAATAAAACAAACCTGACCCGCTTTCCCTCTTCTTCTTCCACCTCTTCCCCACTCCACCAGAACTCACCACTGCACCCTCCACCTGCACTTCCTCACCCCTAATCCTACCCACTTCCACCACCTCTTACAGAAACCCCCTACAATAAATGCCATTCCCACCCCATTTTCATCTAAATACCACTCTTACCCACGGTTTTGAGCAAAACCACCCAACTTGGTCCAAAATATCACCAAACATGTCCCTCTACCTCATGCTACACACCAAGAAGCTTTAATTGCTTTGAACCGCTTCATTACATCGCATGCATTTTGTACGCCAAAACTGCTTTAAACGGACAAGATGAAATTGACTCAATCAATGGCTGTGAAACAATGTGGGAAAGTAATTGGAAGCTAGTGGGAAGAGAATAGGTGATAAATACAGAAGAAAGGAGAAGAAGAGAGGCATCATAATTTTAACTTAGTTTATGATCAATCGTAGTTAATCAAAATAGTTTGTATCATTAGTGTAATCTTTAAATTGCTCGGTTGTTCATTACCTTGCTAAAGTGTAATAACATACTTGGTTACTAGCTTCAATCTATCTTTTAAGTTTTCAAATATTTCAACTTTGTCCCATTTTCAATTCAAGTCATTTAATTTTATTTTGATACTTGTTAATTAGAGGATTCTAATAACACTACTTGGTTCTCAAGAAGCCATAGCAAGCTTTTTAGATACTCAAAATCAAAGAATAATCAATAAAAAGAAAATACCAAAAAGAAACAAGTAAATTAGGAAATTTGATATAAAGTTACTGTGGAAGAAGCAAAGGAGCAAGTGCTATCTTGGATTGCCTTGGTTTAGAGCTCGCTGAGAGCATTTAGGTGTGGTACTCGGCCTTGGTTCTATTTTGGCCTTGATTCAAGTTGTAAGCAATTTCTTGATTTTGCCATTTTCTGTATTAGTTCTTAATTTAGTATAATCTTTCTTGTTTCATGCTTAGTTGGTATTGATTAGTGATAATCTAGTGTTAAATCAAAGAGGTTGTTAGTTGGAAATCATAGTTTATAGTTGTTAAAAGTTAGACAGTTAAAATAGTGTAGTAGTGATTAATAGTTTATAGTTGTTAATTTCTGTGTAATTGTGTCCATTTGATCTTAGTTCATCTCAGACAAGTGTTAGAATTCAGCTTCATGCTCTAAATCAGTATTGAGTAACACTAATCTAGAAAACAAATTCTGCCTAAGGGTGTTTGGATCAAGTCAGCCATACTAGTTTATGCATGTTATTGTGCTTTATTCTTGTTTCTGCATGTTTGTTTAGATCATATTACCGCTCACATAATATTTAGGTCTTATTAGTATAAAAGTCAAAATAGGTTTTAATCTAATCCATATGTTTAACTCATAGTGTAATAAGTCTCATATTCCACATATTAGCTTAGAATCTGATAACCTAGCTTATTTTCACCATATCATAGCTTAATATAACATAATCAATCAAGAATTAGGATCAAAGCTCACTTAAGTCAACATATTGGTTTACATTAAAAAGTCAATTTGCAGCTTACACGATTTTTGAATAAACTTGGGATTTAAATTGTGAACTTGTTAATTGATATTAGGACTTGAGCTTGTAGGTTTATATAGTCTTGTTGCTAATCTCCTTGTTACTATTTTTCATAATTTTTAGGCTAGCTTATTAAGAGCTTAATTAGTGCTTAACTTTTGGTGATTCTTCATAAACCTCCCTCGTATCACGTGTTTGACACTCCACTTTCACAAGCTTGCATAAGCTTGTTTATTGAGTGTTGGTCTGAGTATTTTGGTTGTTTGTGATGCCCATGTGGCTAGTTATCTGAAATAAGTGCTTATTTGTGTTCTGTGGCTTATTCAAGCTATTTATTTGGTTGAATCTTGTTAAAAACTGTATAAGTAACTTATTGGAACCAGAATCTACCCTAGTGAACTCCACATAAGCCCATTTGAGCTTATTTCCTTCATAGTCAATCGTTAGTAAATAGCACTCATGCTGCTTATTCGGTTTCCAAGTTTGTTGTTTTTGTATTAGTTTCTTATTTTAAGTATTTTAATAGTTTTATAAAATAAAAACCACAAAAAGCCAAAAATACTTATAGTAATAGCTTCTATTTAATAGAAACTATCTATTTTATTTTCTTTTTAGCTTATTTATAAGCACTTCAGAGTTTTTATATTTTTATTGAATCTCTTTTATATTAAAGTACTTTTTAAATTTTTTTTAGATTTTTCTTTTGTCATCTAGTAATTTTTAGAATTAATACTAGTTTAATTAATTAATAGTTAATAATTAATAAGTAAATAGAATAATAGTATAATAAATATATTTTTAGTTTTAAAATAAGTTTTATAATATTTTAGATTTTTCTAAGTTTTTATTTTATTTTTCTAGATTTATTTTACATTTTCTAATTAAATAGTGTATTAATAAATAGTATTAAATAGGTTTTAATTAAATAATAATAATATATAAGTTAAATATATAATTTTCTTTTTCTAATAATTTTCTTTTATTCTTAGGATCTTAAAAATATAAATTTCACATTTGTGGGGTTTATATTGATCATTTTTTTACTTTTATTTTGTATCGCTATCGTATTTTTATTTAAACGATGCTTTAGGTTTTAAACGCTCATCATTGTAAAAATAGTGATAGCGCTATTTAATACATTTTATCTTTTATTTCCTTTAATTATACCTTTTACGCTTTCTAGGGTTTTGATCATTTTATTAGTTGATATAACTCAATTGAGTTATTCATACTTTTAGTATTGTGACAAATCATTCATAACCCTATTCCTAATCAACCAAGCTATATAACACATTTGTTCAATCAATGTGATATCACAACCTCGTTGGGAATTAACGTAATCTCGAATATAACCGTATTCACCTCGGATTATTGCATTTCCTCCTCTTAGTTTGACTTTTTAGTCAAGGACCATTCACAAGTGGTTGATTAATAAAGTTGTTCAGAAACCAAAACTGAATTCTTACTGGCCACGGGAGGTCAGGTTGCTTGAACAATTTTTTGTTGGCTGATTATCTATCCTTGTATATATATATATAATATCGTATTTTAATTTTCCTATAACAATATAAAAAACAAAAATATTTTCTTTTTCTTTCTATATATATAAAAGATAAATAAATCACAAAAATACTTTCGCACCCTCTTCTAAGTTTCCTTTTCTTCAAAGATCCTTAGACACGCTCTTAGTGCATAATTCCTCGCTCTTCAAGGTCATCAAGTCCTCTTCGCTGAGCTTGTAGCCATACCTCTAAGAAGTCGTGAGACGCTTCGCTCCATCAGTCAGTAATCAGATACGCATCGAGCAAAAATTCCTCAAAATGGTGAGAACAAACGATGAATGAACTTCTCCGTGCACCCAATCATGGGTACGGAGATGCCATTGTTGTTCCAAACATCGAATGGTAGAACTTTGAGCTTAAAACGGATTAATAAACCTAGTGACAACAAGGCCAATTCTATGGGTTTGATAGGGACGATCCTCACTATCACATTCGGTGGTTTAATAAAATCACATCCACCTTGAAATGTAAAACGCCCCCGAAGATGCAATCAAACTTCTTCTTCCCCGCTTCAGATGGGCCTCAGCCAGATCCGCTTGACAAACAACCCCTAAGTCTATTGAAACGGGGAAGATTTAGTACTTTAAATTTGTGCATAAATTCTATCCTCCTTCAAAACCACGCAATCTCCTGAATGAAATCATGAAATTCACACAAATTTTGATGAAACATTCTAAAGGAATCATGGGATCGCTTTAAGGAAATGCTGTTAAATCAGTCCTCATCATGGATTTATCAGAGTTGATATATTCGATACTTTCTATAATGGTATAAGACAAGTCGATCAAGATCTCTTAATTCCTCCGCTGGAGGTAAGATGAATCGAACAACAGGATGCTTTAGCCATTATAGAGAACAAAAGTCAAGTCCTGCACTTCAAGAAACAAAGCCAGCTTGCTCCCAAAGCAAGTGATTCACATTCTACTTCATCTCCCCATGACTCAACCGTTGACAATACCTCGTTTGCTCAACTCATGGATGCTCTAAAAATTTGACTCTAACCAAAAAGAGAAAGAGTCATCTAAACCACCAAGTCAAAAGATTGAACCATGTGTCACTTGTGGTGGTCCTCATGCATACTACAAATCGCATCGCCAATCGATGGCAAATGCATTTGAAGTCGATGCTCTAGCCTGCAATTTCAATCAAGGAGGTAACCAATACCATCCACCAACAAACAAATTACCGCGGCTAATAACCAAGAGGGACCATCGTGATCATATCAACCCAACAATTCAAATAGGTCTAATCCTAAATTTCACCAAGAGGGCAATATAACCAAAATCAATATCGTACTCCGTAACAATCAAATTGTTCCCGTTTCACCCACCCCATAGGGAAATTCAAATTTAACCAAGGGTATTCAGCTCCTAATAATCAAATAGTTTCGCTCCAAGAATCTCAATCACTGAACTAGCTAACCACATCAAGGCCATCGATGCTAAAATGAGAGTGGTTCAAAACCACATCTCCAATTTGAAGAATGAATTTGATTCTTCAATTGAAGAACAATAATGAGTCAAGAACGATCTTAAAAGTATGATATTATCCCATTTGGTGAAACAACTCGCTCCATTCTCCACCTCGGAAGTCTCCCCAGTAATGGTTAGTAATTTGGGTGAACTCTCAAAGCCGTCACCACACATAGTGATACAAATAAGTTCGACCAACCACGGTTGTCCCTAATTCTACACCTACCCCTACATCATCAATAGATCCCACTCTTCACGATTACGCTAAAAGTTTGTCAAACAAACTTTATGACCAAGCGCGGGGCAGCCATGACTTATTCTCATATGCTTAATAATTTCCAAAGAGTGTGTTTTGACGATAGTGATGATGAGTGAGGATTCCAACATCATCAAAGCTATCACCACGTAGTGGTGCCTTATGAGGGACCCTCTACTCCTATTCCACCACCGATATACGATGTGGAAAAAGAGCCTGAGGTTGCCAAGGACCAGGTGCAAATTCCAAGCCCCAGATGCAGCGCACCGTCCAACCGCAAGTTGTCCCTCGAAAACCAAAAAAAGTTGTCTTTGAGGCGATGAAATTCCCGAGCCCTCTTGTCCCTAAATCCAAACCTTTTAAGCCTACCATTCCTTACCCTTCGCTTGAATAGAAAACACGCGAGAGGTCTAATTATCAAACAGTGAAACTCTGCAAATCTTTAAAGATTTGCAATTTGACATAAGTCTTGCAGGATCTGTCATCTTGATGCCCAAGTTTGCATCAACAATCAAACAGTTGTTAAACAACAAGGAAAAGCTGGTTGAATTGGCAAAAACTTCTCTAAATGAGCTGCTTTCTAGATTATCTTAAAAGCTTCCCAGAAGCTTGGAGATCCCGGAAATTTATCTTACCTTGTGAATTTCAGAATGGTTGCATCTGCATACGCCGATCGAAGCGCCAAAGATCAACCTAATGCCTAATTCGATGGAAGAAACTTTCACTTCCTAAACTTACCCCACCGCATGACTCTTGAGACTTGCGGTCGTTCAATATCTATGCCCTCGGTATTGCGAGGACGTATTTGTGAAAGTAGGGAAGTTCCATTTTCTAGCTGACTTTGTGGTTGTCGAATTCGATCTTTGATCCTAGGGTTCCTCTCATTCTTGGACGAGGATTCCTAAGAACGACGCTTTATAGATGTATTTGGCGTCGATTACATTGCGTGTAGGTAATGAGGCTATTACCTTTAACCATGATCAAACTCAAGTACTCCTCAATTATAACTCTGCGTCCGGTTAACGAATCGATGTCATTGATGTTTCCTTACAGGAGTACTCTCAAGAAAATCTTGGTTATGTTCTTGATTTGGTGAGTGGTGATCCCACTACATTGTCTCATTCCATCATTTCCGACTCTTCATCTTCCCTCACTCTGAATGAGGAAAGTGATTCTATTATGGATGAGATTGATGATTATCTCAATCTGGATACATTTCTTCACGGTATTGATGATACGAGAGTAATCAAGAGGAAGATGTTATTCTTCTTCTTGAACAACTGCGTACCAAAATTATACCATCCCCCCCCAAACAACTTCATAAAGAGGAATCCAAATCACTTGATAAAATTCTGAGATCAAACATAAGACCTCCCCTCCTTTAATTAAATTTCAAATTCTTGAGGAGGAAGTTCTTGTGATTCTGTATTTTGTTATCTCCCCTTCTACCTACCCGTGATTTCTCCTTCTCTTCACTCATTAGGGTGAAGATGTTACCTTTGACCCGGATATTCCATATAACATTGGTTTAGAGCGGATATTTCCCCATGGATTTTTAAATTGTTTTTCTCCCGGCTGCTGGAACCCTTTGTTACAGTTAACCGTTCCAAGCGGTTGCTTGCGTGACAAACCCGGCGGTTTGGGAGGAAAGAAATCAAAACGGGTGAGTCCAACTAGTGACTCGGGAATCAAAAATGCACAAACATGGGTTTTCACCCGTGTAACACCTAGTGTGGGAGATGCCCACATGTTGTATATAGTTAAAAAAAAATATATATATATATATATATATATATATATAATATATATATATATATATATATATATATATATATATATATATATATATATAATAATATTGTGTTTCTACACTTAGCTAGTAATGTTTTCTTTTTATGTTCTAAGTTTCGGCATAACAGTCGGTACTTTGAATATTGAGGACAATATTCATTTCTAAGTGTGGAAATTCGGCTAATTTTGATCATAAATGTACCCTTTAGTCCCTTCCCCAAATGGCCAAATTTAAAAAAATAAATTTTATGTGGAAGTACTATGTACTAAACACAACAAATGGTAATCAGTCCACCATGTCTAACCCACATAAGGATTGGCTAATCCATGAGCAAACGGCTCTTGGTAAAGATATCTCAAATCCGTTCATGGCTTGCAATTTGCCCAAAATTGTATGGTTCCTCAACTTCGCCATATCCAATAAGCGAATGAGTTGGCTAGCAAGAATTATGGCTTGTGGTAAAGGCAGTGGAAAAACCATAATTGGTAATCAACTCACCAAAGATAATATTTATAATTTATCTAAGAGTTGGCTAGTCCAGAAGCAAACGGCTTCTGGTAAAGACAAATCAAAGCTGACGACTTGTGGTTTGCTCAAAATCACTTGGTTATCATTTGGACCATAGTTCTTACTTGAACTGAAACATCTTGGCTACTCGAGTGATGGCTTTTGGTAAAGAGTTCTTTCAAATCCATTAAATCTTCATAAAATATTGCTAGGGACTAGCAATAGTTTAGTATGGGGGATTGATGAGTATCTAAATACTCATCATTTCATTCACATTTAAGCTACAAAAATATCTGAAAACATACAAATATGCTTCATAAATCTTGGAAATATCTCCAAATTGTGTTTTAGGTGTTAAAGTGCAAAAGGGATGAAAACGATGAAAAACATGTAAAACATACATAATTTGATTTCAAGTCCCAGAACTTTGATAAATTGGCAAAACTAGTCCACTGGTTAATCAAAACTTCAAAATATCATTTTAGGTCCTTGGGATTCACAAGTTGTTCAAAATAATCCTTTGAAGTTAAAAATCATAAAATTACAACTTTAGTCCCTCAACTTTGCAAAAGTGTCAAAATTAGTCCCTAGGTGTTTTAAAATGGAAATTTATCAAACTACACCCTTATACTATTCTTATTTGACATGATTGGTCCTTGTGATTACTTTGGATATTTTCTGAGTTTTGACCCTGCTTTTGTAGGAATTACATTATTGGTCCTTGGGCTTTAATACCACAAAACCAACCGGACCCTTTTGTATTACCAATTCCAAATCCAATCCAAACTAAACCCTCCCATATACTAGCCCAATCTCTTCCCTTTGTAAATAAATAAAACAAACAGGACCCGCTTTTCCCTCTTCTTCTTCCACTTCTTCCCCACTCCACCGTAAGTCACCACTTGCACCCTCCACCTACTTCCAGCTCACTAATCCTACCCACTCTCCACCACCTCTTACAGGGAAACCCCTACAATAATGCCATTCCCACCCCATTTTCACTGAAATACCACTCTTACCCACGGTTTTGAGCAAAACCACCCAACTTGGTCCAAAATATCACCAAACATGTCCCTCCACCTCATGCTACACACCAAGAAGCTTTAATTGCTTTGGAACCGCTTACTGCATCGGCGATTTTGGCCAAAATCTTTTAAACGGACAAGATGAAATTGACTCAATCAATGGTGTGAAACAATGTGGGAAAGTAATTGGAGCTAGTGGGAAGAGAATAGTGATAAATACGAAGAAAGGAGAAGAAGAGAGGCATCATAATTTTAACTTAGTTTATGATCAATCGTAGTTAATCAAAATAGTTTGTATCATTAGTGTAATCTTTAAATTTCTATTCTCAGTTGTTCATTACCTTTGCTAAAGTGTAATAACATACTTGTTACTGATTCCAATCTATCTTTTAAGTTTTCAAGTATTTCAACTTTGTCCCATTTTCAATTCAAGTCATTTAATTTCTGTTTGATACTTGTTAATTAGAGGATTCTAATAACACTACTTGGTTCTCAGTAAGCCATAGCAAGCTTTTAGATACTCAAAATCAGCAATAATCAATAAAAAGAAAATACCAAAAAGAGTAAATTAGGAAATTTGATATAAAGTTACTGTGGAAGAAGCAAAGGAGCAAGTGCTATCTTGGATTGCCTTGGTTTAGAGCTCTGTGGAGAGCATTTAGGTGTGGTACTCAGTTCTTGGTTCTCTGATTTTGGCCTTGATTCAAGTTGTAAGCAATTTCTTGATTTTGCCATTTTCTGTATTAGTTCTTAATTTAGTATAATCTTTCTTGTTTCATGCTTAGTTGGTATTGATTAGTGATAATCTAGTGTTAAATCAGTAGGTTGTTAGTTGGAAATCATAGTTTATAGTTGTTAAAAGTTAGACAGTTAAAATAGTGTAGTAGTGATTAATAGTTTATAGTTGTTAATTTCTGTGTAATTGTGTTCATTTGATCTTAGTTCATCTGTATCAAGTGTTAGAATTCATTCATGCTCTAAATCATATTGAGTAACACTAATCTGAATGATCACATCTAAGGGTGTTTGGATCAAGCTGCCATACTAGTTTATGCATGTTATTGTGCTTTATTCTTGTTTTACATGTTTGTTTAGATCATATTAGCCCAGTTCTGTCATAATATTTAGGTCTTATTAGTTTAAAAGTCAAAATAGGTCTTAATCTAATCCATATGTTTAACTGTTAGTGTAATAAGTCTCATATTCCACATATTAGCTTAGAATCTGATAACCTAGCTTATTTTCACCATATCATAGCTTAATATAACATAATCAATCATAGAATTAGGATCAAAGCTCACTTAAGTCAACATATTGGTTTACATTAAAAGTCAATTTGCTGCCTACGTTTTTGAATAAACTTGGGATTTAAATTGTGAACTTGTTAATTGATATTAGGACTTGAGCTTGTAGGTTTATATAGTCTTGTTGCTAATCTCCTTGTTACTATTTTTCATAATTTTTGGAGGCTAGCTTATTAAGAGCTTAATTAGTGCTTAACTTT
>OU343221.1:146636637-146764629 GCA_910596185.1 Chrysanthemum makinoi | reverse complement strand
GAACACGCTAGAAGTTTGTTGCCCTACTACATACACGCTAGATGTTTGTTGCCTTACTACATTCAAATGTCATGATATTGTGTATAGATACTTCAACATTAGACTACATGTTTTAGTCAACATAATTATGGTTATATGATAATGATCATAATTTTGAAGTATAAAATTAACTTGAACTTACTATAGAACTCAATAGTTTGCGTTCATGATTACTTTTGTTAGTATAATTATGCTTACATGTTAAGCATAATTATAAAGTCCTTGAATTAATCAATGACTTATAACATAAAGTATATGTAGTACAATTGTTATGTCTTCTTGTAAACACATAAATAAGGCCCTTGAAATATTCAAAGACTTATAATGTATTATTGACATGTTCTGTTTTCTTGTAAACACTTGAACATATAATTCTTGAACAATTCTGTCTTCTTGTGAACACATGAACATAAGGTTCTTGTATTGTTCAATGAATATACATTATTACATGCACTTGGTTTGTAAATACTTTATATGCAATTTGGCTCGACCCAATTGGCAAGTATTTGGTCCAAAGAGAATTAAGTTATCTATAGAATTCTGATATAGTTTCACAATTTTAATAATTCATAGGATACCACTTCATTATGGTATGTCAAATGTGTTGGATCAAACCTTATTCATATAGTTTGATTCCTGATAGCTTTAATTGCTCTACTTCCAAAACATATCAAGGTTAGAAATTGCGTGTGTCATGGGTAACTCAAATGTATTAGATTTGAATCCCCGGATCGTTCCTAGCGAAGGATGAATGGAGTTAAAAACTCACGTCGCGTTATTCGGGATTTAAATAGTTTTAAAAGGGATTTTGTGATTTCTAAACTACAGGGCAAGCAATTATAATAAAAAACAATTAAATCTACTAAATCTATGATGCAAATAAGATATTACAACTAAGTATGCAAATTAGACTAAAAACGCAAATTACGATATAACTAAAACGTATATTAAATGCAAATTAAACTATTAAAACCCCTAAAAGTGGACTAATAATTTTCTACAGCTAAGAATATGATTTAAAAATTATCTAAAATCTAAAACTAATTTTTTTGGTTTTTCTTGATTTTATTTGAATTAAAAAAAAATTTTGTATTTTTAAAATTGATTTAATTAGCTAGAAAATATAAAAACTTACAAGAAAATTAAAAAAATATTTAAAAAAAAATCTAAATTAACTAATAATAATTTTCAAAACTGAAATTATATTTTTCTGACTTTTTCTCTATTTATTATAAATTTAAAACTAATTAAATCTCATTAAATGTCTAGAAAATACTATTTTAACTAAGAAACATCTCGAAAAATACTTTTTATGACTTTTTGATTATTATAAACCTAAGGAAATTGAATTTATATTTTTGTGATCATTTTCTGATTTAGTTGAATAAAAAGCTATTTAAAAATGCTAAAAACTGATTTTAATACCAGAAAAATAGTAAATGACTATGGAAAATTGTGAAAAATTGCAGGAAAGTTCTAATTACTACTGAGAAACTATGAAAATTATCAAAATCAACTAGATATTACAGATTATGCTATTTAGATGTAAACTGATGTGATAAGCTAAGAGGTAAATAAGCTAAAAGCTTAATCAAGCTACCAGAAGCTACAATAAGGTCAAATAAGCTAAAATTAACCTAAAGTATACTTAATGCAACTATTTAAGATAAAAAAAAACACAGATTATAAGCTAAAAATACAAATCTAATTCCTATCAGCAATAAACCAAACAGCCTCTAACTCCCCTATTTGCATATGTTCTACAAACCTGAAAATAAGCACTTATGAAAAATCAAAAGTTGGAACCTCTAACCAACCTGGCAAAGAGCTAAATTACCAAGTATGAGCTTATGAAGTCCTATTTTGAGCTTGCTAGAAGCTCTTGAAAAAGCTGATTGGGACTTAATGTGTGCCGAGAAACTGTGCACAGGGCACTTTTTGCAAAACTAACCAACTTTGAATGCCTTTTTAACTGATTTATAAAAATCACAAAATTATTCTAAAAATATACTGACAAACGCCACCAACCAAAGTCCTTAAATCTAGAGTTTCAACAGATTTGAGCTTATAATGAGGAATTTAGAAATATAAAAGTTACATCATTTTGAAACAGTTTTGGTAGATTTGACTTTTTGGAAAACTATGCTATTTGACTTTTATGAACTTTGATAGCATAAATTTGATTCTAAATGTTGTTTTAAGCTTAAATGACACCTAATTATGCAACCTATATTAATTCTACACCTATATGCAAGTTTATGTAAGCTATTACTTAACTGATGTTCAAATTAAATGAATCCTAAACTGATTTTGACTATTAAGCAAATACAAGTTCAATTTTATGACCTAAACCATCTAAGTTTATCTAAGTATGATTGAATATGCAACTACTATCCACTATACTAACCTATAACTCAGCTATACTAATTGATCCAAACAGTCCTTATAGTAAACTAATATGAACTTATTAATACCAAATCACAAACCTAAGCCATATCAATCCTTAATTCAGTTTCATTAGATCAAATTAGAGATATTAGAAGTGATTATGACAGCAATATCAAACATTTTTCACAAATTACCAACAATCTCAGATATGATCAGATGAGTATGCAAACATGAGAAATGAGACAAATTAAGTTCTAATCTATCAAAATAAGCTACTATGGATCCAAATAAGCTATTTTAACAACTACAAGCTACTATTATCATATCTATACTAATGAAGCAGAATTAAGCAATTTAAGAAGCAATTTAAATGAGAATTCAACTCACTTGAGACCCTAGCTGAACAAGGGCTCCCAAATGGGCAGCCACAAGCTCCTAGCTTATAAATAAGCTAGGTAATAGTCCATCTTGCCCCTCCATTGCAGGAAACTTCCAAAAGCTATCCACAAATTGCATAGGAATTTGATGTTTTGACTGATTTTGTATGATTTTTGTGTAGAACTGTTTTTGAAATTGAAATAAGCCTACAATAAGCTATAATGAGCTTGTATAACCTTATACAAACATAAAATAAAGCTTAATGAAGCTTGTAAAAGAATTTTACATGATTTTTGATTTTTTTCAAGTATTTTTATATTTTTTTGTGATTTTTATTTTGAAACTGAAACAAGCTTTAGATTGAGACTAATAAGCTAAAGTAATCTGAAGTAGTTACTGAGAAACAATTAAAGCTTAATTAACACATAAATTGTAAACTAGAATTTAAATGCAAATTCAAAGTAACTTTTATTAAAAAAAACAAACTGAGTACAAAATGAAAACAGATTACATAGTTATTTTTGAAGACTTGAAAACATTAAGAGAAATGAAATACACACTGAAAACACCTACTAAATTCTACACACTATGTGAGTGAAAACTAAGGGTATAAATAGCTGAGCCCAGCCTTTAGAAGCTTCAGGAAGGAATCAAAATGTGTTTCTTTGAGTGATTTGCAGCCCTTGATCAACATCCCATCCATCTTCTTTTAATCACGACCCTCCAATCCACTTGATGACATCCCATCAGCCAATAAGAGCGCACCTTGGCACACGGATTGCCAAGGTGGCATTCCATGTGTTAGCTTGTGTCAGTTGATTAGACTGATTTGCCCTTAATTGTAGTAATTGTACGGGGTAACTTTCTAGGGTTCTTATTTTCAGGGTAAATGGGGATAAAAATGGCGCGTTTGTTTGTTTGGTTATTTTTTATGTTTGTTTGACCGGATTTTGACCAAGGGGTAAATGGGAGGGTTCATGGGAAATTTGGCCATGTTCATGCGATAAGAAAGGTTCAAAGGATTTTGTTATTGTTGACTGGTCAGGTTTTAGTGAAAGGGTTGAAAGGGTTTTGAACTCTTAGGGTTATATAAGGATTTATTTAAATGAAAGGTTTTATTTAAAAGGGTATAAAGTGTTATTTTGTGAAAGTTAAAGGGTGATTTTGGGAATTTAGGCATAAAGGGATTCAAGGGTGTATTTTGCCAATATGGGAAAGATGAGGGACCATTCTTGATATTTTTAATATCTCAAGGGTAGATTCTGCCAACTTTTCAACTTGAGGGAATAAATCCGTAATTTCTTCAAAGTTGATCCAAACTTTCTAAAATCATCCTTTGAGCATCCAAAACTTCAAATTCACTCAATTCTTATTTCTCGGCTTTAGCTTTTGCACTCTCTTCCTTCTCGTGCTCGGTTTTTTTTTCTGATTTGTCTTTCTTTTGTGTTTTTTGCCTTATCCGTACCTGCACATGCATAAACTCAAGAAACCAACAAATATTAGGCATAAACGGTTCTTTTCTGGTTATTTTGGGTCTATTTTGGTAAAGAAATGGTATGTGTTTTTGCACATACCAAAATACCCCAGACTAGAAGATTGTCGTGTCCTCACGCAATGTAATCAACTTACGCTTCTAAAACCAAGGATTTCAATCTCTTTCTACTAAATATATGAAAAGTAGCAAAGATTCCTCAAAAGAGATTAAGAAACCCTCAATTCTAAAAATGCCCCGTTTACCTTTTATTTTACATATAGATATTACGTTTAAGCATATTCCAATTATGAGTGACGGTTTGTTGAACTTTCATGTCGATCAATAACTACAACATTTTTCAAAAGACATTTTTAGGATCACAGAGTAGGAAACACAACTCAGCGAGGAGTTACCATACGGATAGAATACATCGTCCCTGATTTTTCACAAGTCCCCAAACTAAGCGTAAAATCGAAATCATTGTTAAATATGATTTTAGATGCTAACACTACCCATGGAAGTTACTTGTGTAATTACCTCTTGATCCCACTATCCTATTTTCCTCTATTTATTTTATTTTTGGTGAGAAATGAATTTCTTCATATTTCTTGTTTCGATAAGTTTTATTCCGATAAAGATATGAAGCTAAGACGCTAATTAGTTTTCCATCTTCCCTCGAAAACCGTTGCATACAAGAATGAGGTCCACATCAAGGTCCTAATTTAACACGATTTATGGAGATATCCTTTTTATTACGACCGAAACAACTCATCTACGAGTCCAGAGACAGAAGCTTTTATTTAAATATCTCCCGGAGTCAAAGTTTGGCTTAACACTATTTCAGTACATTTGCATTTTTGCAATTTAGGCCCTCGGTCTTTTCAACCACTAATTCAACGGGATTACCATTTTATCAGACATAGAAAACTTTTATAGCTTTGGATTTTCACTTTAATACATTTGGGCTTTATTTCATGTTAATTTTTGTGCCAAACTCCGAATCCCACGGCTTTTATAACAATAGAAACAATAGCAGCAAACTATCAAGAATCAGTTGTCTATTACACCGCAACACTGATAGTACCTTGATGTGTACCCAACTCTCATATGCAAGGATTCTCTAAAGAAGATAAAAAAAACTAACTATCGCCAAAACCTAACATCTTTAATTATTATTACACAAATATGGGGTGAGATAATTTTGTGGGAGGAAAAAGCCACAAGTACCTTCGATGAGCTCTAAAGAGAACCAACTACTCCACGCTTAGCATCTAAACTCATAAGTAACTCTATCAATCCTCGTTCTCCGCAAATTTAAAATCTCAAATAATGAGATCCGCGGATGCTTAGCCGATAATTAAATTATCTATGGTTAAGGGAACAAGCTAGGGCTCAACACGCCCGGTCAAGTCAGAATTCTATTCCTACTCTCACGAGCGGAAAGTCAACAAGGTGTCAAAACATATATTAACTTAGCTATTGTTTCATCAAATAATCTCATGTCTCGCATTTTTAAAGTAACTTATTAGAAACTAGCAAATCTTTTCAAAGCTTCGCATATTTAAAATCACTTAGGGAAGCTTGCAAATTCTTGGCCTTGTGAGCTAGAATCGCATTTTATAACCTCTTGTCTAAGCAATTAGCAAAGACTTTTTCAAGAAAACGCATATTTAAAGTAACTTCTAAGAGACTTGCAAAGACTTTTCAATCATAAAACTAGCAAAATCTTACAAATTTTTTAAATTTTTTCCCTTTTTTTTTTTTTTTTTTTTTTTTTTTTTTTTTTTTTGCACAATTTTTTCAATTTCTTAGGAAAAACGGAGTTGCGAGAGTACACGGCAAAAAGTAAGCAAGTGCGGTCAAATAAAATCGAAGATTACCCACCCCAGACTAAAACGAAACATTTTCCTCTTTGTTTAAAGGCAAGGGTATCAAGGAAAATCTAAAAGCCGTTTATTAAGTATGCTTATAGATAAACGTTAGTCGATAAGATTTTGGATATCGGATTTCCATCAGCATCAATCATGAAAATCGAGTGGAGAAAAGACAAACTTCGAGCACGAGAGTCTTCATATCGGGAAAATCCTAGACAAAAACATCACAAACAAGCAAACACGAAAAATCGAAGAGGCTAACCCCTTCACGTCACTTATTAGAAGAAAATAGAAGGAAGAGAGAGATAAGCATATGGTGCCTCCCACGAAGCGCTACTGTTTTTTTTTCACCGTGTCGCTAGCTTGAATCGTCCCCGAATTCATTTGTCCTTGGGGAAAGTTTGGAGATCCGGGATAACCATAGACGCGATGTCCCCTCCAAAGTAATGCTTAACACGATGATCATTCACCTTGAAATTAGGGCCTTCGGGCTGAGATAGCTCGATAGTTCCATACGGGAAAACTTGAGCTACAGGTAATGGTCCATGCCAACGGGTTTTGAGTTTGCCCGAGAATATCTTCAATCGAGAATTAAATAGGAGGACTTGATCACCAACGTTGAAGACGCGGTTTTTGATTTTAGAGTCATGAATCCTCTTAGTCTTCTCTTTGTAAATCAAAGAATTCTCATAAGCCTGATCCCTAAGTTCATTTAATTCATTCAATTGAACTTTACGGTAATCACCCGCGGTCTTAAGGTCAGAGTTCACTTGTTTCAAGGCCCAATATGCCTTATGCTCGAGCTCGATGGGCAAATGGCAAGCCTTTCCATACACCAATTTAAATGGGGTGCACCCAATGGGTGTCTTGTATGTGGTACGGAAAGCCCATAATGCATCATCTAACTTATCGGCCCATGAAGCTCGGTTTTCTCCTACGGTCCTTTCTAAAATCCTTTTCAAACCACGATTGGAGACCTCAACTTGGCCACTTGTTTGCGGGTAATACACGGTAGAAAGACGGTGAAAAACTCCATATTTGGACATAACCTTTGCAAATTGTTCATTACAAAAATGGGTACCGCGATCATTGATGATAGCACGAGGTGCTCCAAATCGGGAAAACAAGTTTTTCAAAAACTTAACAACCACTCAGGCGTCATTGGTGGGTAGCGCCTTCGCTTCAACCCATTTGGACAAGTAGTCGACGGCCACGAGGATGTACTTATTACCCTTAGATGACGGAAATGGTCCCATAAAATCGATGCCTCAAACGTCAAAAATCTCACAGATTTGAATCGCATTTTGTGGCATTTCGTCTTTTTGTGAAATCTTCCTTTGACGTTGGCATGAATCACATGACTTAACCAAATCATAGGCGTCTCGATATATGATCGACCAATAAAACCCGAAATCAAAAACCTTTTTGGCGGTGTAGCTTGCACCATGATGGCCTCCGGTGGGTCTATTGTGGCAAGCATTAAGAACATCAATGGCTTCTTGGCCATGAACACATCGCCGGATTACTTGATTCGCACAAATCTTAAACAAGTAGGGGTCGTCCCAGAAATAATGCTTAACATCCTCAAAAAACTTTTTCTTTTGTTGGGACGACATCCCTTTCACAATGAAATTCCCCGCATGGTAATTTGCAAAGTCGGCAAACCATGGGGTATTAGAGTCTTTCTTAGCAATCATCCCAAGTGTCTTGAGAGGAAATGTTTCCGTGATCTCCTTTTTTTCGAGCACACTTTGATGGGGATTCTCAAGGTGTAGATAAGTGGAATTAAAGCAAGGTTCTCCGCTCCTTTTTTGTCAAGAATGGTAACATCAAAATCCTGAAGGAGGAGAACCCTCGAAGTAATCGGGGCTTAGCATCTTGCTTTGCCAAAAGGTACTTAAGGGCAGAATGGTCGGTATACACTATGGTCTTCGATAAGACAAGGTAGGGTCTAAATTTCTCGAAAGCATAAACTACGGCCAATAATTCTTTTTCTGTTGTTATGTAATTATGTTGGGCCTCAGTCAATATCTTACTCGCATAGTGTATGCGTTGAAAATGTTTTGACTTTTGTTGCCCCAAGACTGTCCCAATGGCGTAATCACTTGCATCACACATAAGCTCAAATGGCAAGTCCTAGTTGGGGGCAACTAAGATCGGAGCCTTGGTTAATTTCTTCTTAAGTATGTTAAAGGCTTCAATGCATTCATTAGTGAAGATAAATGGAGCATCCTTTTCGAGGAGATGGGTCAGAGGGCGGGCTATCTTAGAGAAATCTTAAATGAAACGGCGATAGAAACCGGCATGACCCAAAAAACTCCGTATACCTTTGACGGTGGTGGGATGAGGTAACATAGCAATAACGTCGACTTTAGCTCGATCGACCTCAATCCCTGATTTGGATATCTTATGGCCGAGGACAATGCCCTCTCGAACCATGAAATGGCACTTCTCCCAATTCAAGACCAAATTGGTGTCTTTACACCTTTGTAGCATAAGGTCTAGATGAGAGAGGCAAGAAGTGAAAGAATCTCCGTAAACCGAGAAATCTTCCATGAACACCTCCATAGTCTTCTCGACCATATCGTGGAAAATCGCTATCATGCACCTTTGGAATGTGACGGGAGCATTGCATAAGCCAAATGGCATTCGTCGATAAGCAAACGTTCCATAAGGGCAAGTGAAAGTCGTCTTCTCTTGATCTTGTGGGTCGATCGGAATTTGGAAGTAACCGGAGAAACCATCGAGAAAACAATAGAACTCATTCCCTGCTAGATGTTCGAGCATTTGATCCATAAAAGGTAGAGGGAAATGGTCTTTCCTTGTAGCATCATTCAATTTCGGTAATCAATACACACCCTCCATCCGGTGACGAGGCGTGTGGAAATCAACTCATTATCTTCATTCATCACTATGGTCATTCCGCCTTTCTTCAGGACACAATGGATAGGGCTAACCCATGCGTTTGATGGGGAAATGATCGGGTTTTAGAACTTCCTGGACATGATGAATGAATTTGGGTTAACCCTTGTTGTTGTTGTATGACGGGTTTATAATCATCTTTCATTAAGATCTTGTGAGTAAAAAAACGTAGGCTTATGCCCTTAATGTCGGAAATCTGCCAAGCGATGGCACTCTTATGTTTTTTAAGGACGGCCAAAAGTTCGGTTTTCTCCTCATCTTTCAAATTCTTAGAAATTATGACGGGAAACTTGTTTGGTTCTTCGAGAAAAGCGTATTCAAGATGAGGAGGTAAATCCTTGAGCTCGGGCTCTGAAGGATTTTCATTTGACATTTGTACTTCTTTGAGTTCTTCAATCGTGATTTCTTTCGGAGGGAGTGACGGTGATGGATCTTCATTTAACAATTGTTCAAGATAAAGAATATCTCCCTCCGAATCATAAACACCATCATCAATTCCTGGTGGAATCGATTCATCAATAGCAAGAAATTCATCGATCTCTTCCAAAAGGAAGTCACCTCCCTCAAACGGTGTAAGAGAGGGGGAAGAGTCAACAATGATTGGTTCAGAAATTTGTTCAGAAATTAGATTAGAAGGGGATTCAGAAGTTTCAACAGAAGGGGTGGAATTGCCATTTTTGGAATTGTTAGCAAAACTGAGAATCTCTTGAGTGTACTCCTCACAAGAAACATCAATAACATCGATTCGGTTGATGGAATCATCGTCGAAATTTGAGGAGTACCTCGACGTTTGATTAATGTTAAACGTTACGGCTTCTTTGTTAACTCTCAACGTAATCTCTCCTTCGAACACATCAATTAAAGCATGACTGGTCGTCAAGAAACACCTTCCGAGACTGAGGGGTACTCGAGGGTCTGCATCAAAATCGACTACAACAAAATCCGCGGGAAAATGGAACTTCCCCACTTTGACGAAAACATACTCGGCTACACTGATTGGGCGGGTCGTAGAACGATCGGCTAGCTTGAGAGTCATACACGTTGGGGAAGTTCGGGCAATGAAAGCTTCTTGTAGATTGATAACGGCATTAGATTGATACTCGCACCAAGATCGGCCAAGGCGGAGCACTGAACAATTCTTTGAAAATCACACGGAATGAGAAACTTGCTGGGGTAACCTAACTTTTCAGGAAGTTTCTTGAGGATAACCGCCGAGCGATTCTCATTCAGAGACGTTTTAGCAAGCTCATAAAGTTTTTCCTTGTTCGTTAGAAAACCCTTAATAGTAGAAGCAAGTTTGGGCATCAAGAGAAGGGCATCCGTAAAACTGATTTCCACATTCAAGTCTTTGAAATTTTGAAAGAACGGTTCCATTTGATGATTAGACTTTTCATGAAGAGTTTGATCTTTTAGACGTGACGGATATGGAATAGACGGTTTCGGGTTAGATTTCTTTGCATTAACGGGAGCATCCTCGGGCTCAGAAGTTGGGACAACCGTGGGTTGGACATTCACAGTACTCCCCTTATTAGTAGGACGCACCGAGTCCTTTGTCACCCCGGTCTCACAATCTACCACACGAGAGGAAGAAGAAGTAGTGGTAGGAACCGTGGGTGCATCATAAGCTACACCACTTTGGGTGGTGATCACTTTCATGTCACCTCTCTGGTTGGGAATCGTGTTACTCGAAAGAGTACCGAAACCCGATGGTTGAGAAGAAGAGATAGAAGGTTGATTTGACTGAAAGAAACTAGTCAACATATTCCTCATTTCATTCATTTGCTCATTACTAGTAGCCTCAATCTTATTGCTCAAGATGTTGATTTGAGTCTGCATCGTTTTAATGGTGTTATCGGTGCTCTTGATGTAATTTGCAAAATCTTGATTTAGAGCAACTTGATGAGGTGGTTGATAAGGTTGTTGAGGTTGAGAAGGTTGTTGGTAAACTTAACGTGGAGGAGCTTGGTAGTTTTGATTACCATGATTGACATTAGCTCCTCGGTTTTGATTAGCATTGTGTTTACCATTGAGACGGTTTTGATTTTGGTTTTGAGGTTGATTGAAACCGGGAGGTCCGAGGTAATTGTTGGAACGGTAGCTAAGAAGATTTCGATCTCCTTACGGTTGATTGTAGGTTCCCGTAGCAGCATAAACATTCTCTTGAAGGTAGCCACTGACGGCTGGGAACTCAGAATAAGAATGAGGACCTCCATAAGTCTCACAAGTCGGGTTCACCGCTTTCACATGCTGATTCTGATTATTCATTTGAGTTATCCTTAAGATATCGTCAATCTTCTTGTTAAGAGCAGCTATTTCGGGAGAAGAAGACGTATTTGATCTAGATGACTCGCCTCTTTCAGCGAAAGAGTCCCAATAATTGTGATGGGCGATCATGTTCTCAATAAGATCGTAACATTCCTCGGGACGTCTTTTCATGAAAGTTCCACCTGCAGTAGCATTGATCGTGTCACGGTGTCTCAACGTCAAACCATTATAAAACGTATCAATTTGAGTGACAAGAAACATGTTATGATTCGGACATCTATCAATCGCAAGCTTATAATGTTCCCAAGCTTCAAACAAAGATTCGTCAGGATATTGTCGGAAATTACTGATATCATTTCTCAATTTCGTCACCATCGATGGTGGAAAATATTTTGCCAAAAACTTAGAAACCATTTCCTCAAAAGTATGAATCGAATTTTTCGGAAGTCGATCAAACCAAGAGGTAGCGTGATAGTCAATGAGTATGGGAAAGGTATAGGCGAGAGGGCGTCACCGGAGACCCCAGTTTGTTTCATACTCTGGGTGACGGTTAAAAATTTGTCAAGATGCTTATTAACATCGTCATCCGGTAAAAGCGTGAAATTGACAACTATTCTGCACTTGTTGAATCATATGATGTTTCAAACCAAAATCTGTGGCTTGAATATTAATGGGAGCAATGGGTCCTCCCCTCCCGTACATGGTCGGTTGGCATAACTCCTCCATCGTTCAGAGATCGGGAGCTACATTTTGATTAACGGGAGGAGGGTTCGGACCGGGAACGGGTGGTCTTTGATTAGCAATCATATTATGTAACTCGGGTACGTTTCGATTATGAAGTCATCGTGACTGAGAACAAGTGCGCATGCACTAAAAATCAAACTCAAAAAGTAAAAAAGGAAAATAAATTTGAAAAAGGAAAATCTTTTTGGTTTTTATATTTAAGAAATTTTTTTGAAAAACAATCTTTTTGGTAACCGTCCCCGTCAACCGGTGCTCGGTAGCTCTCAAAAGTACGCGCAGTGTGGCGGGAAAGAAGAGTGGATCTTTCTTCAGTCTGCAATTTAATGTCAAGACTTCCTTAAACCCCGTGTATAGGTTGTGCTTTCAAGGTGAGCCGACGTAACAATTGACGTTTCGATTTCTTTTGTTGGTTTTTTAATTTTTATGGTTTTGTAAACACTCTAGGAAGAATGTTTTAGTTTTGTTAGATGTTTTTGTGTCACACCCCCAAATTACCTGTTTTGCAGCGGTATGGAATACCTTGGGGAGGACTGTCATAGCATCAAAGTTACAGTTATATCGAACGACCTAAAGTGTCGTTTTGAAAATATCGTTTGATTTAGTAAAATAATCAGAGTTTACAAAACATAGGTCCCAATAGATTTCCAAGGTACCAAAATAAGTTTGTTACAATCAAACGATAGTTAAGTGCATAAAATATAGGTGAGACGCGTCGCCACCGCGACTCTATGATAAGTCCACATGCATGCCATGAAGTGAATGCCTTAGATACCGAGATAAAACATGCTAAAAGTATCAACACAATGGTTGAGTGAGTTCATAGAGTTTGGTTAACAAGTAAAGCTTTTAATGAGCGATCATGCAACAAAGGCAAAGTTTTTGGTCATTTAGAATAGTCCACAAAGCAAAGTCATTGTAAATCCACTCATCCCAAGTTCGCCCATACAAAACTTGCAACCTGTGTGTTCACAACCCACTGCCAAAATATGTCTAGTTTATGTTCAAGTACACGAGGTCCAATGAGTTCTCAAAGCAAAGGCATTGTAAATCCACTCAGTTCAAGTTCGCCCATACAAAACTTGCAACCTGTGTGTTCACAACCCATTGCACAAAATATAGTGTGTCTAATAGTCGAGTATAAGTTACCATAATAATTCACAATATTGCACCACGTATATAATAATTCAGGGATGCTCCGATCATGGGAGACTTTGCCTTTGCTCCAACAAGGGAGACTCCTTTGTCACTCGACCACCTAAGCGAGAATTATTGAGAACACTCCACCATTAAGGCGAGAATTATTGAGAACACTCCACCGACAAGGCGAGAATTTATTGAGAACACTCCACCGACAAGGCGAGAATTTATAGGGATGCTCCGAACATGGGAGACTTTATAGTGATGCTCCGATCATAGGAGACTTTATAGCGATGCTCCGATCATAGGAGACTTTAGGTCAAGGTCATAACACGTCCGGTTCAATAAGTTCAAACAAGTCATAAGTTTGTATTTAAGTTCAAGGGTTCCATTCAAAAGTTCGTAATTAAGTTCAAAGATTTAAGTTGAGTTCAAAAGTTCAAAACAGTCAAAGAGCTCGAATAATATCAAAAGGTTCAAGATAGTCGAAGCGTTCAAAATCACGTCAAACAAGTTTAAAATATATCAAAAGGGTTGATTCGCTCCTGAACAGTCAAGTTTAATCACACAAGCTAACCACTTGTGAATGGTCAACTGTAATAAACTTAAAACAGCTCAGAAAGCAAATGCAATTAAGATCAGAGGAATATAGTGGATTCCTGGGTCGTTAAGTCCCACGGAGGATGAATGGTGTTTGAACAACTTCAGATGTCGAATAATCACTAAGGATAGTGATCAGTAAGGATTTTGGAATAATTATACCTAAAGAGAAAGTTTTGTAAATTACAGGGGCTTAAATGCAAATTAAAGAAAATTAAAAAGCTAAAATATATTAAATAAACGCTATCACTATTTTTATAATGATGTTTTTGTGATTTATAAAATAAAATAACTTAAATAAACTATTTTAATTAAAACGTTAACTTAAATTATCTAAAAACGTGACTTAAAATGAAAGCGTCACGTTATGTATAAAAAATACGCGAGTCGCATAAGCAAAAACGTAAAATTTGTGAAATAAAAGTCCTACGAGTGTAAAAAAAATTTTCTTACTTCCTATATGACAAAAGAAAATTTTAGAAAAAAGATTTATATTTTTTTGACTTTTATATTTTTTATTATGAATTAAATACTATTTTAGACTAATTAAATGATTAAAAATACTAAAACTATTAAGAAAAATCTGAAACTTTTTTATAAATTACTTTATACTAATACAAAGTTAAGAAAAATACAAAAGTTAAAAAAGCTAGATTAAATAAGCTGAAAATAAGCTAATAAGCTCGTATAAGCTTAAATGGACAAGAAGGTGTATATATTAAATGTTGCAATATACAACCAGTCAAAGTCCCAAGGGCAGTTGGTGAGGTGTGTGTGTGGTGAGCTGGGTGGCCAGGGTTCGAATCCCAGCACTGACTTTTTGCTTTTTATTTTATTTTTGGATTTTTTTTTACAAACTTATTAAGCTACTTAAAATAAGCAATTTTTAGAACTACAACTTTTTACAAAAACTACCAATAAGCTCAGTTTGAGCTTATTTAACTCAACAGTGGGCAAGAAAAAGAAATAAGCAAAAGGATTTAGCCAAAATGGCTAATAAGCTAATAAATAAGCAAATGAAGACTGAAAATAAGCTAAGGAACTAATAATAAGCTAATATGGCTGAGAAAACATTTTGACTTAAAAATAAGCACTTAACAACTCCAAATAAGCACTAGCTATCGTTTACCTGAGACACGTTGTGTGAATCACTAGGCACTTTTAAGCTGATTTTTAAGCACTGTAATAAGCTAAGAAATGGAAATAAGCACTGCAACTAATAAGTATACCAGATAAGCTATCCAAAAAGCTAAAGTTCTCACAGTGGGATCCACTAATGAGCTTATAATGAGCTTATGCAAAAGTTTGAAAACACTGAATGATGACTCAGTGTATGTTGAGTCAAATGGACAAAACAAAAAGCTAAGTGCAGCCCTACCAAATAAGCTACAAATTGAAAACTAAAAACTGGGACCTTGAGACAGCCAGGTGAGCTTCTCAAAAAGCCAAGAATCACAAACTGAGGCTAATTAATAAGCTCTGTGAGAGGTTATGAAAGTGTTAGGCTCAACTGTGCACAGGGCATGTTTACAGGAAAGGGGTCAAAAGAAGCTGATGAATAAGCACTTAATATGCTAGTTAGAAGTAAACTTATATTTTTATAATTTAGTTAAGCAACTAAACTTTAATATCCCAAAAGCATATAGACTAAATATTAATATTAAGCACTCACTAAAATTATGAAGTTTATTCAAAAATTGTAATTAGAAAATTTTGACTTTTTAATTTACACTAAGAGTTTGACTTTTATGAACTTCTAATTGATTCTAATGATTGAATATGTTATAATAAGCTAAAATAAGATTAAATTAAGTTATATTAACAAGGTTTAAGCTAATTTGATGTGATTTGTACTTAAAATTTCCTAACAGTTGACACTTAAGAGATTTTAAAGATGATTTTGACTTATTATTGAACAAGGACTGAATTTTATGTTATGACTTAGCTATTAGATGCTATTGTGATACATACCAAACAAGCATAATACCATAGTTAACCTCTAATACAGTTTAACAAGCAGATCCAAACACCTCTTTATACAACTGTTGTGAAGCATTAATCACTAAAACAAGTATTTAACTTAAGTAATCTATTTATTAAGCGATATTGATTATATTTAGACAGTTTTAAACTAGAATTAACAATACTTAAACACTTTTACTAAGAAATACAAATTTCAAAGAAATGGCTTACAATTTGGAATTCAAGCATAAACAGAGAACTGATAGCGATACTTACACCCTATGAGCTTACCACTAAGCTTCTAAACCCAAGCAATCCATAATCAACCTTGCTTCAGTCTTTAATCTTCATTTTCATTGCTTTTTGAATTTATAACTATTTTTTAGTATTTTTGGTATTTTTGAATTACAAATATAAACTGACTTTTAAGATTTTCTAAAGCTTATAAGAGCCTAAGAGGAGGCTTATATGAGCTTTAAGGTTCTTAAAACAATGATAATAACCTTCAAATATTTTGAGAATTCGAGCTTGAAAATTGCATAACCTTGAAATGAGACTTAAAACTGAAATTGATGTTAACAGAAGTTTTATTACACACTAGTAACTTGAAATACAAAGCTTGAAAGATTAAACATACACTGGGATTTAAAAGTAATTATTTCGACATAAACAAATTAAAATTACACTAGTTTTTTTTACATTGCTTCAAAACTTGTATATATTGATCTTTTTCATCTCTGTCGACATCTCTGAGCAAATCCCACCAATTTCCAGCCATTGGATTAATCCAACTCATCATAATTGCCATTTGGCAATTTTGGCGCCAATTTTCTTTTGAGCAGGTTTTATGCATTAATTGGATTTTGGAAGATGTGGAGGTGGAGGGAGTTGTTAACGGTGGGGGATAAGGTGAGGTGGAGAGGTGGAAAACAGGTGGTGAAACCACACTGTTTCGTGGTTAGTTCTGATGGTGGGAGAGGGAGATGAACAGTGGAGAGTAGTTTTTGGCGCGTTTGACTGGTTTTGACCAGATATTAATATGAAGGGGGTTCATAATTGGGGGGGTCACAGGGATAAATGGCAGGGGTCAAGTGGCTTGGCTGGGGATCAAAATACAAAAGGGCCGTTTGGTTTGTTTAATATTACAAGGACCATTGTTGTAATTTGTGAATTCTTGAAGGACCAAACCTGCCACTTTTCCAAAGATATTACAAGGACCAAACTTGTCATTTTTGAATAGTACAAGGACCATTATGCATAAAATTCCATTTTTAATAAATCCAAGGACCATTTAGGACAATTTTCAAAGTTTAGGGACCTAAGTTGTAATTTTGCAATTTTTGATTTTAAGGACCAATTTTGACAACTCATGAATCCCTAAGGACTTAAAATGATATTTTTCTTTATTTTGATTTACCAGGGACTGTTTTTGACAACTTTTGAAACTTGATGGACTAAAACTGCCAATTATGCAAACTTGATACATTTTTCATCTGATTTTGATATTTTTGCATTTAAAACACATAAAACACTTATTTGTTATATTTTCATCATTTTGATGCATTTCTGAGTGTTTTCAGATGTTTTGGCATTCTAAACAGTACAAAAATGATGAGTATTTAGACACTCATCAATCCCCCACACTAAGATATTGCTAGTCCCTAGCAATGTTTTGAAACTTTAATGGATTTCATCTCTTTACCAAAAGCCATTACTTCTGGAGTAGCCAATTATTTAAGTTCAAGTAAGAACCTTGGCACAATGATAACCAAATGATTTTGAGCAAATCACCAGCTTTAAACGGTTTTGATTTGTCTTTACCAGAAACCGTTTGTTTCTGGACTAGCCAACTCTTAGATAAAATATCTTTGGTGAGTCGATTACCAATTATGGCTTTCCAACTGCCTTTACCACAAGCCATATACTTGCGGGCTAGCCAACTCTTCACTAATTAAAGATATGGTGAGCTGAACACCATACAATTTTGGGCAAATTGCAAGCCATCAACGGATTTGAGAAATCTTTACCAAGAGCCGTTTGCTCCTGGATTAGCCAATCCTTATGTGGGTTAGACATGGCGGACTGATTACCATTTACTGAGTAAGTGAAAAACACTTACTCCAAAAAAAAAATTTGGCCAAAAAACGGGGGAATTAGGTGGAATAATTACATGATAAAATTAGTGAGAATTCCCCCCACATTAGAAATGAATATTGCCCTCAATATTCAAAGTACGGCGGTTATGCGAAACATAGAACATAAAAGGGAAATACTACGGCCATTATTTTGTTATTGTGATATATACACATTTTTTGAACTTTATATACAACGTGAGGGGGCAACTCCCACACTAGGGTGGAAGAACAGAGAAAGAAGACAGAATTATGGGTGAAAACCCATATGGTGTGTGCTCTTTTTTTATTCCGAGTCATTAGCTTGACTCGATCCCGCATTCATTGGTTCATGGGGAAAGTTTGTAGATCCGGGACAATCACAGGTGGAATGTCCTCTCCAAAGTAATGCTTTAATCGATGACCATTCACTTTAAAATTTGGACCATCAGGCTGAGATAACTCAATGGTGCCATAAGGATAAACCTTAGCAATAGTAAATGGACGGACCAGCGGGACTTGAGCTTTCTCGAGAAAATCTTCAATCTTGAATTGAAAAGAAGGACTCGATCACCGACGTTGAAAAAGCGGTTCTTGATTTTGGAGTCATGAATCTTCTTTGTCTTTTGTTTGTAGATCAAAGAGTTCTCGTATGCTTGATCACGGAGTTCATTTAGTTCATTCATTTGAACGTTTCTGTGATCACCGGTACTGCGAATATCGAAGTTTGCATGTTTCAAGGCCCGGTATGCCTTGTGCTCGAGCTCAATCGGAAGATGACATGCCTTTCCGTACACTAGCTAGCTTGTATGGAGTACACCCGATGGGTGTTTTGTAAGTATGCGGAAGGCCAGTGCGTCATCAAGTTTATCCGACCAGGATGCGGTTTTCGCCTCTTGTCCTTTCTAAAATTCTTTTTATACCTCGGTTAGAAACTTCCACTTGCCAACTTGTTTGTGGGTGGTGCAGCGATAGAGAGACGGTGGGTTACACCATACTTTTGCATGACTCTATCAAATTGGTCATTGCAGAAATGTGTACCACGATCACTAATTATAGCTCTCGGAGTTCCAAACCTAGCAAAAAGAGATTTTAAAAATTTCACAACAACTCGGGCATCATTTGTAGGTAAAGCTTTCGCTTCAACCCATTTTGACAAATAGTCAACAGCCACGAGTATGTATTTTTTACCTCGAGAAGATGGAAATGGCCCCATAAAATCAATACCCCATATGTCAAAGATCTCACAAACTTGAATGGCATTTTGTGGCATTTCATTTCTTTGAGAGATATTTCCGTGACGTTGACAAGCGTCACAGGTTTTGACAAATTCATGGGCATCTTTGTAAATTGTGGGCCAATAAAACCCGGAATCAAACACCTTTTGGCGGTGTAGTTTGGACTATGATGGCCCCCGGTGGGTCCAGCATGGCAAGCTTTGAGAATGTCAATAGCTTCTTGTCCATAAACACACCGTCGGATGACTTGATCTGCACAGATTTTGAATAAGTAGGGGTCGTCAGTAGTGTTTAACATCCTTGAAGAACTTGTTCTTCGTTGGGTCGACATCCCTTTCACTATGAAGTTACCCGCATGGTAATTTGCGAAGTCAGTAAACCATGGGGTGGTAGAGTTTCCACGAAAAGAAACCGCATTGAGTGTCTCGAGAGGAAATGTTTCATTTATTTCCTTTTTCTCAAAAACATCTTGGTGAGGGTTTTCTAGACGGGACAGATGATCAGTAGCCAGGTTCTCAGCTCCTTTCTTATCACGTATAATGATATCAAATTCTTGCAGGAGGAGAACCCAACGGAGCAATCTCGGCTTTGCATCTTGTTTTGCAAAGAGATATTTGAGAGCCGAGTGATCCGTATATACCACGCATTTGGTCAAGATTAAGTACGGCCGAAACTTCTCAAACGCATACACCACGGCTAATAGCTCTTTTTCTGTGGTGGTGTAATGAGTTTGAGCTTCAGTCATAGTTTTTCTTGCGTAGTGGATAGGCTGAAAATGTTTGGATCTACGTTGCCCTAGGACTGCACCGATAGCAAAATCACTTGCATCGCACATGAGCTCAAAGGGTAAATCCCAGTCGGGAGCAACGAGAATGGGTGCTTCAGTAAGCTTTTTCTTTAACGTTTCAAAAGCTTTGATCCACTCAGGTGAGAAGATAAAAGGAGCATCTTTTTCAAGAAGATGGGTCATAGGCCGGGCTATTTTAGAAAAATCTTGTATGAATCTGCGATAAAAACCGGCATGACCTAAAAAACTCCTAATACCTTTGACGGTAGTAGGATGAGGCAGTTTAGCAATAACATCGACTTTTGCTCTATCGACCTCAATCCCATTTTTGGAAATCTTATGGCCAAGGACTATGCCTTTTTTGACCATAAAGTGGCTCTTCTCCCAATTTAGACAAAGATTGGTGTCTTCACACCGTTGGAGCATTTTTTCTAAATGGGAGAGACATGTTTGAAACGAATCCCCAATGACCGAGAAGTCATCCATAAACACCTCCATTGTTTCCCCGATCATGTCGTGGAAAATGGCCATCATACATCGTTGGAACGTGCCAGGAGCGTTACATAAGCCAAAAGGCATACGTTCGTAGGCAAAAGTTCCGTATGGGCAGGTGAATGTGGTCTTCTCTTGATCCTGTGGATCAATGGGGATCTGAAAATAACGCGAGAAACCATCAAGGAAACAATAGTACTCATTCCCTGCTAATCTCTCAAGCATTTGGTCCATGAAGGGTAGAGGAAAATGGTCTTTACGGGTGGCGTCATTCAACTTATGATAGTCAATGCAAACCGCCATCCGTAACCAGCGAGTTGGAATTAACTCGTTATCTTCATTTGTGACAACAGTAATGCCACCCTTTTTAGGAACACAATGAATTGGGCTAACCCAAGGACTATCTGAGATTGGGTAAATCAATCCTGCATCAAGAAGTTTGATAACCTTCTGTTTGATAACATCATGGATTTTAGGATTCACCCTTCTCTGATGTTGAACTGCTGGCTTGAAGTCATCCTCCATCAAGATTTTGTGAGTACAAAACTCAGGGTTGATACCCTTAATGTCGGAGAGTTTCCAAGCAATTTCCTGCTTGTGTGATGATTCGTGTGAAGTGAGTGTGTGAAAACACAAATATCAACGTATATCAAAATAACCGTAAAATTCGACAAACTAACCTTTTAGGAAAAGGGTTAACGTGCAAAACTCACGTATGTGATAAAAGTGATACTGAGGGAAGTGATTTCCCGGGTGCGTGTCCCAACGAGGTGTGAAATTGGCGGTTTCGATGAGTTAAATGATAAGGACTTGAATTGGTTAAAAAGCGAATTTGGATTTTGATTACGTATTCTACAAAATAAGAAGCGGAAATGAAAATAAAGCATGTAAAACAAAGTAAACACTAAATAAACAACTACTAAGCCTAAGGAACAATAAAATGAAGCTAAACTACATCCTAGAGTGCTAAAATGCAAAAACGCTAAAACCGGCAACCACCCGAGCCAAAAAAGTAAAACTTCTGCAATTTAAGGGCTACGGGTGTGATATCAATTTTCCTACGTTCTAATTGACAAAAAATGATTTTAGAAAAAAGCCGGGTATTTTTTTTTGACTTTTAAATTATTTATTATGAATTAAAAACGGATTTAATCTAATTAATTAATTAAAAATACTAAACCATTTTATAAAAATGTGCAAAAATTACAAAATAATACTTTACACTATGCAAAATCTAAGAAAAATAAAAAAGACCATAGTTGCATTGGGAATTAAGCAACTAATAAGCTAAATAAGAGGAAAAGTTTAAAATACAAATGCTCTAAATAACTGATATATGATTAAATGTGCATGAAATAAACAAAAAAGACACAAGGAGCAGTTGGCTTTGTGGTTTGTGTTGTGTGCGTTTGGGCAGGCACGAGATCAGGGGTTCTAGCCCCACTTCCAACCTTTTGGCAGATTTATTATATATATATATTTTTTTTTTGAAATTTAGCTTTTCATTTCCTGTTTATCACAGCAACCCAAACAAACACCCCTGAACAGCACTCTTTAGCACAAAATAAGAACAATAAGCAGGAAAGGTAGACCAATGATGAATAAATAAGCAAGATCTAGTGACATAAGCAAAGTCTACATCAAATAAGCAAACTATAACAAGGGCAAGCAGTTGGCATCATGACTAATCTAGGGGATCCTTAGGCTAAGAATACGGGAACATAAGCAATTCTACTCAACTCTAATAAGCACTAATTAATACTCCTAACTTAATTCAACTAATAAGAACCTAGGGAATCTAATAAGCTAAGATTTAAACACTAAAAAGCACAAAAAAAAGTGAAAATGGCTGCTGTGGGCTACCTGCTGTTGCAGGCTCAAACAGCCCTAACGAGGGGGCTTTGTGGCTTAACTTGAATAAGGTACAGTCGAGCTAAGCACTAGAGCTTATGGGTACAAGAGTTCCACCTACCTGACTCCTATTTGCCCCACTAACCAGACCCTACTAATGATCCTAACTAGCAAAAAATGAGATTAAAAAGTGCAAATGGGACAGTAATGGTTTGCTGTAACTTGATAAAAAATGCGTGTATTCTAAAGCGAAAATAAGCAACTAAATGCCCTTAAAAATCTGTAATAAGCTAAGCTACGTGGAACTCATACCATCAACTAATTGCACAACCAAAAGGAGAACCTAATCCTAAGTCTAACTAACTAGAATCTAACTAAAAAAAAACACAATGGACATATAATGAAAGACAAACCAAAAGAAAAACCATCAAAGCTTTTTGAAACCTGAATTTATGACTCAAACTTTCACCAAATACTTTGCAAAAGACTTCACCACTGATTTTAGAATCAAAATGGGTCAAAATATCAACTTTGACCCAAGAACAAGGCAAATCCAAACACCCTTTCTGGCAGAAACGTGTGGAACTGTGGGACTAAAAAACTTGAGAGCCCAAGCGTAAGCTCACATGAGCTTAAGAAAAAGAACTTTTAACAAACTTGATACCAAAACTTTCAATAAACCAATGGCAGATTCAACAATTAATTAGCAAAACTAGAAATTGAAATGACTTGAAACTAAATTGCATTGAAAAGTAAAAAGTACAATTGAATGTAAATGACAGTGAAATAAAATGGGACTAGAACTTGAGAATTCTAGACAAGGTTTTACATTTAACTGGCACCTATTTATCTCAAAAAATCTTCTGTCTTCTTTTTCTTGTTTCTTGTGTTTGTGCTTTCTTTGTGAGATGAACCAGCCAAACATCACCATTGTGTTTTCTTGAGTTCAATCCACACCATCTATCATTCTTGGAAACCCAATTGCTTCATCACAGCCATAGATTGGCATTTGTAGTTGTGGATTGCCAAGGTGTCTTGGTCACATGTTGAGCTCTTTTTGCGACTTTCAAAAATGAGAGTGAGGGGTGATAGTGGGTGCTTGTGTGAGGTGGGGGATTAGGCGGGAATGGAGTTTTACTGGATTCTGAGTAAAGTTTTATTTCGGGTTTAAGGGATAAAGAAAGGGGAGTTGTGAATAGCTGGGTAAAAGGGATACTTGAGGTTGAGTGTTTTGGGGTTGAGGAAAAGGGGATTAGGGTGTCTAGGGTTTTGTTTGCTTGGGCGGGAAAAAAGTGAAAGAAAGGGTTGGGGGTTGAGTTTTATCAATTGACCGGGTTGGGTTTAGGGTAGGGTAAGCTTGGGCTTAAGGTTTATTGGGGTGGTTTAGTTATTAGACTTGGATATAAATTGGACATGTTTAGCAGCTTAGGGGCAAAAAGTGCACAAACCAAAACTTCAGGGACAAAAGCTGTAAAGTCTGAAAATGCAATCCAAGGGTTGGCTTTGTTATAATCAAATAACGTAAGGACCATTTTTGCCAATTGTAAAACTTGAGGGATGAAGCGCATTTTTCCAAAAATTGTTATAAGGACCATAAATGATAAACTTTTATTAACCCAGGTCCATAAATAATATTTTCCATTTTAGAAATTCCCGGGAACTTGTTTTGCCATTTTTTAAAAGTTGGGGGACTGAAACTGCTAATTCTGCATATTTTGCTCGTTTTTCATTTGTTTTGCATCTGAAACATATAAAACACAATTTTGAGATATTTTCAATATTTTGATGCATTTCGGAGTGTTTTTAGATGTTTTGCAGTTCAGTTTTGACCTAAAATAATGAGTGAATACGCACTCATCAAATCCCCCACACTAAAACATTGCTAGTCCCTAGCAATCTTTTGAGAAAACATAATGGATTTGAATCTCTTTACCAAAAGCCATTACTTCTGGAGTAGCCAAATGTTTCAGTTCAAGTAAGAACCATGGTACACTGATAACCATATGATTTTGAGCAAACCACCAGCTTTCAACGGTTTTGATTTGTCTTTACCAGAAGCCGTTTGCTCTGGACTAGCCAACTCTTAGATAAATTATCACTATTATCTTTGGTGAGCCGATTACCAATTATGGGTTTTCAACTGCCTTTACCACAAGCCATAAACTTGCGGGCTAGCCAACTCTTCACTAATTAAAGATATGGTGAGCTGAACACCATACAATTTTGGGCAAATTGCAAGCCGTCAACGGATTTGAGAAATCTTTACCAAGAGCCGTTTGCTCCTGGATTAGCCAATCCTTTTTTTCTTACAGACATGGCGGACTGATAACCAAATGAGAAAGTGTAAAACACTTACTCCAAAAAAAAATTTTGGCCAAAAACGGAGGAATTGGTATAATTATATGTATATCCCACATATAAAATTCGTGAGAATTCCCCCCCACACTTAGAAATGAATATTGCCCTCAATATTCAAAGTACCGGCCGTTATGCCGAAACAAAGAACGTAAAGGGAAATACTACGGCCATTATTTGATTTTTTTTTTTTTTTTTTGAAAACTTTATATACAACAGCGGGGGGCAACTCCCCCACACTAGGGTGGTAGAAAGTAGAAAGAAGTCAGAAATATGGGTAAAAACCCATATGGTGTGCTACTGTTTTTGATTCCCGAGTCGCTAGCTTGACTCGACCCCGAATTCATTGGTCCATGGGGAAGCAAGTGGAAGAGAAAATCTCCATCGGACTTTCATTCAAATGGTTTGGATACACATTGAATGTGTCAAAAGTTCCACTCCGATGAGATACATCCGGCTCAAAAGAAAGAGAAATGCCGGGGTCAAAGATGGAATCTTCACTCCCGTAAGAGTTAAGACATGGAGAAGAAATGGGAGGAGAAGGCAAAGTGTCAATCTCATGACAACGGGTGGAATGGGTGGGTAAAAGATTAGATTGAGGAACATTGACGGAATTTTCGGAAATCTTATCCACCACTGAAGCAATGAAAACATCCGTATCGGGCTTAGAAGAGGTTCCATCATCCGGCGGTTTAGCAGGCGGACGAGTGGATGATGGACCTAAGCCATAACCGTCACTCAGAAAACCCAAAGGCATCGAGTCATCCGAAGAAAGAAAGTCGACCTCTCCAATATGGGTGTCACTCGACGAATTATCTGAAGACCAATTGTAAAGAAGATTTTCTAATTCGGTAAGGTCGGCTTCAAAGTCGAAGTGAGCATCATCATCTCCCGGTGGAGAATGATCAACGAGAGCGAGTTCATCGGCGAACTCCTCGAGAAGGTCTAACGTCGAAGTGGGATTGCCACTATTCTTTTCTTCAGGAAAAGATGGAGATATAACGAGGTTCTCCATGTAAGAGTCACTATCCTCATTCTGAATGTCAAAGATGGGATTATCCGAAACTGAAGTAAATTCAGAATCGAAGTCAAACAGAGGATTAGTGAACGCCATAGCAAAAGGTTTCTCGGACACAACGAGAATATCTTCATCATCCGTTTCAAAATCAGTGTCCATATCAAGATCATCGGGATCAATATCTCTCACTTCTTCCAAGCTGACGAGCTCAGAAGGAATTTCCTCCACATACTCGATGTCTCCACATGATAACGAATCATCAAATGACGTATAATCATTTTCAGACTCGGAGATCACCTCAACAGGTTCTTTCGGGGTGGGAGAAGAATCATCATCAAGAAGGTCATCACACATATCACCAGAAATACCCTCAGATTCACTTGGGTTTGGGACAAGGTTCTCAACACAAGACGGTTCCGTTTCCAGAATAGTGCTAAGATGCTCGTCCCCCATTAAAAGGGTATCCGAAGGTTCCATGGTAGATAGGCAATATGAGGGTGGAGAGTGGACATGTGCGGTACTTTGTGGGCTTGAGATATGCACCTTGTCCTTTGTCGTCTCCCAATCTTCCTCATCCTCGTCATCGAGACGACAAGCTTCGTTAAAGAGAGCGTTGTTGAGCGGCCGTTAAATAGAGAGGCTTTTGAGCTTTCGCTCATCGGCTAGAAATCTTTCGTTGCGAGAAGCTTGTTCCTCAGAAAGTTCCTCAAGAATTATACGAGGAAATTGATCATTGACGGGAAGTTGTGGGGGTTGGATGTGGTCAAATCCGGAAGTGTTATAACAAGGATCAGGCCCATAGTTTTGATCCCATGATTGACATTGATAATCAAAATGAGGACCCCCACACTTAGCACAATAAGGAATTTGAGGAGAGAAATTCTGAAATGAAGCATCATTGAAATCTTGATAGTACGGTTGTGGTTCGTATGAATTCTGTGGAGGGTAGTTGAAATCGTTTTGTGGATAATTGAAGGAATTTGGATTAGAATCATAAGCGAATGAATTCTCGGCACAAATCGAACAAAATCCATTAGTGAGATAATTTCCACACCACTCACACATACATTTGAAACAACGAAAACCTTTAGGTAGCATGTCTCCACAACCGTAGCAATAATCTTGATCGAAAGAAGATATCTCGGGTACGGGAGTAGGAATCGAGGGCTCAGAAACATCACAAATGTTAGGTAAAACGATATTTCTCGAAGTTGAAATTTGACGAAATTCATTTAAGCAATTTTGAACAATGTTCATGAAATCGTCCGAAAAAGGTTTTGAAGATTCCGGAGGTGGGACAAATGGTGTGCTCTCAGAGCTAGCAATTTCCACCATTTTCGTTTTGGTCTCCGGTTCTTGCTCTTTTCTCTTAACCTTAACCGTAAATCTCGAAAGATTTTGATCAAATCTAGCGGTTTAGGTTAGAAACAATAGAACAAATCTCGGGTTGTGGCGGGTGGTCGGAAAAACTTGGAGAATCATCGAGAGATTTTTTATCGGATAATTCGCACCAATAGCAATATTTGCTCGCACCAGCCCTACCACACCGCTTACATAAATAATCGTGATTTTGACAATAAAGTTGATCCTCTTCCATACGTCCTTTTGCAATGAAAACAACGACGATAATCGATCGTCGCCATGAGAATTAAACATGTAGAGGGTTAAAGAATTAGAATCAAATGGTTGAGAGGATACGAAGGATAGAATTAAACGGCAAAAGAGGGTAAGAGAAATAGAATTATCGAATAAGAGGAATGAGAAGAATATTTTTGTATTTTCGGATTTTATGAAAAACGGAAACTTCACGAGGAAGGATCTTCAAGTCACTAATCGCAAAAACTTCACGATATTGTCGCAACACACCTCCCCGGCAGCGGCGCCAAAATTTGATTCGTGTGAAGTGAGTGTGTGAAAACACAAATATCAACGTATATCAAAATAACCGTAAAATTCGACAAACTAACCTTTTAGGAAAAGGGTTAACGTGCCAAAACTCACGTATGTGATAAAAGTGATACCGGGAAGTGATTTCCCCGGGTCGTGTCCTAACGAGGTGTGAAATTGACGGTTTCGATGAGTTTCGTGATAAGGACTTGAATTGGTTAAACGAATTTGGATTTTGATTACGTATTCTACAAAATAAAGAACGGAAATGAAAATAAAGCATGTAAAACAAAGTAAACACTAAATAAACAACTACTAAGCCTAAGGAACAATAAAATGAAGCTAAACTACATCCTAGAGTGCTAAAATGCAAAAACGCTAAAACCGGCAACCACCCGAGCCAAAAAAGTAAAACTTCTGCAATTTAAGGGCTACGGGTGTGATATCAATTTTCCTACGTTCTAATTGACAAAAAATGATTTTAGAAAAAAGCCGGGTATTTTTTTTTGACTTTTAAATTATTTATTATGAATTAAAAACGGATTTAATCTAATTAATTAATTAAAAATACTAAACCATTTTATAAAAATGTGCAAAAATTACAAAATAATACTTTACACTATGCAAAATCTAAGAAAAATAAAAAAGACCATAATTGCATTGGGAATTAAGCAACTAATAAGCTAAATAAGAGGAAAAGTTTAAAATACAAATGCTCTAAATAACTGATATATGATTAAATGTGCATGAAATAAACAAAAAAGACACAAGGAGCAGTTGGCTTTGTGGTTTGTGTTGTGTGCGTTTGGGCAGGCACGAGATCAGGGGTTCTAGCCCCACTTCCAACCTTTTGGCAGATTTATTATATATATATATTTTTTTTTTGAAATTTAGCTTTTCATTTCCTGTTTATCACAGCAACCCAAACAAACACCCCTGAACAGCACTCTTTAGCACAAAATAAGAACAATAAGCAGGAAAGGTAGACCAATGATGAATAAATAAGCAAGATCTAGTGACATAAGCAAAGTCTACATCAAATAAGCAAACTATAACAAGGGCAAGCAGTTGGCATCATGACTAATCTAGGGGATCCTTAGGCTAAGAATACGGGAACATAAGCAATTCTACTCAACTCTAATAAGCACTAATTAATACTCCTAACTTAATTCAACTAATAAGAACCTAGGGAATCTAATAAGCTAAGATTTAAACACTAAAAAGCACAAAAAAAAGTGAAAATGGCTGCTGTGGGCTACCTGCTGTTGCAGGCTCAAACAGCCCTAACGAGGGGGCTTTGTGGCTTAACTTGAATAAGGTACAGTCGAGCTAAGCACTAGAGCTTATGGGTACAAGAGTTCCACCTACCTGACTCCTATTTGCCCACTAACGGACCCTACTAATGATCCTAACTAGCAAAAAATGAGATTAAAAAGTGCAAATGGGACATAATGGTTTCTTTGTAACATTAAAAAATGCGTGTATTCTAAAGCGAAAATAAGCAACTAAATGCCCTTAAAAATCTGTAATAAGCTAAGCTACGTGGAACTCATACCATCAACTAATTGCACAACCAAAAGGAGAACCTAATCCTAAGTCTAACTAACTAGAATCTAACTAAAAAAAACACAATGGACTGTATAATGAAAGACAAACCAAAAGAAAAACCATCAAAGCTTTTTGAAACCTGAATTTATGACTCAAACTTTCACCAAATACTTTGCAAAAGACTTCACCACTGATTTTAGAATCAAAATGGGTCAAAATATCAACTTTGACCCAAGAACAAAACAAATCAAACACCCTTTACGGCAGAGCGTGTGAACTGTGGGACTAAAAACTTGAGAGCCCAAGCGTAAGCTCACATGAGCTTAAGAAAAAGAACTTTTAACAAACTTGATACCAAAACTTTCAATAAACCAATGGCAGATTCAACAATTAATTAGCAAAACTAGAAATTGAAATGACTTGAAACTAAATTGCATTGAAAAGTAAAAAGTACAATTGAATGTAAATGACAGTGAAATAAAATGGGACTAGAACTTGAGAATTCTAGACTAGGTTTTACATTTAACTGGCAGCCTATTTATACAAAAAAATCTTACGTCTTCTTTTTTCTTGTTTCTTGTGTTTGTGCTTTCTTTGTGAGATGAACCAGCCAAACATCACCATTGTGTTTTCTTGAGTTCAATCCACACCATCTATCATTCTTGGAAACCCAATTGCTTCATCACAGCCATAGATTGGCATTTGTAGTTGTGGATTGCCAAGGTGTCTTGGTCACATGTTGAGCTCTTTTTGCGACTTTCAAAAATGAGAGTGAGGGGTGATAGTGGGTCTTGACTGTGATTGGTGGGATTGGGCGGGAATGGAGTTTTCTTGGATTCTGAGTAAGTTTTATTTCTGGGTTTAAGGGATAAAAGAAAGGGGAGTTGTGAATAGCTGGGTAAAAGGGATACTTGAGGTTGAGTGTTTTGGGGTTGAGGAAAAGGGGATTAGGGTGTCTAGGGTTTTGTTTGCTTGGGGCGGAAAAACAGTGAAGAAGAAAGGGTTGGGGGTTGAGTTTTATCAATTGACCGGGTTGGGTTTAGGGTAGGGTAAGCTTGGGCTTAAGGTTTATTGGGGTGGTTTAGTTATTAGACTTGGATATAAATTGGACATGTTTAGCAGCTTAGGGGCAAAAAGTGCACAAACCAAAACTTCAGGGACAAAAGGCTGTAAAAGTCTGAAAATGCAATCCAAGGGTTGGCTTTGTTATAATCAAATAACGTAAGGACCATTTTTGCCAATTGTAAAACTTGAGGGCTGAAACGCATTTTCCAAAAATTGTTATAAGGACCATAAATGATAAACTTTTATTAACCCAGGTCCATAAATAATATTTTCCATTTTAGAAATTCCCGGGAACTTGTTTTGCCATTTTTTAAAAGTTGGGGGACTGAAAGCGCTAATTACGCATATTTTGCTCGTTTTTCATTTGTTTTGCATCTGAAACATATAAAACACAATTTTGAGATATTTTCAATATTTTGATGCATTTCGGAGTGTTTTTAGATGTTTTGCAGTTCAGTTTTGACCTAAAATAATGAGTGAATACGCACTCATCATGTGACTTCAAGACCTTTATGAGAGCAGTCTTTTCATCTTTACTCAAATCTCGAGCAATAATGACGGGTAATTTATCATCACCCTCAAGAAATGCATACTCGAGATGAGGTGGTAAGTCCTTAAGTTCGACTTCAGGAAATTCTTCAGTTTTCTCAACTGACTTGACTTCCTTGTTATGAAGTTCGATGGGAGGGAGTGATGATGATGGATCATCATTAAGCAACTTCTCAATGAGAAGTATGTCCCCCTCGATGTCGATGGGAGCGTGATCAATTTCCCATGGAACTGAATCACTGGACAAGTATGCTTCAATCTCTTCCAAGATGAAGTCACTTTCCTCAAACGGAGTGAGAGAAGGAGTAGAATTGGCGATGATGGGTTGAGATGAATGAGTGATATTATCACTCGAAGAATTATGATCATAACCAAGAACTTCTTGAGAGTACTCTTCAGAAGCAACATCAATGATATCTATTCGGTTAACCGATTCAGAATCATAGTTTGCGGAGTACCTCGAAGTTTGATCAAGGTTAAAGGTGACAACTTCATTACCCACACGTAGTGTGATTTCTTGCTCAAATACATCAATGAGAGCACGGCCCGTTCTCAGGAATCCTCGTCCAACAATGAGAGGAACCCGTGGATCAGCATCGAAATCAACAACTACAAAGTCAGGTGGAAAATGGAACTTTCCTACTTTCACAAATACGTCCTCGGCAATGCCAAGAGGACGGGATATGCGATCGCAAGCTCGAGAGTCATGCATGTAGGAGTAAGTTCCGGAAGAGAAAGTTTCTTCCATACTGAATAAGGCATCAGGTTGATGCTTGCATCAAGATCGGCTAAGGCAAAGCATTCAACCATTCCTGGAAATACACAAGGTAAGAGAAATTTTCCAGGATCTCCAAGTTTCTCTGGAAGCTTCTTGGGATAACTGCAGAGCAGTTCTGTTCGAAGGAGTTTTGCCATTTCAACAGCTTTTCCTTATTGCTTAACATGTGTTTGAGAGTTGATGCAAACTTGGGCATCAGCATGATAGCATCCGCAAAGCTTATGTCAACATGTAATTCTTGGAAAATTTGAAAAAATTTGTCCATTTGATGACTTGCTTTTTCGCGGAGCTTTGCTCATTCAAACGTGATGGGTAAGGAATAGAAGATTTGGATTTGGGATTCTCAACAGGGAACGATACTGAGGAGGTTCAAAACAACTCCTGGATTGGATTTGGGTTTCGGGACAACTTGAGGATGGACATCATTGGTACCTCCGTTATTAGTAGGAAGTTCCTTGTCCTTTGTAGCCTCAGGTTCACTTTCCACTACCTTCGGGAGAGAAGAAGAAGAAGAGGTAGTAGGAATAGCGGGTCCATTGTATGAAACACCACTTCTGGTTGTGATCGCCTTTGCATCGTCCCTCGGGTTAGCGATCGTGTTGCTCGGAAGTTTTCCTGAGCTCGAGGGTTGATCATTTAAAGACTTCTTAAGATCAGCGATCTGACTGACCAACAACCTGTTCATTTCATCTTGGGATTTCATGAACTGCTTCAATAACTCATCAGATGATGGTACTGGAGGCTGTGGAGGGAAATTTTGAGGTCGTATGTTTTGATTATGACCTTGTTGTTGAAAATTCCCTTGAAATTGATTCCCTCGATTGAAATTGTTTTGATTAAGGTTTCCTTGATGTTGGAAACCTTGATTGGGTCCGGGATAGAAATTACCTTGGTTTTGATAACCTTGGTTCATTCTAGGTTGGTTTTGATTCCGGTTCTGTATATTAGGATTCTGGCTAAAACGGGTGGTCCCGATAAGTGTTAGCACGGTAGCTTGGTTCATTTGAGGGCGGTATTGATTACCTCCTTGATTTGAAGTACCGGCTATAGCATTAGCTTCAAACGAACTACCATCGGTGGCGTCTGCAGTTGTAGTATGCATGAGGGCCACCACAAGTAACACAAACTTCAACTTTCTTCACTTCACCATGTGATGGTGTCTGTGTGAAAGTGACTTTCTTTTGGTTAGGAAGAACCAAAGCCTGAACAATATCCGTGAGTTTATCAATCTTAGCATCGGTGCTAGATGTACTCACGGGAGATGAACTAGAAGGTCAAGCATTAGACTGATATGTCTTTGTGCGGAAAGGGCGGACCTGGGACTTGTTTTCTATGATTTGCAAGGCTTCTTTGGTGGTCTTGCTCAGGAAATTACCTCCCGCGGAGGCATTTAAAGAGTCTTGGTCACCTTGGTGCAGACCATTGTAGAAAGTATCCATTTGCATTAACTCGGTAAAACCATGATGTGGACACTTGCGGAGCAATTCTTTGTAAAGATCCCATGCCTCCCCGAATGATTCATCAAATCTTTGAGAAAATTTCATTATCTCATTCTTAAGACTTGTAGTTCGAGATGGAGGATAGAATTCGTTAACGAACTTGGTGACTAAATCTTCCCATGTCTCAATGGAACGAGGGGGTTGTTTCTCAAGCCAATTCCGGGCTTGTCCCTCTAGAGAGAATGGGAACAGAAGAAGCTTAATTGCTTCATGTGGGACATTCTTGTATTTGATGGTAGATGCAATCTTGTTAAACCATCGAATGTGTGCATGAGGATCATCCCGCTCAAAACCATAAAATTGGCTTTGGGTTACAAGATTAAGCAACTCGGTTTTGAGCTCAAAGGTATCAGCCACGATGGCTGGAACAACAATGGCATCTCCGTAACCCTCGATGGGTTCTTGGAGAAGCTCATTCATAGGCTTGTCTTCGCCATTACGACGGTGGTGGTGGTACTAGACGTTCCTCAGTCACGGCGAAGGAGCGAACGTCTCTACGCCTACGAGGAATATTTGCAAGCTCAGAAAGTGGACTTGTGGAGTTGGAAGAACGAGTGCGCATGCACTAAGTTTAAAAATCAATTTTCAAAACAAAAGCGAGGCAAAACGACAAGTGAACTTAACCAATAATCACAAATGAAATGGCTTCTTTGAAAAAGGTATACCAAATCACAAGGACACAAAGGCAAGTTTTAAATCTGATGTTCGGGAACTTATTATGGTCACACCCCCAGTTGGTAGGTGTACTGCCTTGATTTGCGGTGGTTGATTTTTATGTATTTATTTAAGTACCACTTTAAAAGACGTAGGTATAGATTTGTGCAAAGGGTTAAAAAACTTTTGGACAATATTTTTGGTATCGTCTCGTTTAACCAAATCGTATCTCTTTAAGAATCACCTTAAAGGAAACACAAGCTAGAAAACGTTACGATTGTTTTGTTGTTTTATATTTTTTTGGTGTTGTTAACACTTTAGGAAAAGTGTTAATGAACTTTTTGGATTTTCTGATAACTTTACAAAAAAAACTTTTTACAAAAGATGGTATATGTGCAAGTACGGGTCTGAAAACTGCTTAAAACACGCTTACAGCCTCCCCGGCAGCGGCGCCAAAATTTGATTCGCTCCTGAACAGTCAAGTTTAATCACACAAGCTAACCACTTGTGAATGGTCAACCGTAATAAACTTAAAACAGCTCAGAAAGCAAATGCAATTAAGATCAGAGGAATATAGTGGATTCCTGGGTCGTTAAGTCCCACGGAGGATGAATGGTGTTTGAACAACTTCAGATGTCGAATAATCACTAAGGATAGTGATCAGTAAGGATTTTGGAATAATTATACCTAAAGAGAAAGTTTTGAAAATTACAGGGGCTTAAATGCAAATTAAAGAAAATTAAAAAGCTAAAATATATTAAATAAACGCTATCACTATTTTTATTATGATGTTTTTGTGATTTATAAAATAAAATAACTTAAATAAACTATTTTAATTAAAACGTAAACTTAAATTATCTAAAAACGTGACTTAAAATGAAAACGTACGTTATGTATAAAAATTACGCGAGTGCGCAAGCAAAAACGTAAAATTTGTGAAATAAAAGTCCTACGAGTGTAAAAATAATTTTCTTACTTCCTATATGACAAAAGAAAATTTTAGAAAAAAGATTTATATTTTTTTGACTTTTATATTTTTTATTATGAATTAAATACTATTTTAGACTAATTAAATGATTAAAAATACTAAAACTATTAAGTAAAATCTGAAACTTTTTTATAAATTACTTTATACTAATACAAAGTTAAGAAAAATACAAAAGTTAAAAAAGCTAGATTAAATAAGCTGAAAATAAGCTAATAAGCTCGTATAAGCTTAAATTGACAAGAAGGTGTATATATTAAATGTTGCAATATACAACCAGTCAAAGTCCCAAGGGCAGTTGGTGAGGTGTGTGTGTGGTGAGCTGGGTGGCCAGGGTTCGAATCCCAGCACTGACTTTTTGCTTTTTATTTTATTTTTGGATTTTTTCTTTTACAAACTTATTAAGCTACTTAAAATAAGCAATTTTTAAAACTACAACTTTTTACAAAAACTACCAATAAGCTCAGTTTGAGCTTATTTAACTCAACAGTGGGCAAGAAAAAGAAATAAGCAAAAGGATTTAGCCAAAATGGCTAATAAGCTAATAAATAAGCAAATGAAGACTGGAAATAAGCTAAGGAACTGATAATAAGCTAATATGAAAACTGAGAAAACATTTTGACTTAAAAATAAGCACTTAACAACTCCAAATAAGCACTAGCTTATCTGTTTGCACAGGACACTGTGTGAATCACTAGGCACTTTTAAGCTGATTTTTAAGCACTGTAATAAGCTAAGAAATGGAAATAAGCACTACAACTAATAAGTATACCAGATAAGCTATCCAAAAAGCTAAAGTTCTCACAGTGGGATCCACTAATGAGCTTATGCAAAAGTTTGAAAACACTGAATGATGACTCAGTGTATGTTGAGTCAAATGGACAAAACAAAAAGCTAAGTGCAGCCCTACCAAATAAGCTACAAATTGAAAACTAAAAACTGGGACCTTGAGACAGCCAGGTGAGCTTCTCAAAAAGCCAAGAATCACAAACTGAGGCTAATTAATAAGCTCTGTGAGAGCTTATGAAAGTGTTAGGCTCAACTGTGCACAGGGCATGTTTACAGGAAAGGGGTCAAAAGAAGCTGATGAATAAGCACTTAATAAGCTAGTTAGAAGTAAACTTATATTTTTCTAATTTAGTTAAGCAACTAAACTTTAATATCCCAAAAGCATATAGACTAAATATTAATATTAAGCACTCACTAAAATTATGAAGTTTATTCAAAAACTGTAATTAGAAAATTTTGACTTTTTAATTTACACTAAGAGTTTGACTTTTATGAACTTCTAATTGATTCTAATGATTGAATATGTTATAATAAGCTAAAATAAGATTAAATTAAGTTATATTAACAAGGTTTAAGCTAATTTGATGTGATTTGTACTTAAAATTTCCTAACAGTTGACACTTAAGAGATTTTAAAGATGATTTTGACTTATTATTGAACAAGGACTGAATTTTATGTTATGACTGAGCTATTAGATGCTATTGTGATACATACCAAACAAGCATAATACCATAGTTAACCTCTAATACAGTTTAGCAAGCAGATCCAAACACCTCTTTATACAACTGTTGTGAAGCATTAATCACTAAAACAAGTATTTAACTTAAGTAATCTATTTATTAACTGATATTGATTATATTTAGACAGTTTTAAACTAGAATTAACAATACTTAAACACTTTTACTAAGAAATACAAATTTCAAAGAAATGGCTTACAATTTGGAATTCAAGCATAAACAGAGAACAGATAACTGATAACACACCCTATGAGCTTACCACTAAGCTTCTAAACCCAAGCAATCCATAATCAACCTTGCTTCAGTCTTTAATCTTCATTTTCATTGCTTTTTGAATTTATAACTATTTTTTTAGTATTTTTGGTATTTTTGAATTACAAATATAAACTGACTTTTAAGATTTTCTAAAGCTTATAAGAGCCTAAGAGGAGGCTTATATGAGCTTTAAGGTTCTTAAGAACAACTGATAATAACCTTCAAATATTTTGAGAATTCGAGCTTGAAAATTGCATAACCTTGAAATGAGACTTAAAACTGAAATTGATGTTAACAGAAGTTTTATTACACACTAGTAACTTGAAATACAAAGCTTGAAAGATTAAACATACACTGGGATTTAAAAGTAATTATTTCGACATAAACAAATTAAAATTACACTAGTTTTTTTACATTGCTTCAAAACTTGTATATATTGATCTTTTTCATCTCTGTCGACATCTCTGAGCAAATCCCACCAATTTCCAGCCATTGGATTTATCCAACTCATCATAATTGCCATTTGGCAATTTTGGCGCCAATTTTCTTTTGAGCAGGTTTTATGCATTAATTGGATTTTGGAAGATGTGGAGGTGGAGGGGGGTTGTTAACCAGCTGGGGGGATAAGGTGAGGTGGAGAGGTGGGGAAAACAGGTGGTGAAACCACCTGGTTTCGTGGTTGCAGTGGTGGGAGAGGGAGATGAACAGTGGAGAGTAGTTTTTGGCGCGTTTGACTGGTTTTGACCAGATATTAATATGAAGGGGGCTCATAATTGGGGGGGTCACAGGGATAAATGGCAGGGGTCAAGTGGCTTGGCTGGGGATCAAAATACAAAAGGGCCGTTTGGTTTGTTTAATATTACAAGGACCATTGTTGTAATTTGTGAATTCTTGAAGGACCAAACCTGCCACTTTTCCAAAGATATTACAAGGACCAAACTTGTCATTTTTGAATAGTACAAGGACCATTATGTATAAAATTCCATTTTTAATAAATCCAAGGACCATTTATGACAATTTTCAAAGTTTAGGGACCTAAGTTGTAATTTTGAAATTTTTGATTTTAAGGACCAATTTTGACAACTCATGAATCCCTAAGGACTTAAAATGATATTTTTCTTTATTTTGATTTACCAGGGACTGTTCTTGACAACTTTTGAAACTTGAGGGACTAAAACTGCCAATTATGCAAACTTGATACGTTTTTCATCTGATTTTGATATTTTTGCATTTCAAACACATAAAACACTTATTTGTGATATTTTCATCATTTTGATGCATTTCTGAGTGTTTTAAGATGTTTTGGCATTCTAAACAGTACAAAAATGATGAGTATTTAGACACTCATCAAGGGTCCTTGTACAAGTTAAAAGAGTTTAACTATATGTCAAAAGGTTCATATCAAGTCCAAAGTGTTCACTTATATGTTAAAGGGTTCGAATCAATTTAAAAGAGCTCAAATATACATGTCGAAGGGTTCAAAATCAAGGAAAGTGTTTCAACTAATAGCGTTCATAACATAGTGATCAATTTAGTTCGGGCATAATCTACTTACGCGCACATAGAGTGAAACAAAAGATATTTAATTTCATATAAATGTAAAGTAAAAGCAAGTAGTTGAGCATGTATCTCCCCCGAAGAGTTTATAAAACAATTAACGAGTAAAAGTGGGGCTACGAACTCACCTGGTGCAATGTTTATGATGACAAAAGTAGATACACTGAAATGAGGTGCGATCTCTATCCGCAACCTAATACGAATGATGTGCTCTAATATAAGTCATGAAACAATGTCGTGCATGCAAACTCATATGATATCCATACCACTTGTACATTTGAAAATAATGTTGATCGTTGAAATATATGTTTATGACATCTCGTCATATTATAAAATACTTTACAAGTACTTACGTCGAAATGATATCCTACGATAATCATTTAGTGATTTATTATGAAATTATAGATTTTCGTCGTAAAACAATGTCATTTGACAATTTCATGAAAGTGACTAAACGGCCTCGAAAAGCTAGTCGCAAAATGGTGCACATCGAGTGTTAGGAAACAAACTCAACGGTTTTGGGAAGCTTGTATCATTATCTCAAAGTTTTAGCTTTTAAATTTTCATCATAGAGGTCTCGATCATGGAGAAAAACATAGGTGAAGTAGGGTACTTGTATCCAAAATATTGTTTAAGGGTGGTTTTCGGCAAAGTTTATGTGACCGTATTTTACTCGTTGCAACTCCGCTTGACGAACGGTTGGACATTTTGGAAATTAAGCTAGGCGAACTTACTTCTACTAGAAGACATCATTTTATAAGAAAAAGTACTCCAAATTAGTTCTCCAATTTATTTGTTCTCCAAATTTTGTTCTCCAAAATATTTGTTCTCCAACTTTTTGTTCTCCAACATATTTGTTCTCCAAATTTTGTTCTCCAAGATGTTTGTTCTCCAAATTTTTGTCTTAGCTTCATATCAAAGTAAACTTATATATTTTTGATAAATCGACACATTTCATAACGCTTAAGACCCATTTTTGACTCGTAAAAAGTGGACATAACATGCTGAATTTTCTGGTTTTTATAGTTTTCGTCTTCAAACTTGAAAAATTCATATCTTCTTCGTTATAACTCCGTTTTAACCCGTTCAAGCGACCACGTTTTCGTTTTAAAGTATATTTTCCAAATATCTAGCCCAAAAAGTTTTACTAATTGTCGAAAATTCCAGAATTTCAAAATATGATCAGACCTCTAAATAAAGTTGTCGAAATGAGTTTTTCTCGCGCAAAACTTATTCTAACCAATTCAAAACAACTCCGAAGCTATTCTAATCCTACCATACACCTTCTTAGGGTGTCATGGGTTCCTAGACATCACCAAAAGTGATATGTTTCAAGGGATTATTTATAGGATAATTATAACTAATAATATGTAATAAAACAATTAAAAGTGGTATAAATTCATATGTAACATGCATGTTTTCTTGCAAAAATGATGAAATAACATAAATATGGATATGAAAGATTAATAAAAATCATGAAATGCTTACTTGAATGATTGAAGAGTTTTAGGTGATAGAAAACTTAGTTAATCTTCAAGGTTTAATCCTAAACCTTAACTAGAACACAAAATGGATCTTGTAAACACTTGTAGCTTGAAAAATTATGGATTTCTCTTGGTGTTTTTGATGTGGCCGGTTCATGGATTTCTCTTGGTGTAATAATAGTACTTAATTAAAGGTGAGCAAATATTATGGTATACATTAGATATTTGTACTCAAAATGGTTGAGTCATCCATATGTTGGTCGACATACTTAAAAAAAAGAGTAGATGCATTTAGTGATAATTAAGTGTATTAATGTAGAGTAAAGGTGTAGTTAATTAAGGATAATTGGTAACTTGTGTATTTATTTAAGCATTTAGGGTAGCGTTAGCTAAAAATAAATTTTAACGGATCAAAATAAAATATATTGAAGTCATAAAAATTATAAAAATACATTTCTTGCAAAATTTGAGTGAAATAATAATCATCGTGTAGTATTTACGAAAACCGTCGTAATTATATAAATATAACAATTTATATACAAAATAAATTTAAAACACCGGGTAAACTCATAACATTATTTTTATAATCTTAATATGAGTATAAAAATATATCGGAATAATTTTTGGAGGTGTCGGATCAAACGTTCATAATACATGATTACGCAATAGCGTTTATTTAATTTGAAATTACACGTTTAATGTAATATGCAAAACCATGCATGAACTAATATGATGATAATGATGCTAATGATATGTAGACTAAACCTAGTCTATATGAAATGTCCTTGATGATTGTTCATGAATTCGCAGCTAAACCATTAAGGTTACGCGAATTTGATACTCGTAAACCTAGTTTACGATAAACGATGAAATAGTAAATATGAGCAAGGACCGGAAATTGAGAATTGTGACATTTTGGGTTTTTGAAAATGAAATATTCACAAAACAAAACAATAACTTCACTCGGGGAAGGATCTTCAAATACACGCGAATCGAGATGGAATTGGAAACTCACTACAAGCCCTCCCCGGCAGTGGCGCCAAAAATTGATTCTTAGGAAAGAAACAAATTATAGTATTTAGATAACTCAAATGTATTAGATTTGAATCCCCGGATTGTTCCTAGCGAAGGATGAATGGAGTTAAAAACTCACGTCGCGTTATTCGGGATTTGAATGATTTTAAAAGGGATTTTGTGAATTCTAAACTACGGGGCAAGCAATTACAATAAAAAGCAGTTAAATCTACTAAATCTATGATGCAAACAAGATATTACAACTAAGTATGCAAATTTAGACTAAAAACGCAAATTACGATATAACTAAAACATATACTAAATGCAAATTAAACTATTAAAACCCCTAAAAGTGAACTATTAATTTTATAAAGCTAATAATATGATTTAAAAATTATCTAAAATCTAAAACTAATTTTTTTGGTTTTTCTTGATTTTATTTGAATTAAAAAATATTTTTGTATTTTTAAAATTGATTTAATTAGCTAGAAAATATAAAAACTTACAAGAAAATTACAAAAATATTTTTCAAAAATGTAAATTACCTAAAAATAATTTTCAAAAACTTAAATTATATTTTTCTGGCTTTGTCTCTATTTATTATGAATTTAAAACTAATTAAATGTCTAGAAAAAACTATTTTAACTAAGAAAAATCTGGAAAAAATACTTTTTGTTGGGTTCAGTAAATACCTAAACCCCTTAATCTAGGATTTGAATAGAAAATAGCCCAAGTGTTTAGAACGTTAAACACTAACAGGTCAGTGAGTGCATAGTCTCTCAGTGAGCCATCTTCAGGATACTCAGTATGAGGCGAAGAAAAAGTCTCTCCACTCAATAAGGCGGAACTTAATGGGTGAAGACTGAGTCAAGAAGATGGTGGATTCAGTGAGTGATGACAATAACTCACTGAATCCCTAAGACTCCTCTCCAACTACTTACATTGAAGACAAACTGAAGTAGTGTTGGGTTTTAGGTTCCTTGAATCAAGAATTACTCTAAGTGCTGGAACCACGGACATGTTTGATATAACCACGGACAGAAGAATGTAACCGCTGATGAAGATAAACCGCGGCTAGTAGTATTGTGTAACCACTGCTAGTCTTGTATAGTCGGTTTAGTTTATTGTATTAGATAAATATGGAAAATATATTTATCTTGTAGGTTACGTATTGTATAATGTAAAGGACTCCTTAGTCTATAAAAGGAGGTCCTAGGTTAGATTAGATATACGTAAGTTTTATATCTAAGATCGATACACTTCAAGGTTGTAAAACCCTAATACTGATTTAGAGTATTCGTATTAATAATAATATTGAGGTGTTGAATGTTTATTGTTCTTCTTCTTAAGATTAAGTATTAAATTCCGCGTGATACTTAATAAGCTTTTGTTCTAAGTCAGTTTCTATATTAGATCGTTTGCTCAACTGGGATCAACAAGTGGTATCAAAGCTTGTGATCTAGAAACTGTAATCAAGAAGAGGTCAAGTTAAGTTTTGTTCAAGTAAGATAAGATGTCTGACGAAACACACATGGTTACTGCTTCAAAGGTGCCCATGCTCAAGCTTGGTGAGTACCAAATCTTGAGGATGCGAATAAGGCAATACATTCGCATGATTGATTATGCTCTCTGGTATGTTGTGGAAAAAGGTGATACTCTTCCTAAGAAGGGTGATGATGGCAAAGAAATAGCCATTGTTAGTGAGATTGACAAGGCTAAGAGAAAGATGGAGATTAAAGCTCATAGTATTCTCTCTATGGGAATACCTAATGAATATGCTTTGGATTTTGAACAATATGAGTCTGCTAAAGAGCTTATGGATGCTATAGAAACTAGTTTTGCTGGTAGTGAAGCTACCAAGAAATCAAGGAAAAATATGCTCAAGCATCAACTTGAAAACTTCACTGCACTGAGTGGAGAAAAACTTGATGGCACCTATAACAGACTTCAAAAGCTCATCAGCCAACTGAAGTCAGTGGACTACAAAGTTGCTCAAGAAGATATTAATCTAAAGTTCATCAGAAGTTTATCACCTAACTAGGCTATTCATACTCTTGTGTGGAGGAACTTAAAGGTATATGAGTCTGAGAACAACATTGCTACATCTACATCTAGTCAAAACATTGCTTTTGTTTCCACTAGTCACAAGACTTCACAAGATGTATCCACTGTTGCTTATGGTATAACCACGGCTATATCAAACAATACCATTGTTAGTGATAATGTCAGTGATGGTGCAATCTGTGCTTTTCTGGCAGATTTAACTACCAGTGTTACTGTTTTGAATCAAGATCTAGATCAAATTGATCCTGATGATCTCGAGGAGATTAATCTTCAATGGCAAATGGCAATGTTGACTCTACAAGCAAGGAAGTTTTTTAGAAGGACTGGAAGACAGGTCAAGTATGATGGTAAAAGAAGAGTTGGGTTTGACAAAAGCAAGATGGAGTGCTTTAACTGCAAGAAGAAGGGTCACTTTGCAAGGGAATGTCGAGCACCTAAGAGGATTGAAGGCATTAAGAAGACCACTGAAGAGTCGCTCCTTCTTCGCATTGGTGGCTCAAGATGGTCTTGGTGATTATGACTAGAGTGATGAAATTGAAGAAGGACCAAATGCAGCTTTTCTTGCTAGTGAAGCTTCAAAAGAGCACAACTTTGCTCTTATGGCCTATGCTTCATCTTCTGGTTCAGATTCTGAGGTATCTAATGAGTCTACTTGTTCTTTTAAGTCATGTCAAGATAACTTAGAATCTCAAAAAGCTATCACTGAGAGTTTAAGAAAAGAAGTAGAAACACTGTCTATGGACAACCTAGGTTATAGAGTTGGTCTAGAAAGTGTGGAAGAGAGGCTTAATTACTGTATCAAATGTGAGTTTGAGTATGTTGATAAAATTAATATACTAGGTGGAGAAATTGATCTTAAGGATAGGGAGATTAAGATGCTTAAAGAGAAACTAGAACAAGCTGAGAGTGTAAAAGTAGAAGCCCTAAAAGAAAAAGAAAAACATGTTGTTAGGGTTGCTAAAACACAATATGCTTCTGATCTAGTAAATAAACCAATAGGTCAAAAATTGTTCAAGGATGGAACTGGCCTAGGCTACAATGATATGCCACCACCTACCCTTATGCAACATGCACCACCTCCAAAAGAGCTCTCATTTAGCAGTGAATTTAGCTTCAATAAACCTGTAGGTGAGACTAAAAAGAATGAATCATCTAAGATAGGTTCTGATATGTCATCTGATGCACCCATCATTGAAGATTGGGAATCGATTCGAGGAAGATAGAGATGTATCAACACGTACCTGAGAAGATAGAACCTTTTAAGAAAGTTGATACTAAGCAAGCCAACCTTGTGCCTAGATTTGGAGCTCAAATTGCTAAGAAAGTAGTAGAGTACAAGGAAGTACCTAGGGAACAGTTAAAAAGATATATACCTAGGGGAAATCAGAGAAACTTCAATGGACTAATTTCAAATAGGTTAGGCAATGAGTTTCAATGTGTTAAAAAGGCTTGTTTTTCATGTGGTAGTTTTGAGCATTTACAGAGAAATTGTTATAAAAACAGACCACAAGTTTGGAATCATTGGAGGAGGGTAAATCACTAAAACTTTTCAAAGAAAACAAACCCTCATCCTAACAGAAACATGATTCCTAGAGCAGTGTTAATGAGGAATGGTAATACAAAATCAATTGTCACTGCTTCTCCAAAATGGGTTCCAACCACTGCTAAGCAAAGTGTAAACACGGCTAAGCAAAATCAAACCACTGCTAAGCCAAAAATCACCACAGATAACAAAGAAGTTTTAAAAATTCCAAAGGTGATAACTGATACAGTGGATGGAAATCATTTTTATCTTTGTTAAGGCCTCAGCAGTTGGAAATGGAAGCCAAAGACCAAGGTTTTACATCATGTCAACTGTGCATCAATGGATCTAAACAAATTTGATTATATTGATGCACAGGGCAGACCAAGTCATATTGGCTTGGGTCCACAAAAGGAACTAACTTGTTTAATTTCATGTGCAGGGCAATCTACAAGATGAGCTAAAAGACAAAGGAGTTTTTGATAGTGGTTGCTCTGGGCACATGACTTGGGATGGGAGCAACCTAGAAGATTTTGAATCTTTTGATGGAGGATATGTGGCATTTGGCAATGATCCAAAGGGAGGAAAGATACTTGGAAGAGGCACAATTAGAACAGGGAATTTAGACTTTGAAAAGGTCTATTTGGTACAGGGACTTAAGTACAATCTATTCAGTGTTTCTCAAATGTGTGATAAGAAAAACTGGGTACTTTTTGGTGAAACTGAGTGTGTGGTGTTGTCATCTGAATTTAAGATGCCTGATGAGAAATACATATAGCTAAGGGTACCTAGGAAAGAAAATATATATTGTTTTGATCTTAAAGATGTAATTCCTAATAGGTCTTTAACTTGTTTGTTTGCTAAAGCATCTGTGGATGAGTCTAAGTTATGGCATAGAAGATTAGGTCACCTCAATTACAAAACAATCAATAAACCGGTAAAAGGCAACTTAGTGAGAGGGTTACCTTCTAAGGTTTTTGAGTGTAAGGAACTGTGTGTGGCTTGTCCAAAAGGAAAACAACATAGAGCTTCTTGTAAGACCAAAACTGTCAACACCATTACACAACCACTGTTTATGCTTCATATGGACTTATTTGGACCTACCTTTGTTAAAAGTTTGAACCATAAGCAGTATTGCCTAGTTATCACTGATGATTATAGTAGATTTTCTTGGGTATACTTTTTGGCAGCTAAGAGTGAGACTAGTGAGATCCTCAAGAATTTCATTACTAAGATAGAAAATCTAGTAAACCATAAGGTAAAGATAATCAGATGTGATAATGGAACTGAGTTTAAGAATGCTGTGATGAATCAGTTTTGTGTAGTTAAAGGTATAGAAAGACAGTTTAGTGTTGCTAGAACACCACAACAAAATGGTGTAGCTGAGAGGAAACAGAACACTAATTGAGGCTGCTAGGACTATGTTGTCAGAGTCTAAGTTACCAACTACCTTTTGGGCTAAAGCTGTAGGCACTGCACGTTATGTGCAGAATAGAAGTAAGGTAGGGAAGCCTCATAACAAGACCCCCTATGAGCTGTTACATGATAGGAAGCCAATGATTGCATTCCTAAAACCTTTTGGGTGTCCTGTTACTATCTTGAATACCATAGACTACCTAGGCAAGTTTCAAGAAAAAGCAGATGATGGATACTTTTTAGGCTACTCTTCTAATAGTAAAGCCTTTAGAGTATACAATAGGAGGACTAGAATTGTTGAAGAGAATCTGCATGTTCAATTCAGTGAAAAGAATCCTTGTGTTGAGACCAAAGGACCAGACTGGCTGTTTAACATTGATATGCTAACCAAATCTATGAATTATGAGCCTATCATTGCAGGAACTTCCACTAATGTTGATGCAGGTACTCAAAAGGATTCTGATGCAGAAGCAATTTCTAAGGAAGTTGATTCTCCTCAAGAGTTCTATTTGTTTGAAAAGTGGAAAGCTAGTTCTGTCTCACCCATCATTGAGAAGCAAGGTCCCACTGATGATGATGTATTGAATACTGGAGGCAATTTTGGTCATCATCAAGATAAGGATGAGTTGTTGAAAGATAACTCAGTGTTGGTAGAAGAAATTGAAAAGAAGAAAAGGAATTCTGAAACCACTGCTAAGCCAAACCAAAGCACAGACAGTTATAATGCAAACACTGATAAGCCAACTTCTACCACTACCAGTATCAGTGAAACCACAGTTGTAAGTACTGATGATGGTACTTTCTTTGGGCCAACTGCAAAGCCATTATTTGGTGAAGAGGAGTATCCACATGATCCTGATATGCCTGATTTGATTGAAATTGATACTCCTACTGATGATGAAGACATGGATGATTTCTTCAATGTTGATTTAACTAATTTGGAACATGTCATTCATGAAAGTCCTGTTACCTCAACAAGGATTCATAAGATTCATCCTAAGGAACAAATACTTGGAAATTTGAACACCCATGTTCAAACAAGAAGCAAGGTTCAGAATACAAAAACCTTTCCTGAACAAGGTTTCTTTGCAAGATCACTTCACAAAAGAAATAGTCATAAAGATCTGCAAAATTGCTTGTTTGCATGTTTTCTGTCTCAAAAGGAGCCCAAGAAAGTTGAAGAAGCATTATCTGAAGAAGGATGGGTAGAATCAATGCAAGAGGAGCTTCTTCAGTTCAAACTTCAAGAGGTTTAGACATTGGTAGATCTTCCAAATGGTAAAAGGGCAATTGGGACAAAATGGGTGTTCAGAAACAAAAGAGATGAAAGAGGTATTGTTGTGAGGAACAAGTCAAGGTTGGTTGCTCAAGGATACACACAAACTGAAGGCTTGGATTATGATGAAGTGTTTGCTCCAGTTGCAAGAATTGAGGCTATTAGACTGTTTCTAGCTTATGCTTCATTCAAGAATTTTGTTGTGTATCAGATGGATGTTAAAAGTGCATTTTTTATGGCACAATTGATGAGGAGGTTTATGTTTGTCAACATTCTGGTTTTGAAGATCCTGATCATCCTGACAAGGTTTACAGGGTGAGGAAGGCTATGTATGGTTTGCATCAAGCTCCTAGGGCATGGTATGAGTGCCTGTCTACTTATTTGATGGATAATGGGTTTAAAAGAGGACTGATTGATAAAACTTTGTTCATTAGAAAGCACAAAGATGATATTTTATTGGTTCAGGTTTATGTAGATGACATCATCTTTGGCTCAACCAATAAGGAGCTATGCAAAGATTTTGAGAAGCTTATGCATGATAAGTTTCAGATGAGTTCTATGGGAGAACTCACTTTCTTTTTGGGGCTACAGGTTCAACAAAGGACTGATGGTATCTTCATTAGTCAGGACAAGTATGTAGCAGATGTTTTGAAGAAGTTTGGGTTTCAGGATGTGAAGAGTGCTAGTACACCAATGGAGACTCAGAAACCACTGCTACCTGATGATGGAAGTCTCAAAGTTGATCAAAATTTGTACAGGTCCATGACTGGATCTTTGATGTATCTCACTGCATCTAGGCCAGATATTATGTTCTCAGTATGTGTGTGTGTGTGCCAGATTTCAAGTCACACCTAATACCTCACACATGAATGCTGTTAAGAGGATCTTTAGGTATCTTAAAGGTCATCCTAAACTCGGCCTTTGGTACTCCAAGGATTCTCCTTTTGATTTGGTGGCCTACACAGATAGTGACTATGATGGTGCTAGTTTGGATAGGAAGTCTACTACTGGAGGATGTCAGTTTTTAGGAAGCAGACTTATTTCATGGCAGTGTAAAAAGCAAACTATTGTGGCAAATTCTACAACTGAAGCTGAATATGTGGCAGCTGCTAGTTGTTGTGGTCAAGTTCTTTGGATTCAGAATCAATTGCTGGATTTTGGGTATAATTTTATGCATACTAAGATTTACATTGATAATAACAGTACAATATGCATCATTAAAAACCCTGTTTTACATTCTAGAACGAAACATATTGAGATAAGGCATCATTTTATTAGAGATTGTAATGAGAAAAGACTGATTCAAATGGTAAAAATCCATACTGATTTCAATGTTGCTGATCTTCTCACTAAAGCTTTTGATGTGAGGAGGTTTCAGTATCTTGTTGTTAGTATTGGAATGATAAATCTCTAAACTCTCAAATTGTTTTGTACCAGTTTGTATATGTATTGGACTGTTATTATGTAATCTTAGTTTTGCTATTCTTGTTTCTAACCACTGATAGTTTGGTTCAAACCACTGCTTGTTGTTCTGTGTTTTCACTAACCATTTTGCAGATACAAGAAAATTCATTATAGAAGCTAAAGAAGTACTGAAGTTAATTGTTCATTCATTCATCAAAACAGTTTACAGCTTACAATGAAACTTCAAGTGCAAATTAAAAGACTACTTCTATACATGATTTCCTACTACTATCCTCAGCTGTTGGATATGCATGATAAGCTAAGGATCAAAATGGGAAGGATGGATTGATGAAAACGAAGATGATGAAGATGAATACAGTAGATGAAGCACAAAGGACATAGTCATATCATACTTGCATCTACTGGTTTCACCAAAAAGCATCATTCCATTTTCCTTTTTCCCTTCCCCCTTACGATATGTGAAGAAGCACCACAACTTGGTGCAGGAAGACCAAGAACCACCTCTCTGTCCTTTGGGAGTGGTGGATTTCTTGCTCGTGGTCTTGGTTGGGGTTGGGATGATGAAGGTTGGGGGTTTGAAGTTCTCTTCTTTGAGGAGTCATCAGAGTCCTCAGATGCCTCACTTGGATCCACCACACTATCCTCTTCAGATGATGGAAGAAATGGGGATTTTCTTGGTCTTGGTTCTTGTGGAGGGAAGTAAAACTGCCATGGGTTAGTATCTTCACTTGATGATGATGAGGATGAGCAGGATGTTAGATCAACAACTTCTGGTTTATTCCAACTAGGGTTCCACATGGTGATTATAGTTGATTGGGGATTTTGGAGAAATTAGGGTTTTGATATTGATTGGTGTGTGCGTTATATGAGATTAGGGTCCTTTATATAAGCAGAGTTATGGGTTATGGAAGTAAATGAGGGGCAAATTAAATGTGGTTGAGGAGTTAATGAGATTCTTGGGCGTTGGACTAATATTAATCCTAGAAGTTGACCATATTGACTTACCTGTTCTAAACCACGGATAGGTCATTTGGAACCACTTCTAGCTCTTTCTAACCACTGACAACAATGACCTTCTTCTTTGTGTTTGTTTTGTGTTTTTGTCTTGCAGGTATGAAGGATTTGTGTACATAGGAGCTGGTGTATTAGCTACTTGTGTTTGATTTAAAAAAAATTGTGTACTCCTTCATATTTTTGTGAGATCTCTCTTATTATGACACATATTTACTTGCTATAATTCTTGGACGTTTGGTTGAAGTGCTACTATGTGTCCACGGATGGTGTGTGTCTAAACTCGGACAGTTGTTCTGAATCCGCGGATAGCATTTTGCTTAGTGTTGGATACTACAGGGGCTGATTGGTAACTTTAGCAAAAGTATATTATTTACCCAAATCACGGATGGATCATTTATTTGGTCTTCAAATCACTTCAATTGGCGCTCAACATTAACCCTAATCACTTATCTTTGCATAATTCACAAAACCCACATCATACCAATCATTAATCACAATGGCTGAAAAGTATTCCAACACACATAACCTTGTTGCTAATCTCACCAAAAACAATCGATCTGAGGGTTTTCATCAAATGATTGATTTCCTACTTTACAGTCCTATTCACTATGCCTTAACTGTCACACCAACCATTTTTAAAGCCTACATACATTAGTTCTGGAGGAATGCTAAGCTTGAAGCGGTTGATGAAGTCGAAGTGTTTAGCACTGTTGTGGATAAGAATGCTATTTCTGTTACAGAGGAGATCATTAGGAGAGTTTTAAAGTTTGATGATGCTGATGGTATTGATAATCTTTCAGATGTTGAGATTGTTGCTGGTTTGGAAAGGTTAGGTTATACCCACAGAGGTGATAAGGTACATGATTCTCGATGTAGGCTTAGGGGTGTGTGTGTATGGATAAAACCACAATATCGATATAAAAAATAACCACAAGTAATGATTTAAAATCCCTTTAGGAAAAAGGATAATGAATCAAAACCCGTGAGTGATAGTGATACGGATTAGGAAATCCGAGTCGTTTCCCAACGAGGTGTGAATGGGCAACGTCGTTATTGGTTCGTTATTAAAATGCTCGATGTTTTGGATTTATGAATATGTTAAAACTACGGGGAAAGGGAAAACAATATAAGGGAAATTACACTACGGGAAATCCTAAATACGCGAATTATTCTAAAACGTATTAAATGAAACGTAAATAAAATGCAACTACGTCTAATCTAAGTCCTAAAAATAATCTAAAATTATTTTCTAACTAAAAATGATATTGGAAAATTAACTAAGAATTAAAACTAATTTTTATGAATTTTCTGAAATTTATTTGAATTAAAAACTAATTTAAATGCTAAAAATTACAAATTAAACTAGGAAGAATCTAGAAAAATTATTTTTTTGCTTTTTATATTTATCTTAATCTATGAAAATTGAAAACTTATTTTTTTGAAGCTTTTCTGATTTAAATGCAATAAAAGTTATTTAAAATGTCTTAAAAACTGTTTTAAATCAAGAAAAATAGTTAATAGTAACTAAAAATTATGAAAAATTCAGTAAAAGTCTACAATATTATTCTAAATCTATGAAAAATATCAAAACCTATGCTAGTGTGCAAGAAATTGGAGATGTAGTGTAACTGTTTTCCAAATAAGCACTTGTAGTAAGCTATAAGCTATGATAGAATACCAAATGATCACAGAAGCTAGTTTATACTATAACTACTCTAAAACAACTAATCTCAGCTACTCCTAACCTCAAAAGCTCTTATTTCTATGATTTAACTTGTGAAATCCAAACAGCCTAACCCCTTATGTTTAAGCTTAAGCACAAGCTTATGTAATAAGTTAAGTGAAAACAGATCTGTGGTCCTCAAGACCACCAACCAAGGATCAATTGTTCTAAATTTCAGACAAAAAAAAACTCAATTGAAGCTTGTGCAAGGCTTGCAAAGAAGCTGTTTGCACTCAGCTAATGCTGAGTGCTTGACACAGGGCAAATCAGCTCTGTTGAAGAGCTTATCTAGAGCTTAAAACAGTTTCCAAAAATTCAACAAAATTCACTTTTCAAAAGTAGACCAACTGAAGTTATTTGTCACAAAATTTCACTTGAATTAGATCAGAAATGAATGTGTGAAAAATCTACAAAGATTTATGAAAACCTGTTTTGATGAGTTTTGACTTTTGAGAACAGAAATGAAATTTGACTAATATGAGATTTGAATCCAATTTAATGAACTGAAATAGTTGTTTTATGATGCAATAAAGCTAAATTAAGCTACTCCTATGAATTCTAAACAAAATTCAAGTTTATAATCTCCTAATATCCTAACAGATATGAACCTAGCTCAGAGTCGAATGGATTTTGACTTTCTGAGTTTAGAGTGCAAATTAGTGGACAGATATGAGTTTATCAAGCCTATTTAAATCTGAAACTATGAAACTTAACAACTAAACAAATCTCAAACCCAGATTAATCAGCAGATCCAAACACTACTTTTAATAAGCTATTGTGCAACTACTCTAACTCTAACTCTAGCAAAATCAATGACAGTAAAATAACTAAATTCTAGCTACTGAATTAATACTAAAAACTGTAATAACAACAATTAGACACCACAGAAACAGATTATGCAATATTTCTCTTTAGAAATTACTTACACCACAGAAACAGATTAGCCACTATGGCTTGCACAAAGAGATCAAATAACCACTAACCTAAACTGAATTCAACCCAAATACAACTCAGAATCAACCCAATTCCATCATATCAGCAAATCAGATCCAAATGAATATAACCACTGCAGTTTGACTTTATTTGACTGAAGTGTAAATGAGAGTAGAATCTGAGTAGGACCTGAATAAGCAATCAATAAGCTACTGAAGAGCTTATAAGAGCTTAAACTAACATAATCACAAACTGATTTGAACTTAAGAACAAATTTCAGATAATTTTTTTATTTTTGAAGTATTTTTCTTATTTTTTTGTGATTTTTGTTTTGTAAAGAGAATAAGCTGAAAATAATTTTAGATAAGCTAAGTTGATTAATTGGAACACTAATAAGCAACTGAAATCAATCAAACAGTAATTAAAATAAATTGAAGACAAAAACTGGAATTACTTTAATTAATATAATTTTGAGATTACAATGAAAACTGAAATGTAGAAAATACAGAAATGAAATTTTAAAACATAAACATGAATAAGCTACTATTAATCTACTCAAATTCTACATAGATACAAGAGAGAAATGAATGGGTATTTATAGCCTAGCATGAGCTTTGAGAAGAGTCTAGAAGTTCCAATCTGTGCTTTCTCTTGGCGTTTCACGACCCTTGGATCATCCTTATATATCATCCCTGCAATCTCAACCATTGGATCATGATTACCACGTAGCCTTGGCCAATCAGAGGTGAGGATGAGAGTGGAATGACACACGGATTGGTGACATGGCATCCGTGTGTCAGAGGGTGTCAGGGATTGTACTATTATACCCTTAATGATAGCGGATTGTATCAATTGGGTGAAAGGGTATTTTAGGGTTCTAAGTTCTGGGAATTTGGGGGTTGGATTTGGCGCGTGGATTTTTTTAATATATTTCAATTGGTTTGACCGGGTTAAGTTGGGTTTGACCAGGGTATACGGGTTAGATTTATTAAACCGGGTTGGGTTATACGGTTATAGGATATCCGGGTATAGGTATTAGGTTGGGCCATGGGTTTATTATTTGGGCCAAGGATGGATTTTGGACTTGGACTAAGGATTAGATATGAAGCAATGTTTTATTACAAGGACTAATATGGTAAGATCTGAAATTCCAGGGACTAAATCTGTAATTCTGAAAATATCTTTCAAGGGCTGAACTTGTCATTCTACAAATAATCCAAGGGCCATTTTGTCAATTCTGAAACTTGAGGGACTATTTCTGACAATTCTGCAAACTTTGATCATATCTTCAAAAATCATCCTCAGAGAGTAGAAATCTTCACAAAAGCATAATTCTGACCTTTCAGCTCAGCTTTAGCTCTCTTAATCTCTCGTGCTCGGGTTTTCGTCTGTTTTGGCTTCTTTTTGTGTGTTTTTACATATCCGTCCCTGCACAAGCACAAACTCAAGAAAACAACAAATATTAGCAATAAACGGCTCTTTCTTGGTTATTTTGGGTCAATTTTGATAAACAAAAGATATGTGTTTAAGCACATATCAAAATACCCCAGACGAGACTATTGTCGTGTCCCCACGCAATGCAATCAACTCACGCTTCTAAAACCAAGGATTTCAATCTCTTTCTACTAAACCTATGAAGAAGTAGCAAAGATTCCTCAAAAGAGATTGAGAAAGCCTTAATTCTAAAAAAAACGCCCCGTTTACCTTTTATACACATGTATAGATATTACGATTAAGCACACTCTGATTATGAGTAACGGTTTGTTGAACTTTCATGTCGATCAATAACTCCAACATTTTTCAATCAACACGTTAGGATCACGGAGTAGGAAACACAACACAGCGTGAAGTGACCATACGGATAGAATACATCGTCCCTGATTTTTCACAAGTTCCCAAACTAAGCGTAAAATCGAAATCATTGTTAAATATGACTCTAGATGCTAACACTACCCATGGAAGTTACTTGTGTAATTACCTTTTGCTCCCATTTTCCTATTTTCCTCTAGATTTTTTTTATTTTTGTGAGAAATGAATTTCTTCATATGTCTCGTTTCGATAACTTTTATTCCGATAAAGATATAAAGCTAAGTCGCTAATTAGTTATCCATCTTCCCTCGAAAACCATTGCACACAAGAATGAGGTCCACATCAAGGTCCTAATTTCACACGATTTAGGGAGAATATCCGTTTTATGGCGACCGAGACAACTCATCTACGAGTCCAGAGACAAAAGCTTTATTTAGACATCTCCCGGATCCGAAGTTTGGCTTAACATTATTTCAGCACATTTGCATTTTTGAAATTTAGGCCCTTGGTCTTTTCAACTACTAACTCAACGGGATTACCGTTTTATCAGAAGTTTTATTATGACTTTGGATTTTTCCTCTGCTTTTATAGAAGTCTATGACAACTTTTATAGCTTTGGATTTTTTTAATTTTAAAACATTTGGGCTTTATTTCATGTTAATTTTTGTGCCAAACTCCAAACCCTACGGCTTTTATAACAATAGAAACAATAGCAGTAAACTATCAGGAATCAGTTGTCTATTACACCGTAACACTGACAGTACCTCGATGTGTACCCAACTATCATGGGCAAGGATTCTCTAAAGAAGACAAAGAACTAACTATCGCCAAAAACTCAACATCTCTAATTATTATTAACAGATATGGGGTGAAACAATTTTGTGGGAACAAAAAGCCATAAGTACCTTCGATGGGCTCTAAAGAGAACCAACTACTCCACGCTTAGCATCTAAACTCATAAGTAACTCTATCATTTCTCGATCTCCGCAAATTTAAAATCCCAAATAATGAGATCCGCGGATGCTTAGCCGATAATTTTTAGATTATCTATGGTTAAGGGAACAAGCTAGGGCTCAACACGCCCGGTCAAGTCAGAATTCTATTCCTACTCTCACCAGCGGAAAGTCAACAAGGTGTCAAAACATACATTAACTTAGCAAATGCTTTGTCTAAATGAAATTAAGTAATGCATATTTAAAATCACTCAGGGAAACTTGCAAATTCTTGGCCTTGTGAGCTCGAATTCGCATTTTATAGCTTCTTGTCTAAGAGACTAGCAAACTTTTCAATCAAAAAGACTTCACAAAAGCTTAATTTTTTTTTATTTTCTCATTTATAGCACAACTTTTTTTCATTTTCTAAGGAAAAACGGGGTTGCGAGAATACACGACAATGAATAAGCAAGTGCGGTCAAATCAAATCGAAGATTACCCTACCCCAGACTAGAACGAATCATTGTCCTCAATGTTTAAAAGCAAGGGTATCAACGAAAATCTAAAAGCCGTTTATTAAGTATGCTAGAAGATAAACGTTAGTCGATAAGATTTCGGATATCGGATTTCCATCATCATCGAACATGAAACTCGAGTAGAGAAAAGACAACTTCGAGCACGAGAGTCTTCATATCGGGAAAATCCTGGACAAAAACATCACAAACAACGAAACACGAGAAATCGAAGAGGCTAACCCCTTCACGTCACTTATTAGAAAATAGAAAGAAGATAGAAGGATAAGCATGGGGTGCCTCCCACGAAGCGCTACTGTTTTTGGTCACCGAGTCGCTAGCTTGACTCGATCCCCGAATTCAGTTGTCCTTAGGGAAAGTTTGGAGATCCGGGACAACCATAGATGGGATGTCCCCTCCAAAATAATGTTTCACACGATGACCATTCACCTTGAAATTTGGGCCATCAGGCTGAGAAAGCTCTACCGTTCCATAAGGGAAAACCTGAGCAACGGTGAATGGTCCGGACCAACGGGTTTTGAGTTTGCCCGAGAATATCTTCAAGCGAGAGTTAAAGAGGAGAACTTGATCACCAACGTTGAAAACGCGGTTTTGATTTTAGAATCATGAATCCTCTTAGTCTTCTCTTTGAAAATCAAAGAATTCTCGTAAGCCTGATCCCTAAGCTCATTTAATTCATTCAATTGAACTTTCCGGTGATCACCCGCGGTCTTAAGATCAAAGTTAGCATGTTTCAAGGCCCAAAATGCCTTATGTTCGAGCTCGATGGGCAAGTGACAAGCTTTTCCATACACCAACTTAAATGGGGTGCACCCGATGGGTGTCTTGTATGCGGTGCGGAAAGCCCATAATGCATCATCTAACTTATCGGCCCATGAAGCTCGATTTTCTCCTACGGTCCTTTCTAAAATCCTTTTCAAACCACGATTCGAGACCTCAACTTGTCCGCTCGTTTGCGGGTGATACGCGGTAGAAAGACGATGGGTAACTCCATATTTTGCCATAACTTTAGCAAATTGTTCATTACAGAAATGGGTACCACGATCACTGATGATAGCACGAGGTGCTCCGAATCGGGAAAACAAGTTCTTCAAAAACTTAACAACCACTCGGGCGTCATTGGTGGGGAGCGCCTTCGCTTCAACCCATTTAGACAAGTAGTCGACGGCCACGAGGATATACTTATTACCCTTAGATGATGGGAATGGCCCCATAAAATCGATGCCCCACACGTCAAAAATCTCGCAAACTTGAATAGCATTTTGTGGCATTTCATCCTTTTGAGAAATTTTCCCTTGACGTTGGCAAGAATCACAAGACTTAACTAAATCATGAGCATCTCGATATATGGTAGGCCAATAAAACCCGGAATCAAAAACCTTCTTAGCGGTGTAGCTTGCACCATGATGGCCACCAGTGGGTCCGTTATGGCAAGCATTAAGAATATCAAGGGCCTCTTGGCCATGAACACACCGCCGGATTACTTGATCCGCACAAATCTTAAACAAGTAGGGATCGTCCCAGAAATAATGCTTAACATCTTTGAAAAACTTTTTCTTCTGTTGGGACGACATCCCTTTCACGATGAAATTGCCCGCATGGTAATTTGCAAAGTCGGCAAACCATGGGGTGTTTGGGTATTTCTTAGCAATCATCCCAAGTGTCTCAAGAGGAAATGTTTCCGTGATCTCCTTTTTCTCGAGCACACTTTGATGGGGATTCTCATGTCTAGAAAGGTGATCGGCAGCAAGGTTCTCCGCTCCTTTTTTGTCAAGAATAGTAACATCAAACTCTTGAAGGAGGAGAACCCACCGAAGTAATCGTGGCTTAGCATCTTGCTTTGCCAAAAGATACTTTAGGGTAGAATGGTCGGTATACACTATGGTCTTTGACAAGACAAGGTAGGGTCGGAATTTCTCAAAAGCATAAACAACGGCCAATAATTCCTTTTCAGTAGTCGTATAATTGTGTTGGGCCTCAGACAATGTCTTACTCGCATAGTGTATGGGTTGAAAATGTTTCGATTTACGTTGCCCCAAGACTGCCCCAATTGCGTAATCACTTGCATCACACATGAGCTCAAAGGGCAAATCCCAGTCGAGGGCAACTAAGATCGAGCTTCATTAATTTCTTTTTGAGAAAATTAAATGCTTCAACGCATTCATTGGTGAAGATAAACGGAGCATCCTTCTCGAGGAGATGGGTCAGAGGGCGGGCTATCTTAGATAAATCTTGGATGAAACGGCGATAGAAACCGGCATGACCTAAAAAACTCCGAATACCTTTGACGGTAGTGGGATGAGGGAGTTTAGCTATAACGTCGACTTTAGCTCGGTCGACCTCAATCCCAGATTTTGAAATCTTATGGCCGAGGACAATGCCCTCTCGAACCATGAAGTGGCACTTCTCCCAATTCAAGACCAAGTTGGTGTCTTCACACCGTTTGAGCATGTGGTCTAAATGAGAGAGGCAAGAAGTGAAAGAATCTCCATAAACCGAGAAATCGTCCATAAAAACTTCCATAGACTTCTCGATCATGTCATGAAAAATAGCCATCATGCACCTTTGGAACGTACCGGGAGCATTGCATAAGCCAAATGGCATGCGTCGGTAAGTAAACGTTCCATAAGGGCACGTGAAAGTCGTTTTCTCTTGATCCTGCGGATCAATCGGAATTTGAAAGTAACCAGAAAAACCATCGAGAAAGCAATAGAACTCATTCCCCGCTAAACGTTCGAGCATCTGATCCATAAAAGGTAGCGGGAAATGATCCTTTCGTGTAGCATCATTCAACTTTCGGTAATCAATACACACCCTCCATCCGATGACGAGGCGTGTGGAAATCAATTCATTATCTTCATTGGCAACGACGGTAATTCCACCTTTCTTCGGGACACAATGGATAGGGCTAACCCATGAGCTATCAGAGATTGGATAAATGATTCCGGCGTCGAGGAGTTTAAGAACTTCCTTTTTGATAACCTCATGAATTTTCGGATTAACCCTACGTTGTTGTTGAATAACGGGTTTGCAATCGTCTTCCATTAAGATCTTGTGAGTACAAAAATGAGGGTTTATGCCTTTGATATCAGAAATTTGCCAAGCGATGGCACTCTTATGTTTACGAAGAATATCCAAAAGTGCGGTTTTCTCCTCATCTTTCAAGTTTTTAGCAATGATGACGGGAAACTTGTTCGGTTCTTCAAGAAAAGCGTATTCAAGATGAGGAGGTAAATCCTTGAGCTCGGGCTCCGAAGGATTTTCATTAGTCGTTTGTACGGATTTGATTTCTTCAATCGTAATCTCTTTCGGAGGGAGTGACGGTGATGGATCTTCATTCAATAATTGCTCAAGATAAAGAATATCTCCCTCCGAATCATAAACACCATCATCAATTCCCGGTGGAATCGATTCCTCATTTGCAAGAAACTCATCGATCTCTTCCAAAACGAAATCACCTCCCTCAAATGGAGTAAGAGAGGGGGAAGAGTCGGCAATTATAGGCTCAGAAGATGGTTCAACATTTTCAGAAGTAATGGTGGGATTGCCACCCATAAAATCAAGAAGCTTTTGAGCATACTCCTCCGTAGCAATATCGAGAACGTCGATTCGATTAATAGAAGCATTATCATAATTGGAGGAGTATCTCGAAGGATGGTTAATGTTAAATGAGACGGTTTCCTTATGAGATCGTAAAGTAATTTCTCCTTCATAAACGTCAATCATCGCACGGCCCGTTCTTAAGAAAGGTCTCCTGAGAATAAGAGGCACTCGGGAATTAGCATCAAAGTCAACGACAACGAAGTCGGCGGGAAAATGTAGTGGTCCTACTTTCACATAGACATCCTCGGCGATTCCTTTCGGAATAGAGGTTGATCGGTCCGCGAGTTCAAGAGTCATCTGAGTAGGAGTGAGATCCGGGAGAGAAAGCTTGTTATAAATCGAAAGAGGCATTAAATTAATACTCGCACCAAGATCGGCCAAGGCGGAGCATTTCACAATTCCCGGAAACTCACAAGGGATAAGAAATTTGCCGGGGTCTCCTAACTTTTCGGGAAGTTTCTTGAGGAGCACCGCCGAGCAATTCTCATTCAACGGTGTTTTTGCTATTTCGGCCAACTTTTCCTTATTACTCACTAAATTTTTGATCATGGCAGCAAATTTCGGCATGAGGAGTAAAGCGCCGATGAAACTGATGTTAAAATTCAAAGATTGAACGATTTCAACAAATTTCTCCATTTGGTTTTCGGTTTTATCACGAATCCTTTGATCTTGAAGTCTAGACGGATAAGGAAGTGAGGGTTTAAAAGTAGTCTTCGGAACATCGGGTTCCGGAATCGGAGTCTGAACGACCGGAGGTGGGACGGGTGTGGGTTGCACATTTTCTTCAATAACCACGGGTTCTCGTTCCTCCTCCCTCACCAGCGGAGTAGGAAACGCTGGTCCATCATAAGCCTTACCACTCCGTGTGGTTATAGCTTTCAACTCACCCTTCGGGTTGGGAATGGTGTCACTTGGAAGAGATCCCGAACTCGAGGGTTGACTTATCTTACACAAAACAGCATTCAACATATTCTCAAGTTTATTCTGCGAAGCATCCAATTTGTTGTTCTGAAGTCGAATCTCATTCCTAAACTCATTGCTTTGTCTAGTCAACGAAGATTGAAACTCATTTCTCAAACTTGAAATCTGAGTTTGCATGGTTTGGATGGTAGCATTATTGTGTTGAACGTAATTCGTGAATTCATTTGAAGGCAAAGGTGGAGCTTGATAGCTTGAATTTGGATATCCTTGATTGTAATTGACTCCTTGATTCGGGTATTGATTTGGTGGGGCTTTGAATTGGTTTTGAACATTTGGTCCACGAACTTGATTCTGATTAAAACGAGTCTGATTGTTTGATTGAGAAAATCCCGGAGGTACCATTTGATTACTAACACGAGGATTTGGTTCAACTTAAGGACGGTATTGGTTACCTTCGGTTATGGCATTAGCTTCGAAAGGATTACCATCGGTGGCGGTACAATTGTAGTAGGCATGCGGACCACCACAAGTAGTACAAGTCGTTTCCACCGCTTTGACTTGAGCGGGTGGAGAAGAATTAACTTTAGCCGTCTTAATCTTAACTAAAGACTGAATCATATCCGTAAGCTTATCAATCTTAGCATCGGTGTTAGACGTATTTTCGTAAGACGAGGACGATGGTGTAACACTCACTCGGGCAGCAACCGATTTGCTACGTGAGGTACGAACTTTAGATTTGTTCTCAATAATCAACAAGGCATCTCTCGTTGATCTGGTCAACAAATTACCACCCGCGGCGGCATTGAGAGAGTCTTGATCAGTCTCATTCAAACCGTTATAGAACGTATCAAGTTGGTGTAATTCCGTAAAACCATGATGGGGACATTGCCTAAGCAAATCTTTGAATCGGTCCCATGCCTCACTAAATGATTCATCAAATCTTTGTGTGAATTTCGTTATTTCATTTTTTAAGCTTGTTGTTTTAGACGGTGGGAAGAATTCGTTCACGAATTTTGACACTAAATTCTCCCATGTGGTTATCGATCGAGGGGGTAGTTTTTCGAGCCAAATCCGGGCGGCCCCCTCAAGTGAAAATGGGAAGAGTAGTAGCTTGATAGCCTCTTCCGGAACGTTACGGTATTTGATCGTAGACGTGAGCTTGTTGAATCGTCGGATATGAGAGTGAGGATCGTCCCTCTCAAATCCGTGTTTAAGCTCAAAGTTATCGGCAACGATTGTCGGGACGACGATGGCTTCTCCATAACCCTCGGTGGGTGCTTGGAGTTGCTCTAGCATGGATCGGTTGTCCTCCGCCATTTCGACAATGGGCGGAGTCGGATTAGTTCGAATCTCGGGTTCGACTAATGGAGCACGTCTATTCCGCCTTCTCGTAATTGTAGCAGTTTCACGTATCGGTCTGTAGTTATTAGAACGAGTGCGCATGCACTTTCAAAAACCAAGGCAATTAAAACGAACGGTATTCGAAAACACAGTGAACTTAACCAATAATCCCAAGTGAATAAATCACTTCTATAAGACAAACGCACAAGCGAGCGGAGAAGCTTTTTAGGTCAGCGCGAAGCTTATTAAAAACCCGCTTCTTTTCAGCCGCAATTTAATGTCAGGCCGTCCTTATACCCATCACACAGTGTGTTTATCAAATAGAAATAAATCGACTCACAAGCGACACAAAGGCAAGTTTTTGATCTTTGGTTCGGGAACTTACTAATGATAACACCTCCGTTGAGAATGTTATATAATTTATGTATTCTATTTAGCTCAAAAAGAAAAGAGAAAATCTTTTTGTATTTTTAATGTGATATATATATAAAAGAAAAAGGAAAATATTTTTTACTTTTTTGATTTTAATAAAAAATAGTAACTTCACAAAGGAAGGATCTCGAGTCACTAATCGTCAAACCTTTAACGATATTGTCGCGACACAACCTCCTCGGCAGCGGCGCCAAAATTTGATTCTCGATGTAGGCTTAGGGGTGTGTGCGTATGGATAAAACCACAATATCGATATCAAAAATAACCACAAGTAATGATTTAAAATCCCTTTAGGAAAAAGGATAATGAATCAAAACCCGTGAGTGATAGTGATACGGATTAGGAAATCCGAGTCGTTTCCCAACGAGGTGTGAATGGGCAACGTCGTTATTGGTTCATTATTAAAATGCTCGATGTTTTGGATTTATGAATATATTAAAACTACGGGGAAAGGGAAAACAATATAAGGGAAATTACACTACGGGAAATCCTAAATACGCGAATTATTCTAAAACGTATTAAATGAAACGTAAATAAAATGCAACTACGTCTAATCTAAGTCCTAAAAATAATCTAAAATTATTTTCTAACTAAAAATGATATTGGAAAATTAACTAAGAATTAAAACTAATTTTTATGATTTTTCTGAAATTTATTTGAATTAAAAACTAATTTAAACTAATTTAAATGCTAAAAATTACAAATTAAACTAGGAAGAATCTAGAAAATTTATTTTTTTTCTTTTTATATTTATCTTAATCTATGAAAATTGAAAACTTATTTTTTTGAAGCTTTTCTGATTTAATTGCAATAAAAGTTATTTAAAATGTCTTAAAAACTGTTTTAAATCAAGAAAAATAGTTAATAGTAACTAAAAACTATGAAAAATTCAGTAAAAGTCTACAATATTATTCTAAATCTATGAAAAATATCAAAACCTATGCTAGCGTGCAAGAAATTGGAGATGTAGTGTAACTGTTTTCCAAATAAGCACTTGTAGTAAGCTATAAGCTATGATAGAATACCAAATGATCATAGAAGCTAGTTTATACTATAACTACTCTAAAACAACTAATCTCAGCTACTCCTAACCTCAAAAGCTCTTATTTCTATGATTTAATTTGTGAAATCCAAACAGCCTAACCCCTTATGTTTAAGCTTAAGCACAAGCTTATGTAATAAGCTTAAGTGAAAACCAGATCTGTGGTCCTCAAGACCACCAACCAAGGATCAATTGTTCTAAATTTCAGACAAAAACAAACTCAATTGAAGCTTGTGCAAGGCTTGCAAAGAAGCTGTTTGCACTCAGCTAATGCTGAGTGCTTGACACAGGGCAAATCAGCTCTGTTGAAGAGCTTATCTAGAGCTTAAAACAGTTTCCAAAAATTCAACAAAATTCACTTTTCAAAAGTAGACCAACTGAAGTTATTTGTCACAAAATTTCACTTGAATTAGATCAGAAATGAATGTGTGAAAAATCTACAAAGATTTATGAAAACCTGTTTTGATGAGTTTTGACTTTTGAGAACAGAAATGAAATTTGACTAATATGAGATTTGAATCCAATTTAATGAACTGAAATAGTTGTTTTATGATGCAATAAAGCTAAATTAAGCTAATCCTATGAATTCTAAACAAAATTCAAGTTTATAATCTCCTAATATCCTAACAGATATGAACCTAGCTCAGATTCAAATGGATTTTGACTTTCTGAGTTTAGAGTGCAAATTAGTGGACATATATGAGTTTATCAAGCCTATGTAAATCTGAAACTATGAAACTTAACAACTAAACAAATCTCAAACCCAGATTAATCAGCAGATCCAAACACTACTTTTAATAAGCTATTGTGCAACTACTCTAACTCTTACTCTAGCAAAATCAATAACAGTAAAATAACTAAATTCTAGCTACTGAATTAATACTAAAAACTGTAATAACAACAATTAGACATCACAGAAACAGATTATGCAATATTTCTCTTTAGAAATTACTTACATGTGGTCCTAGCCACTATGGCTTGCACAAAGAGATCAAATAACCACTAACCTAAACTGAATTCAACCCAAATACAACTCAGAATCAACCCAATTCCATCATATCAGCAAATCAGATCCAAATGAATACAACCACTGCAGTTTGACTTTATTTGACTGAAGTGTAAATGAGAGTAAAATCTGAGTAGGACCTGAATAAGCAATCAATAAGCTACTGAAGAGCTTATAAGAGCTTAAACTAACATAATCACAAACTGATTTGAACTTAAGAACAGATTTCAGATAATTTTTTTATTTTTGAAGTATTTTTCTTATTTTTTTGTGATTTTTGTTTTGTAAAGAGAATAAGCTGAAAATAATTTGAGATAAGCTAAGTTGATTAATTGGAACACTAATAAGCAACTGAAATCAATCAAACAGTAATTAAAATAAATTGAAGACAAAAACTGGAATTACTTTAATTAATATAATTTTGAGATTACAATGAAAACTGTAATGTAGAAAATACAGAAATGAAATTTTAAAACATAAACATGAATAAGCTACTATTAATCTACTCAAATTCTACATACATACAAGAGAGAAATGAATGGGTATTTATAGCCTAGCATGAGCTTTGAGAAGAGTCTAGAAGTTCCAATCTGTGCTTTCTTTTGGCGTTTCACGACCCTTGGATCATCCTTATATATCATCCCTGCAATCTCAACCATTGGATCATGATTACCACGTAGCCTTGGCCAATCAGAGGTGAGGATGAGAGTGGAATGACACACGGATTGGTGACATGGCATCCGTGTGTCAGAGGGTGTCAGGGATTGTACTATTATACCCTTAATGATAGCGGATTGTATCAATTGGGTGAAAGGGTATTTTAGGGTTCTAAGTTCTGGGAATTTGGGGGTTGGATTTGGCGCGTGGATTTTTTTTAATATATTTCAATTGGTTTGACCGGGTTAAGTTGGGTTTGACCAGGGTATACGGGTTAGAGTTATTAAACTGGGTTGGGTTATACGGTTATAGGATATCCTGGTATAGGTATTAGGTTGGGCCATGGGTTTATTATTTGGGCCAAGGATGGATTTTGGACTTGGACTAAGGATTAGATATGAACCAATGTTTTATTACAAGGACTAATATGGTAAGATCTGAAATTCCAGGGACTAAATCTGTAATTCTGAAAATATCTTTCAAGGGCTGAACTTGTCATTCTACAAATAATCCAAGGGCCATTTTGTCAATTCTGAAACTTGAGGGACTATTTCTGACAATTCTGCAAACTTTGATCAAATCTTCAAAAATCATCCTCAGAGAGTAGAAATCTTCACAAAAGCATAATTCTGACCTTTCAGCTCAGCTTTAGCTCTCTTAATCTCTCGTGCTTGGGTTTTCGTCTGTTTTGGCTTATTTTTGTGTGTTTTTACATATCCGTCCCTGCACAAGCACAAACTCAAGAAAACAACAAATATTAGCAATAAACGGCTCTTTCTTGGTTATTTTGGGTCAATTTTGATAAACAAAAGATATGTGTTTAAGCACATATCAGTACAATATTTTAAGAGTTTGTTTTCAAAATAATGGAAGTTTCTTATTCATACCTTATTGATGTGTATGAGTAATAAGACCACAGGGTTTAATGACTTTCCTTCCAAAATTGCTACTGCTATTATTTGTTTGTCTGATGGAAGAAAGTTCAATTGGTCTAGGATGATATATGAGGGGCTAGTACAAAACCTTAGGAAGAAGGGTAAATACTATTTATATCCTAGGTTTGTTCAGCTAATTGTGGAAAATCAAATAGAGGAGCTTGTTGAGCATACTCAGGAGTATGAAGTACATCATATGCTTCCTAAGGTTTTTGCACATATGAGGAATCAGCCACCAAATGTACAAATTATAGATGTTCCTTTATTTCCTCATATGCTTACTTTGCCTGCTGATTCTGAGTTTGATGAAGGTCTTGAATCTCCACCTTTAGTCACTGAACCCACTTCTAGTACATCTGAACCCACTGCTAGTGCACCTCAAATCACTGATAGTACACTTGCAACCACTGATAGTGCAACTCAACCTACTTCTAGTCAAACCCAAACCACAGTTACACCTATTGTATGGACTAGGAGACAGAAGGGCACTAAGCTACCTCAGGCTAGTGCTAGTGGTGTTGCTAATGAGGCTGTCACAGGTGGTGGAGGTGACATGATTGGAAGGGCTTCCACTACTGATTCATGCTTAGATGCTGATCAGGATAGTGGAAACATTAATAAGACCCAACCTTTGGAAACTCCTAATGTGGAGAGTTCCTTAGAACTTAACACAGGTGGCGGAATCCCTAGCCACTTGGCTACTACAGGGTGCATAGCTGTTCAGGCTAGGTCTGATACTATGTTTACTATATCCAAGGATTCACCTCTCGGAGCAGTTAACACAGCTCGAAGTGATGAGGATAGTTTGGAACATGAACATGAATTGACGGATCCTAAGCTGGTACATGATGACTTTTCCAATGAACCACCTCTCGGACCAGTTAACACAGGTCGAAGTGGGGAGGATATTCTTGAACGTTTTAATGAATTGACGGCAAAATGTGCTAAAATGGAGGCTACAATTTCAGGTCTACAGGAGTTGGCTGTGTTTCAGGGTAAGGATATTAGGAGATTGAAGCACAGAGTGTTGGTTTTGGAAAAAGTAAGACGACCTGGGGTTGCTGTTTTGAAAGCTATGAGAAGAAAGAAAAAGAAAGTGGACTCCTCTCCAGCTCTGAATGTGGAGAATGTATCCAAACAGGGGAGGAGTGAAGGCAAGAATTCAGGGGAGGCTGTTGATGTACCTATGGAAGAAGATGTTGATAGTGGAGATCAAGCATTTTTGGTATCTGATAAAGATGGGAATGAGGCAGTTCTTGAAAATGTGAAGAATGTTGTAGAAGATGTAGTACAGGACACAAACACTGATGGTATGTCTGAAACCACGGTTAGTACTCTTGTAACCACTGCTGCAGTTTCAGACATGGCAATTATACCCACTACTATCATACCCACTGCTATCATAACCACTTCCACTGTTGTCACAACTCTCTCTGTATCACCACCTAAATCTAAAGAAGTTGAGAAAGAAGCTGCAAGTACATTGATAAATTTAAGCAAAACCTCATCTATTTCTACACCTATCATTGCACCTGTTTTATCTGTTCAATCTACTGCAACTAAATCCAAAGGAAAAAGTTTAGTTATTGGTGAACCTTTGAAGAAGAAAGTGGTTCCATCTGATATTGGAAAAGGTAAAGGGGTTGCAGTACCAGAGCTGAAGTTTAAATCTAAAGCAGAACAAGTTGCTTATGATGCAGAGTTTGTTAAAAACATGTTAGCTGAAGAACAAACAGCTTTAGAGAAAAGAAAGCAACAAGAAGAGGAGGCTAGTCAGAGATGGTTAGCTACATGGTATGAATCACAGAACTATCTTGAAGCTTCTCAACTAATAAATGATGAGTATACTGCACAAGAATGGGCTTTGTTGGATGATGAGGAAAAAGCTAGACTTTTGGGTGAATGGGCAAGGAAGGTCAGTAAAGACAGAAAGCAAGTTATAAGAAAGAAACCTCCTTCAATTGCACAGATGAGAAATGTACTGATGAAGATTATTAAGAATTCAGGCATTCATATTTCTGATAATCTTAATAGATGTTCATTTGAAAGAATTCAGGAGATTTATATGAGATGTATGAAGATTAATAATGATGATTACTGTCCAATGAATTCTAAGAAGGATGAAGAGTGGATTCAGAAAGATGATGAGTGGATTCAAAGTAAAAGAAAGAGAAAATCTGAGATTCAAGAGACATCTGATTCTAAAAGATTGAAAGTAGTTGAAGATGTTAATCAAATTGTTTCTTATGAGTTTAAGCTTAAAGATGGAAGTTAAGGAGTTTGGAAAATTCAAAAGACTCAACAATGAAGTTTATGAGTATAATAAATTTTCACAAATGGTTCAGTACTTTGAAAGAGATGATTTGATGAATCTTTGGAGACTTTACAAGAATAAGTTTGGTAAAGTACATCCAAATGATTATCATAAGAGACTGGTCTATTATAATTTGAAGATTTTATTTGAACCAACTAATGATGAACCTGAGTGGAAAGGACTCTACAATGGTACTGTAACAAGATGGTTTTAATATCAAACTTGTGGAGTTCATGTTTTAACTGTTTCTGGAAAAGTTATTCACATGCTTGTAGAAGGTGATTATCCTCAGTTGAATAAGTATCCAGGAATTATTGCTCAGATGTTGAAGCCTGGTATTATCAAAATGTTGTTACCCTATGATGGTCAAGCTTACGATTTGTTGCTGAAATATGAGAAAATTCTTAAATCTAGTAAGTGTTTGGCTACATCCTCCAATTCAGATGTTTTGAGCTTAAAGGAAACTTGAGAATTCTGTTAGAATGTATCAAGTTTAGGGGAGGATTGTTGGGTTTTAGGTTCCTTGAATCAAGAATTACTCTAAGTGCTGGAACCACGGACAGGTTTGATATAACCACGGACAGAATAATGTAACCGCTGATGAAGATAAACCGCGGCTAGTAGTATTGTGTAACCACTGATATTGATATGTAACCACTGCTAGTCTTGTATAGTCGGTTTAGTTTATTGTATTAGATAAATATGGAAAATATATTTATCTTGTAGGTTACGTATTGTATAATGTAAAGGACTCCTTAGTCTATAAAAGGAGGTCCTAGGTTAGATTAGATATACGTAAGTTTTATATCTAAGGTCGATACACTTCAAGGTTGTAAAACACTAATACTGATTTAGAGTATTCGTATTAATAATAATATTGAGGTGTTGAATGTTTATTGTTCTTCTTCTTAAGATTAAGTATTAAATTCCGCGTGATACTTAATAAGCTTTTGTTCTAAGTCAATTTCTATATTAGATCGTTTGCTCAACTAGGATCAACAAGTAGAAGATTGAAGGATATGAAGACTGAAGAATGAGCGGGACAAGGCGGGATAAGTTTGAATCAGATAAGACGAAGTCCTTATCAACCAAAGTCAAATTTCCCTGAATGGCAAAAGATCAGGCTTAGTGTCATCACTGACCTTAGGAAAGCAGTCTTGTCTCTTACCTAAAATAGTCTTTGTAAACAGAGACAAAATACGTCAGTATTTTGTTTTCTGTAAGATGTCAGTTTGTCACTTAGGAAAGAGTTAAAACTCATACTTGTATAAATAGAATAAGAGATGGAGTGAAAGATTAAGCTTGTGAATTGTAAAAACACACATACACGTAAGCCATCTTTTCACTCCTCCAAATATAACTTAATCCCTGAGATAGCTCAGTGGGTTCTTGCAGTTGTGCTCAGACTTAGCCTGAGCTTAGAGAAGAGTCACCAACCTTTGTCATTTCAATCCCAAGTACTATTCCGCAAGTACTTGGGTAATGTATTCTTGTTTGATTCATTTCTAATAAAGAATATTATGCAGAAAATTAATCAGTGTGTGTTACTTATATCTTTTCAGTCATAGATTCACTATTATCTTGTTTTAAATACTTTAACTATTTTTTAAGACAGTGAATAGGGAACAACAAGTGGTATTAGAGCGAGGCTGATTATAAAACCTTTTATAAAATTTCTTTAAGCCGCTCTAAAACATTTTTAAATCAGGATCCTTATGGCTGAAATTGATGTACCCCAACTAGTCGATAAAAAGGGTTGAGCTTATTCAGCTGTTGCCCCTAGACTTGAAGTTGGTAAATTCAACAAATGGAAAAAGCATATGCTTTGCTATTTGATTGGGATGGAACCTTATTATATCAAATGTATAAATGAAGGCCCATTTATCCCAAAGACTGCTGAAGGTTTGCCTAAACCTGAAGCTCTGTGGACTCAGGATGAGAGAAGAGTGGTCAACCAGGACCAAAGACTCAAAAGTATCATCATATCATGTCTTCCTGATGATATTATGGAGTCAGTTATAAGTTGTAGTACAGCTAAACAAACCTGGGATGACCTAGTTCATAGCCATGAAGGCCCATCTCATACCAAGGAAAACAGGATAATGGACCTGAAACTTGAGTACAACACCTTCAGGGCTAAGGACTCAGAAACTCTGTCTCAAACTTACACCCGGTACAAAACTCTTTTAAATGAACTGTCTAATGATGGTGTTAAGTTGTCCAAACATGAAATCAATGTTGGTTTTGTCAATAGTCTCCCTGAGAAGTGGTTGAATTTCTCTCAGGGACTTAGGAATGCTAATCATATCCAAAATCTTGAACTTCCTGAAATTTATGGGAAATTTGTTGTTAGCCTTAATAGTTTATATTAGAAGTGATGGTCATTCACATTTAGGAACTTTGTAACGTGTGTTAGATATCGTGATAGAATAGTTATCGGGCTCGTGGATTGGGCTAAGTATAATCTTTAGGGTATGTTAGCCGTTTATAAGCTTAAGTATCCCAAGCCCAATCCAAGTCCAACGAAGCCCATAGGAAAGCCTTTTAGGTTTTCATGTATTCCACCTATAAATACCCCTCAAATGGTCATTTGAGGGGTGTGCTTGAAAGTGTGTGTGTGTGTGTATTTTATCTCTCTAGGAATATACAACTTATTGTGTTTATCTTTATCCTCTACACATACACGATTTTAGATCATTCAAGTCACCAACATCTTAATCTTTCCTTCTTTATTCACGCATAGTTTGTGTTTGGGTTTCACGAGTTCTACGTATAACTGTGGATAACGTGGTATTTGTTTGTGATAAGGTTGATAAAAGTAAGGTCCTACAATTGGTATCAATCACCTAACAATGGTTTAGGAGTGGTTGGTTGAAGTCTTTTGTGGTTTGTGGTATACGCGTAAACCTCTCGGTATTCTAAAGTGAAACGCTTAAAACTTCATTTTTTACACTTTAATCTTCAAGATTCTTATGGTTTGAGGTTATTATAGTGTTAAGGAGTCTAGTTTTCGGAAAAAGTTTGAAGCTTTACACGTTTTACATCTGTTTTAAACTCGTGTTTTTGAAGGTGTACGTTTCTACTCGTAACTTTTCTAAACACTTTGGGTGAAAAAGGTCAAAAGATTTGTGTTATTGGAGTGTTTTTAAGGCTATCTGTGCAAGAGAAATCATTTGAATCACTGGAAATTTTTTACGCGTAGGTCAAAACCCTAGTTCTACGTGTAAGAAAGTCAAAACCCTTTTTCTACGCGTAAGTTCCTACGCATAACTTTTTGGCTAAGAATCTTCGAGCATCAAAGGTTACTCAGTGCTTCCCTCACTTGGATAAGTGTGTGGAACACTTCAACTTGTGGATATCCCTTAGGCTGTGACAGTGTAAAGGATTTTTGGTTCTTAACCATAGTTTACGCATAAGCTAAAAGCTTACGAGTAACTCTACGCATAACTTCACAATTACGCGTAAGGTTTACGAGTAACTTTTTGTCCACGCATAAGCTTAAGGTTACGCGTAAGATACTGTTTACGCATAAGGATTCCTACGCCTAAGCTAATTACGCATAAGATCCTACGCATAAGATCCTACGCATAAGCACAATCTCTACGCCTAAGCCTCGTCTACTCGTAACTTCTGTTTCTACGCCTAAGCTCTTTCTACGCATAAAGGTTTAATGCGAGATTCAAATTTTGGCGGGAAAACTTGAGTAAAATTTAAATTTTTGAGGAGACTAAACGTCAATTTTTACGCGAGATTCAAATTTTGGTTTAACTGTGAAAATTTTGGTCAAAAATTCAAATTTTTGGGCCTAAATTCAAATTTTTCGGGTCAAATTTGGCGTCCAAATTGTCATAACTCAAAATTTTCATACGACCTTAGAATTGATTTTTATAGTGAATTTCAAATTTTGGGCGAAAATTTTTTAGAACCAAGGTTACGAGTACGACTTTCAGAAACACCTCAACCGAGCTTAATCTTCATCCACCACAACTCCTTTATCGTTGAATCGATCCAACATCAACTTTATCAGATCATACCTTCATCAATGGCAACTCAACAAGACATTCATGCAGCCGGTGCCGAAAACCGTCCTCCTATGTTGGCCAAAGGTGGTTATCTTCAATGGACAAGTCGTATGCTTCGTTACATCAAGACCAAACCTAATGGAAAACTCATGATTAAATCCATTCAGGATGGACCCTTCAAGCCTCGACAAGTTCATGTACCTGGAAATGCAGATGCAACACCTCCCGTCCCACCATCTTCTCGTCTTCAATACGAATCTGAATACACTGTAGAGGATCAGAAACAAGTCGAAGCAGATGACATGGCAATTCATATTATCCACCTGGGTTTACCAATAGACATCTTTGCTGCGGTAGACAGTTGTGAAACTGCTTTCGATATGTTGGAACGTGTTAGACGGCTTTGTCATGGAACAGAAATTGGTCAACAAGACATGGAGAACAAGTTGCTAACTGAATGGGAAAAGTTCACATCTACACCCGGAGAATCCATTGAATCCTACTATGGAAGGTTTTGCACTTTGATGAATGAGCTTATCGAAACAAGTGACACCCGAACTATCGTTCAAAACATCAAGTTCCTGAACAATCTTCTAGAAGAATGGGGACGATATGTCACTATTGTCAACCAAACAAAAGACCTTCATCAGGTGAACTTTGATCAACTGAATGATTTTCTGAAACAAAACCAAGCTGAAGTGAATGAAGTCAGGAAAGAAAGATTGGCAAAGAATCATGATCCATTTGCGCTTATTGCAAAGACTCAACCTTCAGTGAATACACAACAACAAGCTTCATCATCTTCCAACAACAACTTGCAGCAATACATTCCACAACCACAACAACAATTCTATCCAGATCAACAATACCAGGAACTAGGAATCACTGATCCTAAAACTGACCCAGAAGCGACCTTACAACAGATATACTCTTTATTGGGTAACGCACTAAAAAGTCGCTATTCCACACCAACTAACAACAACCAAAGGATTTCGTCAAACACTCGTAACAGGCAAATTGCACGTAGGGTGTGAATATGGGTAATCAAGGTCAAATGGTTGGAGTTATTGGGAATCAGCAGAGGATATACTCTGGATATCGCATGGGTAATCAGGCTGTTCCGTATCAGGGTAATCAGTTGGGTCAGAATGTTGGAAATCGAGATGGGACGAATGTTGGGAATAGAGCGTGGGTAATCGAATGGGAATGTTGCAGCTCCAGTCGTTGGGAATTATGGAAATGTGAATCAGGGGAATCAGGTTAAGTGTTATAACTGTCAAGGAATGGGTCACATGGCACTAAACTGTCCCACTAAGCCGCACAAGAAGAATGCTTGAGTTTCTTCGGAAAGCTATGCTGTTAGCACAGAAGCAAGAAGCAGGGATGCAGTTGAGTGTTGAGGAAAATGATTTTTTCGCTATTGTGGATGATTTGGAAGACCTCGAGGAAATCAATGTGAACTGCATATTCATGGCAAATCTTCAGGAGACTAACTACGACACTGACTCTGACGCACTTCCTGTCTATGACGCCAACGCAGTATCTGAGGTACCAATCATTGATCCATGCTATAACAATGTCATATTTGATGTGTTTACTCATGATAAACAACATTCTGTGACGCCAGCACCTACTTATGATACATACCTGGACAATCCGAGTTGTAGCAATATTAACTCTGAAACTCCATATGTGGATCCTAGTGGAGGTTGTGTGGCACAAAATACTGAGACTGATGAGGAAACACGTGCTTATTTTGAATCATTAACCAATCAGTGTGGCATTGAAATTGAAAAAGTGAGTAAGGTCAATCGCGAAGTTAAGGCCGCGAATGTTAAATTGACCACTGAGCTTGAGAGTTACAAGGAGCACGCCAAAGCTTTTGAATTTCATACTAACAAAATGTCCGAATTAGAAATTGGTTATCGAGATTCTGTTTTAAGAGAAAAACAATTGCAACTCAAATACGATACACTTGATGTGAATCTGAATTTGAAAATAAAATCTTTAAACAAGGAAATTTCTGATCTAAATGACAAACTTTCTAAACAAAAAGCAACGTATTCTGATATTGAAAAAGAGAAGAAGAAGTTGATCACGATTTTTCAAAACGAGAAGATTCTCTTCTTGATGAAATTCTTGATAAAACGGAAAAACTCAAAACATTGGACAATTTGCTTCTTACAACCGGTCATTCAGCTAAATCAAACAAGATGCTTTCTAACCAAGTAAATCCACGTTTTCATACTTCACATAAGATGGCACTTGGTAACGACCCTTCTTCGTTTCTCAAGAAAGCTCAGAAATCTCAGAATGTGTTGCACAATGGAAAACCTTTGCATGAACCCATAATTGTGCATGATTCTCTTGAAACGTTGGAACTATCTGAGGAGAGTAGATCAAAAATGAAACAAAAACATCCGGAAATCAAACCAATTGATTATAACACATGGAACAAAATTAATGGTATTTCGTTTGTTTCTCAATCAACGTTTTCCACCACACCAAGTGTTTCAAACAAAGTGTCAACACCAGTTTCAAAACCAGTTGCAACTCCTGTAGTTGTCTCAAAATCCTTTTCGAAAATCGAACAAATGTCTTCAAACAATCCTTTTAACACAAGTGATGCCAGAAGCATTTTAGATGACGTTAAAACTAGAATTGGGTATCTTCAAGAGACTGTCAAATCTAAAATCAATATTACTACTAACATCTGGTTTACTCGTCATGATGACGAAACGAAAAAGGTTTTTGAAACTCAAATTGAACCTCCGTTAACTGGCATCAGTGCGAGGGTAATTCATTTCGAACAAGCGTTTTTGAAAGAAACAGCTGACTTTGTCAAGGACCATAAATCCCCGGTAAAGCAAGCTAATGAAAGTGTTGAACACATCAAAGTTTTGGAAAATTTGAATGATTCTCTCTTCGAAGATGTTCTAACTACTGATATTATGTCCATCATTTTGCAAACATATTCTGTTGAAGATCATGAAAGACTCCAGTATGAGACCTCCGCAATTGTTTCAAAATATGAAAAAGCCCTTGAAAAACTTGAAAAAGAAAATGTCTCATATTTTAAACAACTTTATCGAAAATCAGAGGAATGCAAGTATGACAAACTTTCGTATGAGCGTGCCTACAATGACATGAAAGCGAAAAAGGATCTTTTAAGGGCTCAGCTGGAAAGTCAAAAAGGAAAGGCAGTGGATACTGTGATTAAAAAACCATTGACTGCGGAGAAAGCAAATGTTCCCAAACCGGTTTCCAAACCAAAAATGTCTGTTTCTATGCCTCCTCCAAAAGTCAATGAGAAAAATGTTTCATCAAAACCAGTCACTCCACCAGCCTTACCTAAACAAAATGTTGATAAGGGAAAAGTGGTTATCGAAAAACCAAAAGTTTTAGCACCTTGCCTTTTTAAGATGAGTACCACTAATGCGTCTGCCTCCACATCTAAAACATATGGAACAAACGACATACGTTTAGAAAAGCACTCTAAAGAGACTAGGAAAGCTGAAACCACCTCCCTTGATAAAAATGTGAATCCTAATGCGTGTGCCTTACCTTCTACAGGACTAGAAAGCACCTCTAGGAGCAGCAGACTAAAGCCTAAGAGCAATACAAGGAACAATAGAGTCTCGACTGCCTCTAGGAGTGTTAGCCTTAATTGTTTTATTAGAAGTGATGGTCATTCACATTTAGGAACTTTGTAACATGTGTTAGATATCGTGATAGAATAGCCAACGGGCTCGTGGATTGGGCTAAGCTAAATGGGTATTAGTTTAGTTAAGCTAGCCTTGTATAACCTCAAACGATCCAAGCCCAATCCAAGTCCAAACCGAGCCCATAGAAAGCCTTTAGGGCATCAAGTCCCTTGGACTATAAATACCCCTCAAATGGTCATTTGAGGGGTGTGCTTGAGTGTGTGTGTGTGTGTGTTTTTCCTTGAAGCAATATACATTTTATTGTTTTCATCTTCTTTCCTTTATCTCTCTAAATACATACACGAGTTACACATCTTAAGTCACCATCTCATCTTTCTTTCTTTCTTATTTACGCATATTGTGTTTGGTTTCACGTGTTCATCTTGTGGTATAAGTGTTGGGTTTGTGATAAGGTTGATATTTGTAAGGTCCTACAAGGAGTAGTAGCTTGAATAAAGAGAAGAAAGTAGAAGAACACCCTAGGAATTTACCGCTTTTGAATAAGAAAGACATTTCATCTGAATGTACTGAACTTGTGAAACTTGCTAAGTCTTATGAATGTGTTGAATCTCTTTGTTTAACTTGCAAGAAATCTTTACTTAATGTTCAAGATGATTATGTTTCTAACAATGTGAATGATAAGCCTGTTAAGAAGAACGTCCCAAAAAGATCTTACGCTAAAAGAGTAGGAAGACTAGTTGCAAAACTTAGGCTTTACACTACTGACAGGAACTATAGTGTCTACTATAGGGATGATATTTGGAAACCCACAGGTAGAACTTTCACACTCCATAATGGTACAATGAGTGATAAACCAGAATTCCCTGTAGAAAACCTCTCTGCGTGTGATAAGGATTTTACCTCTAACCCAAAGGAACCAAAATCCAAACGGTTTCCACAATATTCTTTTTCTCATTCTTGGCGAGGTTATCGAAATTTGTCTTTGGATCGTCGACTCGGGTTGCTCCAAGCACATGACCGGAATCAAGGCTGATCAATTTCGTCTGGAAATTCATGGGAACCGTACGTTTCGGAAATGATCATGTAGCGGCTATCATGGGTTATGGAGATCTACCTTTTGGAAATTATTTGATCACTCGGGTTTACTATGTCGAATGGTTGGGACACAATTTGTTTTCAGTCGGGCAGTTCTGTGATGCAGATTTAGAGGTTGCTTTTAGGAAAATGATTGCTTCGTTAGAAACTTGGATGGCACTGATCTCTTAACTGGGAATCGTGATACAAACTTGTATGCTATCGACATCAATCAAATGGCCTCTTCATAACCAATACGTCTTATGACACGTGCATCTGGAACACAGTCCTGGTTGTGGCACAGACGGTTATCCCATCTCAATTTTGACACCATCAACAAAATTGCCAAAGACAACATCGTCAACGGACTTCCAAAGTTCAAATACACCAAGGATCACTTATGTCCATCATGCGAACAAGGAAAAAGCAAAAGAGCATCATATAAACACAAAACCATACCTAGTTCGGAAGCAAAGTTGCATATGTTGCACATGGACTTATGTGGCCCAATGAGAGATGAAAGCATTAATGGGAAAAAGTATATTCTTGTTATCATCGATGATTATTCAAGATATACATGGGTTAAGTTTCTGAGATCAAAAGACGAAGCACCAAGCATCATCATCACCTTTCTGAAACGAATTCAAGTACTTGAGTTTTTTGGCGGGAAAACTTGAGTAAAATTTAATTTTTTGAGGAGACTAAACGTTCAATTTTTACGCGAAATTCAAATTTTGGTTTTACTGTGAAAATTTTGGTCAAAAATTCAAATTTTTGGGCCTAAATTCAAATTTTTCGGGTCAAATTTGGCGTCAAAATTGTCATAACTCAAAATTTTCCATACTACCTTAGAATTGATTTTTATAGTGAATTTCAAATTTTGGATGAAAATTTTTTCGACTAAGAACCAAGGTTACGAGTACGACTTTCAGAAAAACCTCAACCGAGCTTAATCTTCATCAACCACAACTCCTTTATCGTTGAATCGATCCTACATCAACTTTATCATATCATACCTTCATCAATGGCAACTCAACAAGACATTCATGCAACCGGTGCCGAAAACCGTCCTCCTATGTTGGAAAAAGGTGGTTATCTTCAATGGACAAGTCGAATGCTTCGTTACATCAAGACAAAACCTAATGGAAAATTGATGATCAAATCCATTCTGGATGGACCCTTCATACCTCGACAAGTCCAAGACCCGAAATCTGATGCAACACCTCCCGTCCCACCATTTTTTCGTTTTCAAAAAGACACTGAATACTCTGAAGAGGATCGAAAGAAGTCAAAGCGATGACATGGCAATTCATATTATACAACCGGGTTTACCAAGAGACATCTTTACTGCTTTGTAGACAGTTGTAGAAACTGCTTTCGACATGTGGGAACGTGTTAGACGACTTTGTCATGGAACATAAATTGGTCAACAAGACACAGAGAACAAGTTGCTAACTGCATGGGAGAAGTTTACATCTACCCCAGGAGAATCCATTGAATCCTACTATGGAAGGTTTTGTACTTTAATGAATGAGTCGATCGAAACAAGTTGACACCCGAACTATCGTGAGCAACATCAAGTTCTTGAACAATCTACCAGAAGAATGGGGATGATATGTCACTATTGTCAACCAAACAAAGGACTTACATCAAGTGAACTTTGATCAACTCAACGATTTTTTGAAACAAAACCAAAATGAAGTGAATGAAGTCAGGCAAGAAAGATTAGCAAAGAATCATGATCCATTGGCACTCATTGCAAAGACTCAAACTCCGGTGAATACACAACAACAAGCTTCATCATCTTCCACTAACAACAACTTGCAAAGAATACATCCCTCAACAACAAAACTATCCACCGAACAACAACATTACCAGAACAAGGAATCACCGATCTTGAAATGGAACCAGAAGAAGCTTTGTCACAAGCATTTGTATTCTTGGGTAAAGCATTCAGAGGTCGCTATTCCACACCAACTAACAACAACCAAAGGATATCATCAAACACTCGCATAGCAAATTGCACGTACCGGTGTGAACATGGGCAATCAAGGTCAAATGGTTGGAGTTATTGGGAATCAGCAGGTATATGCTACTAGATTTCGCATGGGTAATCAGGCGGTTCCGTATCGGGTAATCATCGGTCGAGCATGTTGGAAATCGGATGGGACAGAATGTTGGGAATAGAGCAGTGGGTAATCAGAATGGCAATGTTGCAGCTCCAGTCGTTGGGAATTATGGAAATATGAATCGGGTAATCGATTAAGTGTTATAACCTGCCTAGGAGTGGGTCACATGGCAAGGAATTGTCCTACTAAGCCGAAAAAGAAGGATTTTGCGTATCTTCAGAAAGCTATCTTGTTAGCACAAAAGGCAGAATCTGGAATGCAGTTGAGTTCTGAGGAACATGACTTTTTCGCTATTATGGATGATTTGGAAGACCGAGAGGACATCAATGCAAACTGCGTCTTCATGGCAAATCTTTAGGATACTAAGTACGACACTGACTCTGACGCACCTCCTGTCTATGACGCAAATGCAGTATCTAAGGTACCAATCATTGATCCATGCTATAACAACGTCATATTTGATGTGTTTACTCATGACGAACAAAGATTCTGCAGGACATCAGCACCTACTTATGATACATACATGGACAATACGAGTTGTAGCAATACTAACTCTGAAACTCCATATGTGGATCCTAGTGGAGGCCGTGTGGCACAAAATACTGAGACTGATGAGGAAACACGTGCTTATTTTGAATCATTAATCAATAAGTGTGGCATTGAAATTAAGAAAGTTAGTAAGGTCAATCGCGAGGTTAAGGTCGCGAATAAGAAATTGACCGCCGAGCTTGAGAGTTACAAGGAGCACGCCAAAGCCTATGAATTTCATACAAACAAAATGTCCGAATTAGAAATTGGTTATCGAGATTCTGTTTTAAGAGGAAAAGAATTGCAAATCAAGTATAACACACTTGATGTGAATTCTCACTTGAAAATTAAATCTTTAAACAAGGAAATTTCAGATCTAAATGACCAAATTTCTAAACAAAAAGCTTTGTTTCTCGATCTTGAAAAAGAGAAGAAAAAGTTGATTGCCGATTTTTCAAAACGAGAAGATTCTCTTCTTGATGAAATTCTGGATAAAAATGAGAAAATTAAAGCTTTGGACAATTTGCTTCTCACAACGGGTCATTCTGATAAAACAAACAAGATGCTTTCAAACCAAGTAAATCTGCGTTTTCATACTTCACATAAAATGGCACTTGGTAACGACCCTTCTCCGTTCCTCAAGAAAGCTCGAAATCTCGAAATCTCGAATGTGTTGAACAATGGAAAACCTTTGCATGAACCCATAATTGTTCGTGATTCTCTTGAAACGTTGGAACTATCTGAGGAGAGTAGATCAAAAATGAAACAAAAGAATCCTGATCTCAAACCGATTGATTATAACAAATGGAACAAAATTAATGGAATTACTTTTGTTAATCAAAAAGAACAATCAACGTTTTCCACCACACCAAGTGTTTCAAAAAAAGTGTCAACACCAGTTTCAAAACCGGTTTGAAACCAGTTGTAGTTTCCAAATCTCTTTCGAAAATCGAACAAATGTCTTCAAACAATCCTTTTAACACAAGTGATACTAGAAGCATTTTAGATGACGTTAAAACTAGAATTGGCTATCTTCAAGAGACTGTCAAGTCTAAAACCAATATTACAACTAACATCTGGTTTACTCGTCATGATGACGAAACAAAAGAGTTTTATAAAACCCAAATTGCCCTCCGTTAAGCGCCATCGCGAGGGTAATTCATGTTGAACAAGCACTTTTGAAAGAAACGAGTGACTTTGTCAAGGACCATAAATCCCTGGTAAAGCAAGCTAATGAAAGTATTGAACACATCAAAGTTTTGGAAAAACTCAATGAATCTCTCTTCGAAGATGTTCGACTATCGATATTATGTCCATCATTTTGCAAACATATTCTGTTGAAGATCATGAAAGACTCCAGTCCGAGACCTCCGAAATTGTTTCAAAATATGAAAAAGCTCTTGAAAAACTTGAAAAAGAAAACGTGTCCTATTTTAAACAACTTGATCGAAAAATCGAGGAATGCAAGTATGACAAACTGTCGTATGAGCGTGCTTACAAGGACATGAAAGAGCAAAATGATCTTTTGAGTGCTCAACTGGGAAGTCTAAAAGGAAAGGCTGTGGATACTAAGTTTGCAAAACCATTGAATGAGGAGAAAACAAATGTTCCCAAACCGGTTTTCAAACCAAAAATGTCTATTTCTCAGCCTCCTCCAATAGTCAATGAGAAAAATGATTTGTCAAAAACAATCACTCCACAGACTTTGCCTATTAAAAAGAGAATTATCAAAGCTTTTGAAAACCTGTTTTCGAGAAAGAAAAAGTGTTTACACCTAGCATCTCTAGGAATATTACACGGAATGTGACCAAAAATCCAGTTAAAGAATCTATCGGTTCTAACGACATGGTCAACAATCACTATCTAGAAGAAGCTAGGAAAAAGGCACTGACTTCGAAAGACGGAATTCTAGGTGCAACATCTAGGGTGATGAATTCTACAAGATTTCAAGGCACCGCTAGTAGTAGTAAACCATTACCTAGGAACACTCTACAAAAGACTAGGGATTGGCTTGCATCTAAGAGTAGTTGCGCAAAAGAAAATGCTATGCCCTTAGATAACAACATAAGGAATTCCAAGTCTTTTTCGAACCAGAATCAATTTCCAAAAGACTGTAGTGACAAAGTTAAAGCAGCTGTTTTAAACAAGAATATTGAATTTGTCTGTACTACATGTAAAAAATGTATCTTTTCAGCTAATCATGATGCATGTGCCTTACAATATCTCAAGAAAGATAATTCTCGTGCCAAGGCACAATCTTCTAAGACACCAAATAGAAACAAGCCCGTTGATAAAATGTCAAACAAACAGAAACCTAATAGGTGGATCTCTTCAGGACGTAGTTTTTCCAAAAATGAGTCTTCCGCTGCATCTGATGAGAAAACAACTCCTAGATCTTACCTTAGGTGGATACCCACGGGCAAAGTTTTCAACAAAATAGGTCTTAGATGGATTCCAACAGGAAAGATTTTTGATACTTGCTCCAACACAGATAAGAGTGAAACTCATCAAGTTAAGGAAGTCAAAACCACTACAACCGTTGATAGTGATCACCCTCACCGTGAGAAATCTTGTACTTCTAACATCAAGTATTTGTGAAAAATCTTCTTCTTTGGTTGCGTGTGATTCAAATATCTCGAACCCGGCTCATCAGAGGGTTCCAATTCTGTAAAATCTTCTTCTCATTCTCTCTATCTTCTATTTTTGATTTTCCATTTCTTTTATAAAACCAACAAAAGCAAAATACAAAAATAGAAAGCTTTCAAAAAATACAAAAACAATATAAAATCAAAAATCCAAAAATATTCTTCTCACGACATGTCTCACGTATAATCGATATTCTCAGACGCGTTTCTAGAAATGTCATTCAACAATGATACGGGTATGTACAGATGCTTGAGCGAGACTTATTTATTTGTTTTCTAAAACATGTCGTCTCTCAAAATTTCTTCAAATAATGGCTTTCGTATACTTCAGTACAAAACCCGGACTTCAACATAATGGCTTCTGAACACATCAGTTCAGGACCCGAGCTTCAAAGAAAGGAAAGTGCTTATCAAAATCAAAGGTTTTTAAATATTTTTCAAGCACTATTCCTTAAAACATAATGGCTTGTAAGTATTTCCGCTTGCAACCCGATCTTTAAAGAAAGGAAAGTGCTACGCAAAATCGATTTTCATAAATATCGAGCACTTATCCTAAAACAAATGAAGATAATGTTTTCTCTAAATATCTTCAAAAGATTTTCAAAATCTTCTTTTCATCTTGCGTACCATTGATTCGAAATTTTTCAAAAAGATTTTTCAAAATCTCTCACATTTGGTACCAAGATAACTCCCTCTAAACCCTTAATTGATTCTAAATATTACTGATGAAAAATATGCTTTCGTTAAGGGGAGTATAAAACAAAAATTGTTCCAAAATTCATGCTAAATCAGTTTCTCTCCAAATGCTTTCCGAAAAACGTATCTTTTAATCATTTTGTTTCAAAAACATCATGGATATGCTATTTTTGAGGGGGAGAAACGTGATTAAAATGTGTTCAAAAATGTTTAATGATCGGTGTTTGAATCTCATAATGAGCTCGACTCAGACGAAACCAATGAATTGACGGGAATCAAAGTCAGTAAATGTACCATCTCGAGAAACTTGTGATAGATATGCACCTTCATGGGTCTAACCTCCTTTTCAAGGAGTGTTTACAACTTCAAGTTAGTTACTAGAGCTAGTTGTCACCTAAAAACTGACAATGGAACTCTTTAACTAGGCAATGTAACCGTGTCTCGTGGGGAATTGTCTATCATGAGCCGATCAATTCAAAAAGTGCAAACTCTACCCTCTATGTGCAGATTTCTGTTAAAACTCATAAGCACATGTGAAAGGGGGAGTGTTTCTGAAAATATAAAACTCGCGGAGTGTCTCAAACATGTTTTCTATCATAAACAATCTGTGAGATTTTTCTAGAAAAATGGTTTTATGGCAACAATAGGACTGTCATGGAGTTATAAGGTGACTAAGGATAGGAAATTCGTCCTATGATCCGCCAGAGCCGGAGTGATCTACCCAAGGACATTACCAATTGTTTAGTATTAGAAGTCCTTAAGTATGATTGAAAAAAGGAGTAATGTGAGAAAGGAGAAAGAAGGGGTTGAAGAATTAAAAAGAAATGTAATGAAAAGGGGTGAAAAGAAATAGCCCTCCATATTCAACCTTAGGGCGTAAACCGGTTCAATTCATCTGCTACTAGTTGTCACTAGATGACACTGGTATTGAAGACAAAGACGTCATGGACTCAGTGACGCACTGCACCTAACCTTCTAGCCACTCAATTCCTCTTAAAAGAATTTGTTTCACTCTCACTAGGAACCTTACATAATCTATCGACTTTCTCTTAGAGATCGTTGGTATTGAAGAAGGAGACCCTCTCCCTAGTCTCCGCTTAGGAAAACCAAAATGCACTAATTGAGTATAGAGCCACGGGATTCATCAAAAGATCTCATAGGAACACATGACATTTCATCGCTTTTTGTTCATCAATAAGGACACAAGTGATATATTCTAGAGTCCTACGCAGATCTTAGCAATCTGCCAGAACATTTATGAGAAGTTTCACATTTGTGATCTTCAGTGATTGAATGGAAACTCCGGCCAGGGTCAACATCATGCGCCCCACAGGTCACTTCGTAATTCTCCGTGGATTACGCTTAGTGTGTCTCAAACGGTCTGAGGTGATGCTTCGGTGTACCTCAATGACTCATCCGAACGTAGATGTACTTCGGTATATCGCGTTATCTCACTTGTGGGACTCCAGTTCAGAAACGGCCCTTGTGAGAATTAGAGATGTGTTTTCACACTATCTTGTTAACACCCTCGAAATTCAAACTTGTAAGTGCCGGAATCCGCTTATTACTAACCTGTTTTATGTTTCTTCTTATGGAAGCTCCGGAGCGGATGGATCGCGTGCACTCGCCACATGCTCATACCAACGACACATGAAAGTTCTCATCACAATCAAAGGCAACACAAAGTTTAAAGACTCGAGAACTACATCATTGGTAACCAAAAGTCAAATAGAAGTGTGAGCATTGTGGAGAAAGACGTGGAGACACCTAACCAACGAAGTTGACAACGGCAGACAACCACATTATCTGATCACAAAGCATGAAGGAACAAAGAATCAAGACTATTCTTTATCTACACACAAAGTTCAAGCTCGAGAAAAGTAAAGACCTAATCAAGTGGAGCATCATTTGAATGACCACCCCTTAGGGGGAGATTGTTAGCCTTAATTGTTTTATTAGAAGTGATGGTCATTCACATTTAGGAACTTTGTAATTTGTGTTAGATATCATGATAGAATAGTCAACGGGCTCGTGGATTGGGCTAAGCTAAATGGGTATTAGTTTAGTTAAGCTAGCCTTGTATAACCTCAAACGATCCAAGCCCAATCCAAGTCCAAACCGAGCCCATAGAAAGCCTTTAGGGCATCAAGTCCCTTGGACTATAAATACCCCTCAAATGGTCATTTGAGGGGTGTGCTTGAGTGTGTGTGTGTGTGTGTGTTTTTCCTTGAAGCAATATACATCTTATTGTTTTCATCTTCTTTCCTTTATCTCTCTAAATACATACACGAGTTACACATCTTAAGTCACCATCTCATCTTTCTTTCTTTCTTATTTACGCATATTGTGTTTGGTTTCACGTGTTCATCTTGTGGTATAAGTGTTGGGTTTGTGATAAGGTTGATATTTGTAAGGTCCTACAAGGAGTAGTAGCTTGAATAAAGAGAAGAAAGTAGAAGAACACCCTAGGAATTTACCGCTTTTGAATAAGAAAGACATTTCATCTGAATGTACTGAACTTGTGAAACTTGCTAAGTCTAATGAATGTGTTGAATCTCTTTGTTTAACTTGCAAGAAATCTTTACTTAATGTTCAAGATGATTATGTTTCTAACAATGTGAATGATAAGCCTGTTAAGAAGAACGTCCCAAAAAGATCTTACGCTAAAAGAGTAGGAAGACTAGTTGCAAAACTTAGGCTTCACACTACTGACAGGAACTATAGTGTCTACTATAGGGATGATATTTGGAAACCCACAGGTAGAACTTTCACACTCCAGAATGTTAAAATGAGTGATAAACCGAGAATTCCCTCAGAGAAAACCTCTGCAAGTGTGATAAGGATTTTACCTCTAACCCAAAGGAACCAAAATCCAAATGGTTTCCACAATATTCTTTTTCATTATTGGCAGTTATCGAAATTTGTCTTTGGATCGTCGACTTCGGGTTGCTCCAAGCACATGACCGGAATCAAGGCTGGCGATCAATTTCGTCTAGAAATTCATGGGAACCGTGACGCTTTGAAATGATCATGTAGCGAGCTATCATGGGTTATGGAGATCTACCTTTTGGAAATTATTTGATCACTCGGGTTTACTATGTCGAAGGATTGGAACACAATTTGTTTTCGGGCAGCTTCGTGATGCGATTTAGAGGTTACTTTTAGGAAAAATGCTTGCTTCGTTAGAAACTTGGATGGCACTGATCTCTTAACTGGGAATCGTGATACAAACTTGTATGCTATCGACATCAATCAAATGGCCTCTTCATAACCAATACGTCTTATGACACGTGCATCTGGAACACAGTCCTGGTTGTGGGACATACGGTTATCCCATCTCAATTTTGACACCATCAACAAAATTGCCAAAGACAACATCGTCAACGGACTTCCAAAGTTCAAATACACCAAGGATCACTTATGTCCATCATGCGAACAAGGAAAAAGCAAAAGAGCATCATATAAACACAAAACCGTACCTAGTTCGGAAGCAAAGTTGCATATGTTGCACATGGACTTATGTGGCCCAATGAGAGATGAAAGCATTAATGGGAAAAAGTATATTCTTGTTATCATCGATGATTATTCAAGATATACATGGGTTAAGTTTCTGAGATCAAAAGACGAAGCACCAAGCATCATCATCACCTTTCTGAAACGAATTCAAGTACTTCTTCAAACTCCATTAAGGGTTGTAAGAACGCAGAACAACGCACGTAATTCACTAATCGAGTTAAGAACTTATTTTGAAGATGTTGGAATTACACACCGACATCGGTTGTTAGAACTCCACAGCAGAATGGGGTAGTTGAAAGAAGAAATAGAACTCTTGTGGAAGCTTCGCACAATGCTAATCTATTCTAGTGCACCGTTATTTCTATGGGCTGATGTTGTTGCCACCGCTTGTTTCACTCGTAACCCATCCCTAATCCATCCTAGATTCAATAAAACCCCATATGAGCTTGTGAACAACAGAAAACCGGATATCTCTTACTTTCACGTATTTGGCGCTTTGTGCTATCCTACGAATGACAGAGAAGATCTTGGAAAACCGAAAGCAAAAGGTGATATTGGAATCTTCATTGGATATTCAGATAACTCGAGGGCATTCGGGGTGTATAACAGGAGAACTAGGAGGATCATGGAGACGATGAATGTGAAGTTTGACGAACTGTCACATATGGCTTCTGAGAGACTCGCTCTAGAACCCGCACTAAACCAGCAGACTTCCGGACACATCAGTTCAGGACTCGTACCTCAAAGAGCTCAATCAACTTCGTTTGACAATCCTAAAGAACAAGAATGGGAGAATTTCTTCGAGTTAATGTTCGATGAATACTATGGTGGAACTTCGACAAATGCATCAAACCATCATTCCGCTGCACCCGCTCAACATCATCCTCCACCACCAAAAGAAGATGCATCTACAACGGTCGAAACCAATGCACCAACTCCATCTACATCATCTACATCTACTACAGTTATTGCACCCGTTCTACCAGCAGTTGATGAGCAAAATCAAAACCAAAACGATGCAACGTTAGATGAAGACTTATTTGAAAATCCATTTGCTACGGAATCAGCTGAATCATCTTCATGCTTACGAGAACCATCTAACTCGCATACGTTTAACCAACAGTATCCTTCTACTCTGAAGTGGACTAAAGACCATCCGATTGAACAAGTTATTGGTGAACCGTCAAGGCCAATTCAGACGAGATGCCAACTTGCCACCGATTGCGACTTACGCATTTACCTTTGCTCAATTAGCAATATAGAGCCAAAGAACATTCGCGAGGCAATGGCAGAACCCGCATGGATAGAAGCGATGCAGGAGGAACTTCTCCAATACCGTCTACATGACTCTTGGGATATGGTTCCAAGACCCATTGAAGTTCGCGTCATTGATCTTAAATGGTTATGGAAGAACAAACGGGATGAAGAAATGACAGTCATTCGCAACAAAGCTCGTCTTGTGGCCAAAGGATACAGACAAGAGGAAGGGATAGACTTTGAAGAGTCATTCGCGTCGATAGCTAGACTAGAAGCGTCAGGATATTCTTAGCCTATGCCGCCACAAAACATCACGGTTTATCGATGGACATTAAGACCGCGTTCTTGAATGGAACTCAAAGAAGAAGTGTACGTCAGTCATCGTAAGGTTTCATAGACATGAATCATCCGGACTACGTCTACAAACTCAAAAAGGCAATCTATGGATTGAAACAAGCTCCGAGAGCGTGGTATGACGAACTGTCCTCTTTCCTTATCCAAAACAATTTCACCAAAGGCACAGTTGATCCTACCTTGTTTACACAAAAATGCAAAAATGACATTTTGATTGTTCAGATTTATGTGGACGACATCATCTTTGGGTCCACTAATCCGAATCTTTCAAAACATTTTGAAAATCTCATGAAAAGTAAATTTGAAATGTCCATGATGGGGGAACTAAAATTCTTTCTTGGTTTACAAATACATCAATCCCCTCGTGGAATTTTTATAAATCAAGCTAAATACACAACCGAGATTTTGAAAAATCATGGTATGGATAATTGTGACTCGGTCGGAACACCAATGGTAACTTCACCAAAAATTGGAGCCGATTTGTTTGGGAAACCTATTGATCCGAAGAAATATCGGAGCATGATTGGTTCTCTCATGTACCTTACTGCTAGTCGACCCGATATTCATTTTTATGTTTGCTTATTAGCACGGTTTCGTGCAAAGCCTACCGAATGCACCTCAAAGAGGTTAAAAGGATCTTCGGTACACGAAGACATCCATTCACATGGGACTTTGGTATCCGAAGGAATCCGGATTTGATCTAATTGCCTTTTCGGATGCGGACCACGCAGGTGATCAAGTTACAACAAAAGTACATCCGGAGGAGCACAATTTTGGGTGAAAAGTTAGTAAGCTGGTCTTCAAAGAAACAAGATTTCACTGCACTTTCAACCGAAGGCCGAGTATGTGTCTCTATCTGCGTGTTGTGCTCAAGTTCTATGGATGAGAACGCAACTCACAGATTATGGCTTTACTTTCGATAAAATACCTATGTATTGTGACTCGAAAAGTGCCATAGCCATATCATGCAATCCTGTTCATCACTCAAAGACAAAGCATATCGAGTCCGCTATCACTTCATCAAAGAGTACGTCGAAAATGGTACTGTTGACTTATTCTTCATGAAGATCGATTACCAACTCGCCGATCTATTAACTAAAGCCCTTCCAAAAGAAAGGTTTGACTATTTAGTTCGACGAATTTGAATGCGAAGCCTAACCCCTGAGGAGTTAGAACGTCTTCTCGATTCTTCTTGAAAATGATTTTTCCAAAAGCTTTTGTAAATATTTTTGAAAAACAAAATACAAAATTTGAAAAACCAACAAAATCAAAATATAAAAAACTTTCAAAAAATCCAAAAATATTCTTCTCACGACATGTCTCTTGTATAATCGATATTCTCAGACGCTTCTAGAAATGAAATTCAACAATGATACGGTATGTACAGATGCTTGAGCGAGAGTTCTTTAATGTTTTTCAAAACATTTCGTTTCTCAAAACTTCTTAATCTATGGCTTTCGTATACTTCAAGATCGAAACCCGGACTAAAATGATGACTTTTGATTATTTTTCAAATCAAAACTCGTGCTTTTATAGAAAAATCAAGTGTACGCTTCAGTGCACTACATTTAAAAATGGTGAGAAATCATCATCATCTTGAGCACCTTTTCAAGATTGTTCAAAAAGATTTTCAAAATCTTTCATAATATTTTGTGCTCAAGATAACTCCCTCTAAAACCCTTTAATTGATTATGCTTTTTAAAGGGGGAGTATAAAACTAAAATGTTCCATATTCATGCTTAAATCAAATCCGTTTGTCTCCCCAAATGATTCTAAAATGTTTTTAATCTGTTGATATCAAAAATATCACGCTTATGCTATTTTTGAGGGGGAGGAGACGTGATTAAAATGTGATAAAAAATGTTTAATGATCGTTGTTTGAATCTCAAAATGAGCTCGACTCAGACGGAACCAATGAATTGATGGGAATCTAAGTCAGTAAATGTACCATCTCGAGAAACTTGTGATAGATATGCACCTTCATGGGTCTAACCTCCTTTTCAAGGAGTGTTTACATCTTCAAGTTAGTTATTAGAGCTAGTTGTCACCTAAAACTGACAATGGAACTCTTTAACTAGGCAACGTAATCGTGTCTCGTGGGGAATTGTCTATCATAAGCCGATCAATTCAAAAAGTGCAAACTCTACCCTCTATGTGCAGATTTCTGTCAAAACTTATAAGCACATGTGAAGGGGGAGTGTTTCTGAAAATATAAAACTCTCGGAGTGTCTCAAACGTGTTTTCAATCATAAACACTTTGAGAGATTTTCAAGAAAAATGGTTTTATGGCAATAATAGGACAGTCATGGAGTTATAAGGTGACTAAGGATAGGAACATTTGTCCTATGATCCGCCAGAGCCGGAGAGATCTACCCAAGGACATCACAAATAGTTAGAACTAGAAGTCCTTAGGTATGATTGAAAAAAGGAGTAATGTGAGAAAGGAGAAAGAAGGGGTTGAAGAATTAAAAAGAAATGAAATGAAAGGGTGAAAAGAAATAGCCCTCCATATTCAACCTTAGGGCAGAAACCGGGTTCAATACATATGCTACTGGTTGTCACTAGATGACACCGGTATTGAAGACAAAGACGTCATGGACCCAGTGGACGACCGCACTAAACCTTCTAGCCACTCAATTCCTCTCAAAAGGATTTGTTTAATTCTCACTGGGAACCCTACATAATCTATCGACTTTCTCTTAGAGATTGTTGATATTGAAGAAGGAGACCCTCTCCCTAGTCTCCGCTTAGGAAAATCATAATGCACTTATTGAGTCTAGAGCCACGAGATTCGTCAAAAGATCTCATAGGAACACATGACATTTACTCACTTGTTGTTCATCAATAAGGGCACAAGTGATACATTCTAGAGGCCTACGCAGGTCTTAGCAATCTGCCAGAACATTTATGAGAAGTTTCACATCTGTGATCTTCAGTGATTGAATGGAAACTCCTGCCAGGGTCAACATCAAGCGCCACGACAGCAGGTCACTTCGGTAACTCCCGTGGATTACGCTTAGTGTGTCTCAAACGGTCTACAGTCGTGGGGTGATGCTTCAGTGTACCTCAGCAACTCATCCGAACGTAGATGTACTTCGGTATATCGCGTTATCTCACTTGTGGGACTCCAATCAGAACGGCCTTTGTGAGAATTAGAGATGTGTTTTCACACTATGTTGTTAACACCCTCGAAATTCAAACTTGTAAGTGCCGGAATCTGCTTATTTCTAACTGTTTTTATGTTTTCTTCTTATGGAAGCTCCGGAGCGGATGGATCGTGCAGACTCGCCACATGCTCATACCAACGACACATGAAAGTTCTCATCACAATCAAAGGCTACACAAAGTTTAAAGACTCGAGAACTACATCATTGGTAACCAAAAGTCAAATAGAAGTGTGAGCATGGTGGAGAAAGACATGGAGACACCTAACCAATGAAGTTGACAACGCGCACAACCACATTATCGATCACAAAGCATGAAGGAACAAAGAATCAAGACTATTCTATATCTACGCACAAAGTTCGAGCTCAAGAAAAGTAAAGACCTAATCAAGTGGAGCATCATTTGAATGACCACCCCTTAGGGGGAGATTGTTAGCCTTAATAGTTTATATTAGAAGTGATGATCATTCACATTTAGGAACTTTGTAACGTGTGTTAGATATCGTGATAGAATAGTCATCGGGCTCGTGGATTGGGCTAAGCTAATTGGTTAATCTTTAGGGTATGTTAGCCGTTTATAAGCTTAAGTATCCCAAGGCCAATCCAAGTCCAACGAAGCCCATAGGAAAGCCTTTTAGGTTTTCATGTATTCCACCTATAAATACCCCTCAAATGGTCATTTGAGGGGTGTGCTTGAAAGTGTGTGTGTGTGTGTATTTTCTCTCTCTAGGAATATACAACTTATTGTGTTTATCTTTATCCTCTACACATACACGATTTTAGATCATTCAAGTCACCAACATCTTAATCTTTCCTTCTTTATTCACGCATAGTTTGTGTTTGGGTTTCATGAGTTCTACGCATAACTGTGGATAACGTGGTATTTGTTTGTGATAAGGTTGATAAAAGTAAGGTCCTACATTTGTCTATGAGGAAAACCACATTAACAGACGATACCTTGACTTAAAGAAGTCTCAGGAAGTCAAGAAGTCCCTGACCACCACTTCAACACCTATATCAACTGCTTTCTTCTCTAACAATGTGGTTCAAGATTTCCAAGAAAATTCAGATGATGAGCCTGATGAGAGATCAAGTGAAGAGTACCTAAATGACCTAACGTTGAATTTCGTGAAAGGGCACTCCTTGCTAACTCTCGAAGGTTTATAAAAAAACAAAGGTTTTTCAAATGCTAAAGCAAATGAGGACACTGAATGCTTTAAGTGTCACAAAAGAGGTCATTTTTCAAAAGACTGTTTTTCAAAAATAATTTCTAAACCCTATTATAAACCATCAGGGTCAAATCAGTCCTCAGACTTTAGCAAATTTCAACCAAAAATCTATCAGTCTCATCAAAACTTTCAAAACAAATCTGACCAAAACAAAGCTGTTGATTTTGAAGCTAAGTACAGGAAAGTCAAAGCTAAGCTTGCATTGCTTGAGGACAGTCCCTCAAAAACAACAAAAAGTGTTCAATGCTGCAGTTAAAAACAAAGGTCTTGTTCTTTGAAACCTTCGACCGGATGAATGGCCAGTCTCATCGATGATGAAATGGTGCATGTCAAGGTAATGATGACCCTCTCGAGAAGAGGACAAGCTATTTGTTGGAAAGAATTATGCCAGGAATGGAGAATGGGTCAATATCACAATGAAGAAGGTAAATATTATACTTTATATGGATGATGACTCGATTGGCGACCTTACATGAATTATCTTAATGTTGACCTTAAGTTCGTAGAAGAGCAAAGACTGAATCTTTTTCAAAATACAACAAGCTAAGTTTTGAATTAAACAAGTGTAGGGATGAACTGCTTCTTTTAAAACAAGCTAAGCTTGAGGCTGTCACTTTGCAAATTCAAAACACTGAACTAGTTAAAAGAAATCAGGCTCTTCAAGACGAACTAAAAAAGGTTCAAGATATCCTTAATAGTTGGACTGCTAAGAACCCCAGGGTCTTTCATGCTGTGGGAGCCCCCAATAGCAAGAAGAGAGTCTTAGGTGAAGATCATCTTCTTGACTCTCTCAAAGACCAGGGTCCTAAGCCATTTGTGTCTGGTGGCATGATTACAAGTATGTTGTCAACCCCTAAGCCTAGTGACTGGATTGAACAGGTTAATCCTGAGAGTAAGCTTCCAAACTTTGATTCTGGAAGAATTCTAGAGCCTGAAAGTCAAGCTCTAAAGAGCATGCTTAGACTCCCTGATGTGCCCGAGTATGCACCCATCTCTGAAGTCTGAATCTCAAGCACCACTTCCACCCCTCGAACCTCTTGGTGCCTTTGCCCCACTCTAAGCTTACTCCATTACAATACAATCAACACTCACTAAAAGAAAGGTCTGGACTTGGTAGAACCATCCTGAAAATACCATCAAAACCAATTCAACAAGAATCTACCCCCACTGAGACTTCCACATCCTCTGTCCCCACTGAATCTGACCAAATTCAAAGAATCGAGTGAACTTGTGAGGAAGTTAACTAACAAGATGGAATCCATCGAAAAAGTCCCTGAATCTATCAAGGAAACTAAGTCAGCTTCCTTTAGTACCTCAAAGTCAAAAGCCACCACCAAACCAAAGCGGTGTGATGCGTGCCACTATACCGCCATACCACTGACAACTGTTATAGATTTTTGTATGATCTGCAAAAACGATGATCACAGAACTGCTGATCACTTACAATTTGTAAGTTCTCTCTGTAAATCAAACTACACCAAAGTTGGTCATCAGTATGCTTCTACATCCAAGTCTGCTCAAAAGTTTAGAGCAAAACCTTTTCCTCCTTGCCCACACTGTGGCTTTAATGATCATCATCCTAATGATTGTCTCATGAACAAATGCCGTGATATTTGCGAAATACTGACTCATAAGGCATCTCAAAGATGACAAAGTGTCATTCAAGCAAGGAGAAATTCCAAGCAACCCAAAATTACTGAGTCATCCTCAGTCTCCAAATGCAAAACCTGTGGTAGCACAATGCACTCAACCACTGACCACGAGTTAATTGCCAAATTCAAAGAGACCTTTAAGCCCAAGCCCACTAGTATGTAGGTCAGCAAGAGAAACTAATCTTGTCTACTATTTGTGTAGAGACACGCCAGGGAGCCTATTTGGCATCTAGATAGTGGATGCTCAAGAAGCATGACTGGCGTTAAGGAGTATCTGCACAAATATGTAGAGGAACCAGGACCCAAGGTAGTATTTGGTGATAACTCATCATGTCTCACAGAAGGTTATGGTTCAAGATACTACAATGGAATAGTTTTCTCTAGAATAGCTTATGTCAATGGTCTCAAATACAATCTCATTAGTGTCAGTCAACTATGTGTTGCTAAGTACATTGTGCAATTCAATGACAAACAAGGCACCATTTTTAATGCCAACAAAGAAGTTGTGTTGATAGATCCTAGAAGAGATGATGTTTATGTCTTAGACATGTCAACTCTCTCTCAAATTGGAACTTGTCTCTTTGCCAAAGCCCGAAACTATCAACCTGGCCGTGGCACAAGAGACTCTCACACTTAAATTTCAAAAACATCAACAACTTGGAAAAACAAAACAAGGTCCTTGGCTTACCATCACTGGTTTTGCAAAAGATAAACCATGCTCGACTGTGAGAAAGGCAAACACCAAAGAGCATCCTTCAAAACAAAACAAAATTTCTCAATCAAAAGTCGCCTTCACCTCCCGCATATGGATCTCTTTGGACCAAATACCCTAGATCAATCCAAAGATGAGAAGTATACACTTGTCATTGTTGATGAGTTCTCAAGATACACTTGGGTATACTTTCTTTCCAAAAAGAGTCAGGCAGGTGATACTATAATGTCATTCATCAGGAACATTGAAAACTAGAATGACATTACAGTAAAACAAATCAGAACTGACAATGGCACTGAGTTCATAAATGAAGAGCTTGATAGTTTTTGTGATGAAAAGGGAATCTCCTAAGATTTTTCATCTCCTTACACCCCTGAACAAAACGGGGTAGCTGAAAGGAAAAACAGAACTCTCATTGAGGCTGCAAGAACCATGTTAAATGGCTCAGCCCTCTCAAAGCATTTCTGGACTGATGCAGTTAAAATAGCTTGTTACACTCAAAACAGCCTATTACACTCAAAACAGGTCAATCATTGTCAAAAGACATAACAAAACCCCATATGAGATATTCAAAGGTAGACTTCGATATCGCTACTTTCATGTGTTTAGATGTCCTGTGTTTATTCATAACCACAAGGATCATCTAGGAAAGTTTGATGCTAAAGCTGATGATGGATACTTTCTAGGTTACTCACTGATCTCCAAAGCCTTCAGGGTATTTAACACAAGGAGAAAAGTTGAGGAAACCTTTCATGTCACCTTTGATGAGAGTGTAGAAAGCATCAAGTTCACCAACACCTCAGTGGAGGAAATAGGAATTGATAACTCATCAAGATATCCTTCTGATGAGTATAACACTGAACACAATTCCTCATACCAAGTTGATGCTGACATCTCATATTATGTCTTGCCTCACAACCTGTCACAACCAACTATCAAGGAATTTATTGATAATCAATCAGCCCCTGCTGGGATAGGTAACACTGAACCAAATGTTCAGAACACGTTATTCATGAATCTCAACCTGAACAAGACATCTCAACAGATGTTCTTAATGATTATGTGGCTCATGCACCTGAACTCACCCCTGAGTCTCCAGTGACCTCCTCAAGCTCAGATCCTAGACCTCAAAGTAAGTAGACTAAATCTCAGGACATTGAGCTTGTAAACATCATTGGTGAACCCACTGAGGGAATGCTCACTAGAATCATGGTCGCTAAGTTAATGCAACCAATGAATGTCTATATGTTGATTACCTATCAGATATAGAACCCAAAAGCGTCACTGAGGCTCTAAAACACCCAAGCTGAGTTCAGGCCACGCAAGAAAAACTCCAACAGTTTGATAAAAACAAGGTCATGACCTTGATCAAATGTCCTCAGGATGTCATTGTCATAGGAATGAAGTGGGTTTTCAAAAACAAAACTGATGAAAATGGCATTGTCATTAAAAACAAAGCCAGACTTGTAGCCAAAGGTTACAGTCAACAAGAAGGCATTGACTGTGATGAGACATTTACTCATGTTACAAGAATGGAAGCCATCGGGATCTTCCTTGCATATGCCACCTACATTGTCACACCCCCAAAATATCGCAGCGGAACGATAGTGTCATTGGGGTATGACGTCATAGCACAAAGTATGGATAAAGAAAACGACCTCTATAATGAGACGTTTTAAAGAGTTTACCATTCGATTACAACACATGAGATTCCAAAGTTTGACAATACATAAAGGTTTACAAAACATGTCGAATGGTAATAGATAAAAACACTAGACTCCAATGTATGCCATGAGACCCAAAAGCTCCATGAAAATGCTATCGCCTTTATGACACGAGATAAATATGCTAAAAGTGTCAACACAAAGGTTGGTGAGTTCATATGTTTGTGATAAAATGATCTGAATTACTTTGAGAAATGTACACACAAAGAAAGGCATTGTGAATCCACTCAGTTCCAAGTTCCTACCATACAAAACTTGCAACCCGGGTGTGTTCACAACCCACCTTACCTAAAATAGAATGACAATCATGAATATGCGTAATAAGGTAGTTAAAAGTATAAATGTCACCACAAGGGTCTTCCAACAACTCGTGTTGGAATGTTCCTCCAACGCCACGTTGGTCAGTATCCATAAAAATGGCCTTCCAACATATAAATATTGGGATGTTTGTAAATTAATAGCCTTCCAACAACTTAATTTGGAGCCACTAATTCTTGTATGTTTGTAAATTAATAGCCTTCCAACAACTTAATTTGGAGCCACTAATTCTTGTATGTTTGTTCCAAATATGCATATGAAATCAAGTATAACCCAATCAAGTATATAACGCAATCAAGTGTAAAGTATAAGTAATGTTGTTTGGCAAAAGAGTTTAAATGTTTGGATAAATAAGCATATATCTAGCCCCAAATAGTTTATAGGAATTTAAACGAGTAAAAGCGGGTATGAACTCACCTGGTATGATTGATATGCTAACAAAATGAAGTGCACTAAAATGAGGCTCGGAAACTATCCACGACCTAAAATGAATGTCATGACTTGAGTTATGATATGTTGTCGTGAATGGGTGATACAATGTCGTGCATGCAACTCCATATGATATCTATACCACTTGTACGTTTTGGAAATAATGTTTATCGTCAAAATATATGTTTATGACATCTCGTCAGATATAAAATACTCTACATGTAGTTATGTTGAAACAACCCCTATGATAGTCGCATAAAATGGTGCACACCAGTGTTAGGAAATGAACTCAACAGTTTTGGAAAGCTTGTGTTATTATCTCAAAGTTTTAGTGTTTAAGTTTACATCCTAGAGGTCTCAATCACAAAGAAAAATATAAGTTAAGTATTGCACTTTAGGCCAAAAATATAGTTTAAAGGATGGTTTTCGGCAAAGTTTGAGTGACTATATGTTATTCGTTACAACTCCGCTCACCAAACGGTTTAACATTTTGGAAAATATGCTAGCTTAACTTACTTTACTAGAAGACATCACGTTATAAAAGTTCTACATCATTGTTAAAAATGTCCGTAACATGGTCCTTTAGTTGCCGTATTATGTTTTTAATAGAGAATATATTAATTTTGCTAATAGAATAAAGTTACGGCAACTTGGTTTATCGCGTGTAATTTAATCGTTACAAGTCCGTTTTTTACGTTTTCTACATCCTTAGATTCGTGTCAAGGTAAACTAATATATTTTTGATAAGTCGACACAATTTATAAAGCTTAAGACTCATTTTTGACTCGTAAGGAGTGACATTTTCATGCTGAAATTTCTGAAATTAATAGTTTTCCTCGTCAAACTTGAAAAATTCATAACTTCTTCGTTATAGCTCCGTTTTAATCCGCTCAAGCGCCACGCTGTTTTAAAGTGTATTTTCTAAATATCTAGCCCAAAAATATTTATCTACTGTCGGATTTTCCCAGAATTAAAAATATGGACAGACCCTATTTAAAACTTGTCGAAATGAGTTTTTTCTCCAAACCTATTCTAACCCATTCAAAACAACTCCAAAGCTATTCTAATCCTACCATACACCTTCTTAGGGTGTCATGGTTTCCTAGACATCACCAAAACTAATATATAACAAGGAATGATTATAGGATGACTTATATATATTCATAACTCTTGAAAATCAATGAAAAAGTGGTACAACATCATATGACTTGCATGTTTTTGCTCAAATATGATGAAATGAATATGTAAGATGAAAAATGGACATGAGATGCTTACTAGAATACTTGATGAGGTTTAAGGACAAAAGGGTTTTCCTAATCACTTGAGGTTGGTATTACAAAACCTATGCAACAAATGATACTAGTGTGTATTAAAACTTGTCTTGAAAACTTGGAGATGGTCTTTTCTTTTGGTCCTTGGCTGCCGAATATTTAGAGAGAAAAGAGATAGAAATTTTGATCTAGTTTTGCAAATGAAAGAAATGAAGTATATTGTATAATAAGGTATATGAAAGTAAGATATTTGCAATCTTTGATGACTAACCCCCCTTGTGTAATTGTTTATGAATATAATTTTTTTTTTTTTAACTAAGTAATAAGATGTAAGTAGATAAGGTAAATGTAAGTTATTTGTAAGTTAAGTAATAACTTGTATACACATTTGAGTATTTAAGGTAGCGTTTGCTAAAAATAAATTTTCACGGGTCAAGATAAAACATATTGAAGTGATAAAAATTATAAAAATACATTTCTTGAAAGATTTGAGTGAATAAATATTTATCGGGTTGAATTTAAGAAAACCGTCGTAATTTATATAAACATAACAATTTATATACGAAATAAATTTAAAACACCGGGTAAACTAAAAATAATATTTTTATAACTTAATATGAGTATAAAAATATATTGTGATAAATTTTTGGAAGTAACGGATCAAATGTTCAAAATAATTTATTACGCGATAACGTTTATATAATATGCAATTATGCGTTTAATGTGAAATGCAAAACCCATGCATGACAAGTATGATGAATGTAGAGTTTGAGAAATGACCAAAAATTGAGAATTGTGACATTCTTCCCATGTCAGAGGAATCACGTCCTCGTGATTCAATCGATGATACATAAAGTTCTACCCTAAGGTTTCGCGAAATCAAGTGTATGGTCAAAGTGTTCATGCCATAACTTATGCGTCTAGGAAAACGCATCAGACGATTAATGGCTGCCTCGGTCCCTATATAGAATGCTCGAGGTCGGGTGGACCGATATTGAGTACGTGGTTTGGGTTATTTCCTTCAATTGCCACCGCTAGATTAGCTTGCATCGGTGGCTTATTCAACTGAGGACAGTTATTCCGGAAGTGATTCGGGCTGTTACATTCAAAGCAAGTCCTTTGGTTATTCCTCATGTTGCCCACGTTAACCGTTGTTATCGGTCTTGCACGCTCTCTACATTGGCTTGAAAAATGGCTTGACTGATTGCAAATTGTACATAAGCGGCAAGGCTTGGACTTCGGGTGATGATAAGCACATTTGGCACATTTGGGATGTGTACCCGCATACTCTCTTTGTTCAGTACCGGTTGCCACAAAACTCTTGCTCTTTTGTTGTTCCGCTACCACATCCATCTGTCTACTCGATCCACTCGATTCTTTCCTCTTGTCACTGCTCTTCAAAGTCCCATTTCTGACCATCTCATCTGTTAGGGTTCAGCTCTCAATATTGCACTTTGTATTGTAGACGGCTCTTTTCACAGTTCCACGGATTTCGGGGACAAGACCATATATGTACCTCGAGATTCTCTTGGACTCGGGGGTAACTAGATGAGGAACTAGTCCGCTAACTCATGAAATCGGTCTATGTAGGCTGCGTGACCAGCCCCTATCATGGAGTGGTGATAAAATTCATCTTCCGTTTTCGCATTTCATTGTCCGCGGCAGTACTCCTCTTTCAAAGAACGCCTTAAATTCTTCCCATGTCATACCAGCTGCTTCTCTCTAGCTCAGTAGTTGTGTGTTCCACCATGTCAATGCCTTCCCCGATAGCAAGCAAGCGACATACTTCACCCTCGATGTGTGGCACAATTGTTGATGTCGATCGACTCTGTCTTCTCTACCCATCGAGTATACGCCAAAGCACCTCCTATACCATCAAACTCCATGGGTTTGCATGCCGAAAATTCCTTATATGTGCATCCGATTCATTTGTTGTTGTGGTGGTGGTGGTGTTGTTATTGTTTCCACTGCCAACTACATTGTTGGTGTCGCCAAGATCGCTCCGTGGTTTCGAGTTATTCATATGGTTTCCAACTTGTGTAACAATAGTGGGAAGCAAGATTTGAAGTTGTTGAGCGATGATGGCGGCAAAATCGGGTTTCCGCCGATGTTGTTGTCATTGTTACCCATGTCACTACCGCTTCTCTACCTCCACGCTCACTGTCCTTCCACCCCTTGGTGCCGCACCACCTCGGCACTTACGTGTTACCCTCTTTGGTGCCATGATCTCTGCAAGGAAAGGACAGTTGAGTTCCCAATGTCTATACTTAACGTCCTCAAACATAATACCACACTACAAATTGGTTCCTAGGTGTACCCACATCGATCTACGTATCGCGTGGTCGCATATGTCCACGTTGGGTTGTGGACGCATTTATAATTATGTTGGCCACCATAATTATAATTGCTTCATTTCACACGTGCACATACCACCAAGCATACATGTCTCGGCGATTGTTATTCTTGAAATAGGTAGCCATTCTATCATCCGATTCTAAACGGTGGAGGAGGAATTTAGGGTAGGTATCTAGGAAGAGTCGCACTTGGTGTATAGGAAATTCCTTTAGGTGCTAAAGTCCTCGAGGTTTGGTTACTTGGCTCCCAAAGTATCCTCAAAGAACTCCCATCCTCGGGCAAAATCATCAAATCTATCCACTTTATAGTAACACTTATTTAGCTCGATCTCGCATCTCATCAAACAAGAACTGTCACGAGATCATGTTAGATAAGTGCTCTTTATCTGAGCTCCATATCTTTGATGACCCAACTAGATTTTGGGACTCCCCTATTGGTACAAGGAAACCACGTTATCCAATGAGGTGGTTCTAGAAGAAATACTTAAGAAAACATATGCGCACGAAAAGTGTGTAAGGCGATAGGAAACGAAAGGGTCGACATGAAAGCGGTTATAGTCTAGGAACTAAAATGCAACCTAGTTCTCTATAACCAAGGCTTTGATACCAATCTGTCACACCCCCAAAATATCACAGCGGAACGATAGTGTCATTGGGGTATGACGTCATAGCACAAAGTATGGATAAAGAAAACGACCTCTATAATGAGACGTTTTAAAGATTTTACCATTCGATTATATAAGTTAAAGTTTACAACACATGATATTCCAAAGTTTGACAATACATAAAGGTTTACAAAACATGTCGAATGGTAATAGATAAAAACACTAGACTCCAATGTATGCCATGAGACCCAAAAGCGCCATGAAATGCTATCCCTTATGACCGAGATAAATATGCTAAAAAGTGTCAACACAAAGGTTGGTGAGTTCTTAAGTTTGTGATAAAATGATCCTAATTACTTTGAGAAATGTACACAGAAAGGCATTGTGAATCCACACGTTCCAAGTTCCGCCATACAAAACTTGCAACATGTGTGTTCACAACCCCCCTAAAATAGAATGACAATCATGAATATGCGTAATAAGGTAGTTAAAAGTATAAATGTCACCACAAGGGTCTTCCAACAACTCGTGTTGGAATGTTCCTCCAACGCCACGTTGGTTGTATCCATAAAAATGGCCTTCCAACATATAAATATTGGGATGTTTGTAAATTAATAGCCTTCCAACAACTTAATTTGGAGCCACTAATTCTTGTATGTTTGTAAATTAATAGCCTTCCAACAACTTAATTTGGAGCCACTAATTCTTGTATGTTTGTTCCAAATATGCATATGAAATCAAGTATAACCCAATCAAGTATATAACGCAATCAAGTGTAAAGTATAAGTAATGTTGTTTGGCAAAAGAGTTTAAATGTTTGGATAAATAAGCATATATCTAGCCCCAAATAGTTTATAGGAATTTAAACGAGTAAAAGCGGGTATGAACTCACCTGGTATGATTGATATGCTAACAAAATGAAGTGCATGAAAATGAGGCTCGAAACTATCGCGACCTAAAATGAATGTCATGACTTGAGTTATGATATGTTGTCGTGAATGCGTGATACAATGTCGTGCATGCAACTCCATATGATATCTATACCACTTGTACGTTTTGGAAATAATGTTTATCGTCAAAATATATGTTTATGACATCTCGTCGTATATAAAAATACTCTACATGTAGTTATGTTGAAACAACCCCTATGATATGCAAAAATGGTGCACACCGAGTGTTAGGAAATGAACTCAACAGTTTTGGAAAGCTTGTGTTATTATCTCAAAGTTTTAGTGTTTAAGTTTACATCCTAGAGGTCTCAATCACAAAGAAAAATATAAGTTAAGTATTGCACTTTAGGCCAAAAATATAGTTTAAAGGATGGTTTTCGGCAAAGTTTGAGTGACTATATGTTATTCGTTACAACTCCGCTCACCAAACGGTTTAACATTTTGGAAAATATGTTAGGCGAACTTACTTTTACTAGAAGACATCACGTTATAAAAAGTTCTACATCATTGTTAAAAACGTCCGCCAACATGGTCCTTTAGTTGCCGTATTATGTTTTTAATAGAGAATATATTAATTTTGCTAATAGAATAAAGTTACGGCTACTTGGTTTATCGCGGTAATTTAATCGTTACAAGTCCGTTTTCTACGTTTTCTACATCCTTAGATTCGTATCAAGGTATACTAATATATTTTTGATAAGTCGACACAATTTATAAAGCTTAAGACTCATTTTTGACTCGTAAGGAGTGACATTTTCATGCTGAAATTTCTGAAATTAATAGTTTTCCTCGTCAAACTTGGAAAATTCATAACTTCTTCAAGTATAGCTCCGCTTTTAATCCGTTCAAGCCCGCGTTTTTGTTTTAAAGTGTATTTTCTAAATATCTAGCCCAAAAATATTTATCTACTGTCGGATTTTCCCAGAATTAAAAATATGGACAGACCCTATTTAAAATGTGTCGAAATGAGTTTTTCTCGCGCCAAACCTATTCTAACCCATTCAAAACAACTCCGAAGTTATTCTAATCCTACCATACACCTTCTTAGGGTGTCATGGTTTCCTAGACATCACCAAAACTAATATATAACAAGGAATAATTATAGGATGACTTATATATATTCATAACTCTTGAAAATCAATGAAAAAGTGGTACAAAATCATATGACTTGCATGTTTTTGCTCAAATATGATGAAATGAATATGAAATGAATATGTAAGATGAAAAATGGACATGAGATGCTTACTAGAATACTTGATGAAGTTTAAGGACAAAAGGGTTTTCCTAATCACCTGAGGTTGGTATTACAAAACCTATGCAACAAATGATACTAGTGTGTATTAAAACTTGTCTTGAAAACTTGGAGATGGTCTTTTCTTTTGGTCCTTGGCTGCCGAATATTTAGAGAGAAAAGAGATAGAAATTTTGATCTAGTTTTGCAAATGAAAGAAATGAAGTATATTGTATAATAAGGTATATGAAAGTAAGATATTTGCAATCTTTGATGGCTAACCCCTTGTGTCGACAAGGGGGTGTAATTGTTTATGAATATATATTTTTTTTTAACTAAGTAATAAGATGTAAGTAGATAAGGTAAATGTAAGTTATTTGTAAGTTAAGTAATAACTTGTATACACATTTGAGTATTTAAGGTAGCGTTTGCTAAAAATAAATTTTCACGGGTCAAGATAAAATATATTGAGGTCATAAAAATTATAAAAATACATTTCTTGAAAGATTTGAGTGAATAAATATTTATCGGGTTGAATTTAAGAAAACCGTCATAATTTATATAAACATAACAATTTATATACGAAATAAATTTAAAACACCGGGTAAACTAAAAATAATATTTTTATAACTTAATATGAGTATAAAAATATATTGTGATAAATTTTTGGAAGTAACGGATCAAATGTTCAAAATAATTTATTACGCGATAACGTTTATATAATATGCAATTATACGTTTAATGTGAAATGCAAAACCCATGCATGACAAGTATGATGAATGTAGAGTTTGAGAAATGACCAAAAATTGAGAATTGTGACATACATGAACTTCAAAGTTTACCAAATGGATGTAAAAAGTGCATTCCTAAATGGTGAACTCAAGGAAGATGTGTATGTTCAGCAACCTCCTGGCTTTGAGAGTAGTGAATTCCCTGACTATGTCTGCAAGCTTGATAAAGCCCTTTGTGGACTAAAGCAAGCTCTGTGGCATGGTATGAAACTCTCTCAGCCTTCTTGATTCAAAACAAGTTTATCAGAGGAAAGATAGACAACACTTTGTTTATCTATAGGACAAAACAAGATGTGATCTTTTGGTCCAAGTATATGTTGATGACATCATCTTTGGCTCAACAAACTACACTCTTTGCAAACGGTTTGAAAAACTAATGACAAAGAAGTTTGAAATGAGCATGATGGGTGAAATCACATACTTCCTTGGACTACAAATCAGGCAAACTAATAAAGGAATCTCCATCAGTCAAGAGAAATACACAAGAAATCTCTTGAAAAAATATGAGATATCTTGACGTACGCCTCAAGAAAGACACCAATGGTCCCTCCTAACAACCTTGGACTCGATCTCACCGGCAAGTCAGTCAATCAAACCCATTATAGAGGGATTGTTGGCTCACTAATGTATCTAATCAAGCCGGACCGGCATACATACAATTCTCGTCACTGTCTAATAGCAAGATATCATCCAATCCCAAAGAATCCCACCTCATGCGTAAAAGAATACTGGTACTCAAGGGAACCCCAAGCCTTGGACTCTATTATCCAAAGTGCTCGGGTTTGATCTCAAAGGTTACCCGATTCTGATTATGTCGCAACATGGACAAAAGTACCTCGTGGTCTCGTCAATTTCTTAGAGGAAAACGGTTTGTTGGAGTGCTAAAAGCAACAATCAAGTGGCTATGTCTTCAGTGAATGAGTATGTGGTAGCAGCAGATCTGTGCCAATGTTTTATGGATGAAAAGTCAACTCGGTGACTATGACATCCATTACAAAATGGTACCCATCTTCTCGTGACAACACCAAAGGCTATTGCAATCTCCAACAACCCCCGTCCTTCATCAAAGAACCAAACACATTGGTATCAGATATCACTTCATCAGGGACCACATAATGAAAGGAGACATAGAGCTTCATTTCATCCCTACTAAATATCAACTTGCTGATATCTTCACCAAACAACCTACCTTCAAGAGACTGAAAGCTGAATTGGGAATGCTTGACATTGAAAATCAGGTATCTGAAAACCAATCTCAGTGAGTCCTTCTCTGAAATGGTTCCTCCTCCCTGAATGAAACCCACAAAACAACCTCTCACTGAATGAGTAAGACTCATTCAGGGACCCTGACTCTAGGTATTGAGCATTGAATGAGTAACTAAATGCATCAATTATTAGTTATTTAAATGTCCTAGGTTGGAAATCACACCAATTAAATATAGGAATATATGTCTTAGTATCTTACTTTGTCGGGGTCCCTCATACCACCTCATCCCACTTGGCATTAAATGCCTCCTCACACATAAAATATCCTGTGGATATTTTATTACCATAAAAGTGCACTTTACTGCAATCAAGCTGTTGTTTCCTTGAAAACGGGATTTTATTGCGGAAGTGGAGGTGGCATTAAATGGAAATTCAAAACGTTTTCAAAAACCGACTTTACAAATCCACAAGTATGCACAAACAACCCCTCTCAACACTCTATAAATACCCTCACAAAATCCTTATAACACACACAAAAGATTTCTGTTAACAAAACTCTGTCAAAATCTCTTTCAAACCCAGAAATCTTTGTGTTCTTCAAATATTTTTCTGAAAAACCTCCTCTGTAAACATTTACAAAAAGTTTTTCATCACAAACTTGAGAGATTTAACACTCTTTGATTGTTCTAGCTCAAACTTTCTTTCAAAACCCTAAAAAATCTTCTAATGGAAATGGCTAGAACACAATCTCTCTAGTTTGCACCTCAGTGGGTAGGGGATCTTACCAATGTTAAATTTAAAACCAATAATGTCATAGGAAAATTTGAATATCCTCAAACTGTCCCAGCCTACAAGGACATTATGAAATTTTGGTATGACTGCCCACTGAAAAAGGCCTTTGTTCAATGTCCCTCAATTGTATACCAAAATCTCCTCGGGAGTTTTGGGCTCTTAGAGGCCTATGACCAGACACTTAGCAACTAATGAGACGGACCTAAGACCTCTCGGGGATTTTCTCATTAAGTTTAGTCTTTTTAATGGGGAAAGGTCAGTCACCCTGGATTACAAAACTTTTTGCACCTCAACAGGGTTAAACTACAGCAAGGGAGTTTATGTCGCCCATCCTGAACCCACCTGTTAGGAATTAGAAAATTCCTTAGTAAAGTATCGGTCACCCCAATTATTATTTAGCATAATTTAGCTCATAGACATTACGTCATTTTAATAGTCATTTAGTTAATTATTTAGTTTAGTGCTACACCGTGGAGGAAGGACGGGTCTTTACCCATTGTATCCATGATCCACAGGCCGTCAGGAGGTCGTTTAGTTTGTATCCTATAAATACCCTCTACCTTGCAAGGTAGAGGGTTGGATGTTCTTTGGTAATCTAACATTATATGAGTTTCTCTTTCTAGAATATCCCACTTTCTCTCTCTCTTAAATCATCTTACGCCTAAAGTGTTAATGTTATGATGTGTATGTGAAATCCAATATCCAAAAATTGGTATCAAGAGCCAAGGTTAGATCATATCTTGCACATCTTTGGATTTCTAGTGGTTTTTAGGTGGTTTTTGAGTTTGAAAAAGTTTAGTGGTTTGTGCTTCATTTGGTTGATTTCTTGTGCTAAAGCTTGGATTTTGTTAGTACTTTTATGTTTAGAATCATCACAAGTGTTTAGGTTTTCATTTGGTAAGCTTGAATCATCTTGGTTGGGTTGTTTTTGGATTGAAAAGTGATGTTTATGTGGTTTTTCTTGCTAGCGACTTGATATACGGATTTCTTTCTTCGTAGCGACTTGCTTCACAATTTTGTAGCGAGTTACAGTGTTAGAGCTAGCGACTTAGACCTAGCGATTAACAGTACAAGTAGTGGACTCTCCACTACGGTAGCGACTTGGTGGTAGCGACTTGGTCAGTAGCGAGTTGCTCTTTAGCGACTTGAAGTTTTAGCGACTTGAGTAGCGAATTTCTGCCAAAATTTTGCTAGCGACTTGAGGCTTAGCGAGTTACTACTTAGCGACTTGCATTTGTCTAGCGACTTGGGACTTTAGCGACTTGGGGGTGTAGCGAATTAGGTGTTAGCGACTTGGTGCATTATCTCCTAGCGACTTGGGTGATTGTTTACGGTTTTCTCTTGATTTAGTAAAATTCCGTGAAAGAATCTATTTCTCGGTTTAATCATAGAGTTATAAAATCCCGTTTAACTTGTCATCATGTCTACCAACACTTCTACAATCATCTCCACTTTATCGAGGTCGTTCATGCGTAAGATACTCGTCAAATTTCTTACATCACTGATCCTTTAATCACCAAAGTACTTGAACTCTATGATACCTCACAGAACAATGATTGCATTTCTGAATGTCCAACATTGGTTGATTCATCAAAGGGTGATCTTAACTCCTCACCATCCGAGTCAAACCTCAACAAACCACATCTAATGAACAATGATGCTAAGCAAATGGAATACAACATTGAGCCCTATCAACTACTTCATCAACATATCAAACTGCTCTTATCTACTACTATGGATCGAACAAGCAGTGCTATCCTTCGTCGTGATTTTCCCACTTTGACTAGAACGTGTTACTCAACTTAGAACAACCGAGGTGTCAAATCACCAATGAGCGTTCTCAAGCTGATAAATATAATGCGACTCTTCAAGTAATTTTCAATCAATTTTAGCCACTTATCAAGGGGAATATTCCTCAGATTTTGATGATGACTTGACTGGAAACTCATTCAAAAAACACACTAGAATGGAAATCCATGAGTTCAGAAACACCTTTATTCTACTTATGGGTAATGTGGAAATATACATAAAGGAAGTTGCTAATGAGAATGAGAAGTTGAATGAAATGAAGGGGTGTCAAGTGATGCTATGGGAAGATTTTAATAGGTCATGCAATGGATCTGGTAAACCAACGAATGATACCGAATGCGAGAAGTTCATTGAAATTAAAAGGGATGGAGACAACTATATCGATCCCAATGACTCGAGTGTCGAGAAAAGGTTTCATGTGATGAGGTACACTTAACTAATCATAGTAATTCATATGTTAAGAAACCGATTCTAACTCGATCTTAATACGTGAAATCGATCGTGGTTGAGCCTGAATCTAAAACTGTTAAAACTGATGATATGATTGAAAAAAGGGTATATGATGAACTTTCAAATAAATACTCAATTCTTGAAAAACATTGTATTTCTTTGGAAATCGAAATGCAACAAAAGGATGAACGCTTTTATGCAAATAAAACATGCATCAATCAGAATTTCGCAATTTTGAGAATTTTTGAAATTAATCAATTAAAACCCAGATTCGGACAAAGACTCAACCATATGCAATGAAATCACTACTCTCAGATGTGCGTAAGTATGACTGTCATGAAATGAGTGATACACTTGAATCTAGAAATGTTGAGCTTGCTCTTTGTGTGTCCAACCTGTTAAGAGAAAATGAATCATTAAGAAAGAACTTAGAGGAGACCAATTCTAAGTTGATCAATCAATCTAACAACTTATTGAAGGACATTGATGACCTCAAATCCCAAATTCAAGATAAGAGCTTCAACATTGTTGCCTTAAAAAATGAGCTTAGGAAATCTATTGAAATAGGATGAACACTAAGTTTGCAAAACCATCAAATTTGGGGAAGTCAACTGTCGAGAACCACTCTAAACGCATAATAGTTAAGCGCCTAATGCCTTTAGAACTGAAAGAGTTAAATCAACAAAATCTAGGCTTGCCTCCCAAATTGATGAGAATATTGTTTTGTCAAAACCAGTCACTTCATTGCTTCATTCTGATATGATGAATATCAAACTCCAAGGAAATGTTCAAAGCTCAAAGTTTAGAAATACTAGAAGTACAACTAGTTCACATAAGAAACATCATTTGGTGATCAATCCCTAAGAAACCATCGAAACACAAAAGGAACAATAGCCAAAACAGGGAAGTGCACACATACAAATCTACTAGTAACTGCTTCAAATGGATTCCCACTGGCAGATTATTTAAGTTCTCTAAATCCAAACGGACTTACATTCCTAAATCTTGCCTTAAGTGGATGCCCACAGGAAAACTCTTCAAGTATATTGAGCCTAAAATGATCTCTAATATTGATACGTCTGCATTAACCAATATTACATCAAATAGTGAAATTATTCATGTCACTAACCCATCCTGCTGCAATTCTACATGTTCTTCTAGTACAATGTGCTCTCAGTCGTTTTCAGGTACAATGCTCAACTCAATCAGGAACTTCATGACTTGGTTCCCATCAGAAATGAATATAGCTCATTCAGGAGCTATAGCTTGCCTGAATTGATGTACATCGTAATTTGACTCCTATTCATTTTGAATCAGGACTCACTCGTTTATATCTGTGTACAAATCAAGTTTTCTTCAAAAAAAAAAATTAAAATTTTCATACTCTTGTCATTTTTCCTCAAACTAATAAAGAATACATTCTTTGTTATCGATAACATCTACGGTCCTAGAAATGTCATTCAATAATGGCACGGGTTCATAGATGAAGTTCGAACAAATGATATATTCTTGTTTTATAACGGGTGAGGTTAATTCAATCAATGGTCTATGTTGACCTTGATTGAGGGGGAGATTTGTTGTGTACGTTTTCTTGGTTACATCTCGGTCTTGGTTATGGTGTTTGCTCAGTTGTAGGTTGTGGTCGTGTCTTGCTTGTGTGATTGTCTTTGTGTTCCCATGAATTGAGTGCTTTGCATTGAATGTTTATTTAATTCATGGTTATCATTGTGATTATTTATGCTATCTGAGCTAATATGCTATTTGGTAATTCTGTCATGGCCATGGATTATTTATAACTTCTATGCAGAATATGATCAAATTACACTTTTTAATGACCATGGTTGCAACTTACTATGAAAAACACTAGAGACTTAGTCTAAAAACTTTGATAGCGAATTACCACACTAGCCTCTTAATCACAGGGACCGAATGTGTCAATTAGCCTTTCTTGAAAGTCTCCTCCTCTTACCCCTAGCGACTTAGTATTTTTTTCTTTTCTCTTTTCTTTTTCTTCTCACAAGTCTTAAAACATTTTTTTCTTTCTTTCTCTCTTCAAAAGCATTCGACATAGCGATTTAGGAGTGGTATGAAGTTAATTTTTCACTATTTGTTATCCTACTCATGTCTGTGTTGCTTTTCTAACACATCTTTTTAACCAGATCTCATCGTGCTTGTGATTCGTGACATTTGATCCCCGCATAGGTTCGAATCATTATGTAATCATGTTTTGTTGTAATAATGATTTTTGCAAGTGTGTTAAATGTTTGGTATAACTGTTCTTGAGTGTTTGTTTAAGTGTGTCCATGTACTGGTGCTGTATAAATGGTGGATTGGGTCGTTTATTTGTTGAGGTAACAATTGTTCTTGTTAGCAACTTAAGTATTGTGCTTGATAGCGAGTTAGCTTATATGTTCATCATGGCGAGTTAGGGCTTCTAAGCCTTCTCAAGATAGGTTCTAAGTTGTGTTGGTTTGGGCTGATTATCTGTTGCGAAAAATTGTTCTTGATGGCGACTTAATTTTGTTCTTGGTAGCGAGTTAGGTTTAATGTTCTTCGTAGCGAGTTATTACTTTTAATACTGCTCATCTTAGCGACTAAGCTGCTGTGGCGACTTAGTGAATTATTTTTTAGCGACTTGGGTAGCGTCTTAGTTGTATCATTATTATCAGCAACTTGTCTTTACAAGTTAGCGAATTAGCAACGTTAGCGACTTAATAAACAAATCAGAGCGACTTGGTTATGTTACTGTTCATGGCGACTTGTCTTTACAAGTTAGCGAATTAGCTAATATAGCGACTTAGAGAGCAAAAGCGGTAGCGACTTGAATGTGGTAATGCGGTGATGGCGACTTGTCTTTACAAGTTAGCGACATAGTTCACTTTCATGTAGCAAATTAGTCCGGTTTGGCGACTTGACCATTTGTGACTTGAGACTTGTTTGGTGTTTTTTTTTTCTTCAGGGCCTAGGGTTATTAAAAGTTTAAAGGCTATTTGCTAGGATAATCTCATGCTTACAATCTTGTTTCGTGATTTCCTGTAACAACTTGTATTGTCAACTTACTCTTTGTAACCTACTATAACATTTTGTTTAGGCAAGTTGTTCTTGAACTCCCTTGTGGCTATTCAATGTTACATCTTGTTTCATTCAATCTGCTATATCACTTCTACACATGTATCTTGGCTCACGACATTATTTCTTTGCAAATGTGCGTTTTAACCTTTTAATTCCTAAACAAATCGTCTCGTGAAAACTGTATCAAATGGTGTATTTATCCTTTATGTCTTACTTTTGTCTATCATTCTATCTCTATATGCCTATGGGGACCCTGTCTGTGCTTCTAAGTGTTGTATGTTCATAACATAAGGGTGTTTTCAATGTAGTCTCACTAATCATTTATTATCTAACTCGTTTCCAATCATTACTGTTGATTGTATGTATGCTCAGATCATCAATGGCAAGTTCAATCCACGATAAGAACGTTATCCCTTCGGCATCAACCAAATTTCTCTCGGATGATGAAATCCTTCCAGGAATCAATGGGTTGATATTGGAAAGAGTAACTGTTATGTGGACCTACAAAAGCTACAACAAAACCCTATACTCAAAGTATCCATTGATATCCTCAAGAACACAAACTTCTTCGATGCCATTACCAAGCAATGCTCAATTCCCACCATTTACATTCAACAATTACGGAACACCATTCAATGGAACAAAATCACAGCTCAATACTCTTGCAACGGATGATAGGGAGTTCACGATTGATTCAACCATTCTTAGCAAGGCTCTTGGAATCACCCCATGTAACCCCAACCTTCGTTCCGAATCTCCACCTAGTGCTGACGATCTAATTGTCTTTCTAATTGGTTTGGGTTATCGAACAAATGCATCTCAAGGGCTTCGACATCATCACTAGACACATGTATCAACCCCGAGAGCTATTACAACTATTCTCAACTTGTGCTTATCGTGCAAAACATCGGGTTCGATAAAGTGAGAATTCCCATCTTGCAAATCTTATGGGGAATTGTCAATATGGTTGATGTGAATGTCTCAGATCGTATTTGGGAAGAATTTTCTTTATCAATGCACACATTCATATATGATAGAACAAATTTCGAACAAAGCTCAAGGCGAAAGAAACAAAACAAGCTTGTGATTCCCAACATCAGATTTTCAAAGCTTGTTATCCAGTACTTGCAACAAACTCACAACTTCAATCCTAGGATTGAATCAACTCTACATAAAGCTGAAGATGAATTTGTTTTAGGAAACCTGAAATATGTTCCTAGAGGTATGGATAATGAAATATTTGGATTGCCAATTCCTGATACTCTACTCACGGAAGATATCAAGAAGAAGGACTACTTCAAACAATACAAGAAAAGAGCTACCGGTTCCTCTGCTGATGTCACACCCACTCCTCCACAACCCAATGCTCCCAAGTCCACTTCAGCCTCACAAGCATCCTATGCCTCTCTTCCTAAAAAGAGACGTGAAAGGCCACAACATTCTGACACCGCATCCAAGAAGCGAAAGTAAAAAGGAAGAAAGTGGAAAAAAAGTAAATTGGTAAAATACAAGGTTAAGCGATGAAGATGATCTGCTCTACAACTAGGAATCCAGCAAAGCCTAGAAAGTTTGAATATGAAAGCACCAGTAGGTGGAGTAGTGCTAAGAGAGCCTGATCAAGTGCCTCAACAAACAACACGAATCACACAAGACAAGGGAAAAGGAATTGTTGGAGATGAACAAGCCGCCACACACTCCTTACCTTTTCTTCCTCACCATCAAGAATTACCACTCAAGTTGATTTGATGAAGAGAAGTGTTGAATCGTCATCGTTCAAGAACCATCCGAAAAGAAGCATCGTAGCACCGTAAGTGAATCCTGCTACAAGTGGTATCCAGTGTGAACAAAATGTTGAAGATAAGTTACATCATGTCTCACAGAGAATCCGAGTCAAGATCCGATGAGACCATGCCCTTGGAAGAACCAAATCTTTCTACCAGTTCTCTATCGTCATTTAAGAACCTAGATCTAATGAATTCACTTTCGGCGATCAATTCTTAAATGACAAACCCATTGATTCTGAGCCTTCCAAGCAAGATAATGACAATGAGGATGCACAATCCATGTTTAATGTCAAAATTCAACAAGATACATCATCCGTTCCACCTATGACAGCACCTTTACTCACAACTGCACTCCCACCTCCCAAACGATCAAGTAACCGCACGTTCACCACACGAATCTGCAAAGACTCTATCCTTTGAACCGGTGGTCACCGTTGTTCTGATGTAGTAACCCCACCGCTTCACCACCTCAAATTCTTACCTCGGATCAACCGCTTGACAAAGCGAAAAGAATTGAAGCTCTTGAAAGACAACTACCTAAATCCGTAGATTCCCTTGTGGATCGTGTCTATAGGCTGGAGCACCTCAACTTTGATGAAGGGTGGCGGAGACGCCATTGAAGGCGAGTTAAAGATCTTTGTGGAATGGGCAATGGAGGCTCCTCTACTTAGACGATTCAAGGATCTTCCTATTGCTGATATGAGAGCTGACTTTCATAAGATGTTTGAAGATGGCGAAGATAAGCATGAGGTCCATAAGAAGCTTTATGAGGCTCTCGAAGAATCAATTAAGTACGACAATCATGTACAGTTCTTGATAGACGCTAGAGAAAGAAAAGCTAAGAAGAAAAGGAGAACCGTAGTGTTGGAAACATTGCGCAAAGGTCATAAAGATCCTCCTCCTCCACCTCCAACTGGGGGTGCTTTGGAACATCTGAGTTGGTGGATCTTCTAAAACAACATCCACACTTCCATCACAACCACCATCATCACCACCAAAGCCGCCAATCAACCCGTTCATCCGAAAATCAAGGAACGCAAAAGAAATCTGCAGCTTGGTCCACGGTTGACTCAAGGTTCACGTCTATCGCCTCTATCCTCGAAGATCAAGTTGTTAATGAAGAATCGCTTGTCATAGCAGTCGAATCGATGAAGATGATGCATCCACGTTCATTCCCAAGTCAATCAAGATGATTGGTTTGATACTTATATGTCAGGTGAACCATCTAATCCATCCAGAGCTGCACCTTCAAAGGCCACCATTCGAAGTTGGCTCTCTGAAGATAGACCACAAACTCCTGAGCCCTCATGGTTTATTCCCGAGTCAGAGTCAACAAATCCAGCAAACAATTGGGCTTCAACTATCATTACCAACTATGAAGCTACCAGTGAAGACTCTCTTCTTCACTTCACATGGAGCTTTATAAAGTGGTTTTGTGAGAAGAAAGAAATTACATCCATCACCCCTAAAGATCTTGAAGGTCCAACTTATGAAATAGTCAAAGTCTTCCACTTCGGATGCTAATCACTTCAATATCAAATGGAGGAATGCTATAGAATGTTGAATGATCAAGTTGGTGAACAAATCAATAGGTTTGATGTGTACAACCCTCTTCCCCTCGGCGGTGAACACGGATTTATAACCATTCCGAATTCTTCTTTAACCATGATCGGACTATCTATGTGGACACACCTCTGAAAGAAGACCGCTCTATCAATTTCAAAGATGAAGGCACTACCTACCGATCAAGGTCTCGAACAGATGGTTCCGAGATCAATTCAGGCGACAAAGAGAATCAATATGACACTGCAGCTTCATATGGGATCTCACATTGGTGGTTCAAGAAGAAGGAATTCTACATCGAAAGACATAGTGCCAAGAAGAGACGCAGAGCGGTTCGATCCGGACTGCGTATTCTTAGTGTTATTGGTATAGAGATCTTCCCTATCTACGGGTGACTACTACGAAGAAGATTGTTCTTCAAGAGCCGACTTGAAAGAGCACATCATTGAAGAAAACGACTTCAAACATCTGATGCCTAATGACTTTGAAGATCTCTATCTTCTGAACCTCCAAGGACACCTGGACCATCTTCCGCCATGAGAAGAAGGCTCTCTCTACTGCTTTCAATCAATGGATCAGAGGCTTGGTCATTCGACTAAGAGTTGGAGATTTTCTATTGGGAATAGAAAGCTACGGACTCGAGTCAATCTCACAAGACCAAATTGGGAAGCCAGTGGACATGAATTTCATCACGAATATATAGTGATTGACACCCCAGGCGATCATCTTTACCTACGTGAGATATGGTTCAAGGATGTTAATGAGATTATGTGAGCTATACAAATTCAGTGATGGAACTCTCAAAATGGTCGAAGAAGAACTAAACTACAGAGTGAAAGACATCAAAATTAAAATGAAGCCGGGGGACAAAACGAAATTATGGTCTAATGAAGATGTGAAGAGGTGTGATGAGTTCATTGCTGCAATCAAACGAAGATTGAAGACCAGAATGATCTATCGTAACCTTGAAAGCTTTGTGGGTGGAAGACTTCGGGCAGGTCATTACAAGCTTCTTCAAAGGACTGAATGAAGATATTTTCCGGATGTTTTTTTTTTCTTGTATGATTTATGTGTAAATTGTGATGTACAAACTATGAACAACTATTATGCATGTAATAGTGGTAGGGTATGTCATGTGGTTTCCCTTTATGAAAAGGGGGAACTTCAGTGTTGTTTACTTCTGATCATATAAAATTGGACACATTTTTCTCCAACAAATGTTTTTGTCTCATACATATTTAAATCACTTGAGATCCAAAATCTCAAAGGATTTGAAATTTTTGATCGGGGGAGAAAATGTGATATAAATATGAAAGATGTTAAAAGATGACCATTTTTAGTGCATACTGCTCTCTAATATGTGCTAAACAATTTTCAAATCTCGAAGCATATATTAAGGGGGAGCATTTTAAAACAAATCCAAACCTTCAGGGTACAAAATTTTTTTTCATGCTATTTTATAATGTACCTTGATTGAGTTTTCAAATGGTTTCTTAAATGGCTTTTGTAATCGTGGATGTGCTTCAAAAGAACTTTTGCCTCTATGTGATAAAAATGATTTCAAATATCCTATGCACATATTAAGGGGAAAAATTTTACCATGAAAATCAAATGGCTTTTTCGTATGAAAATTGTGATCAAAGAAAATATTTCAAAGTCCTCTTGCCTCCTTGTGCTAAACAATTTCTAAATCATATGCACATGTTGAGGGGGAGGTTTTCTAAATGATCAAAACTATTAGGGTACAAAATGCTTTGATCTCATATCACAAGTACCTTGATTGTTTTTCCAAATGATTTTTCAATTGGTTTCAAGGAAGAATGAACAGTACCAAAAGACCGACCATTTTACTTTATGCATGGAGTTATAAGGATGGTTAGGTTAGGTATTCGTTCCCACGATCCGCCAGAGCCGGAGGGATCTACCTAGGGACAATCCACTAGATAGTGTAGAGTCCTTAGGTATGATGAAAAAAGGAGAAAAATGAGAATACAGAAAGAGTGCGGACTGAGAGCGAGCTAGTAACTGGAATAAACCCAACAAGGTTCTAGTTATGAAGTCTCGTAAGCAGCGAAGGAGTTGAAGAATGAAAAAAAACTGAATGTGAAAAAAGGGTGAAAAGAAATAGCCCTCCAATAATTCAACCTTAGGGCAGTAACCGGGTTCAATACATATGCTATTGGTGTTTACTGATGGTAACATCGGTATTGAAGACAAGACGTCATGGACCCAAGGACGCACTGCACTTCAACTTTCCAAACCACTCAAGTTCCTCTTAAAAGGACTTGTTTCATTCTCACGGGGAACCGACATTATCTATCGACTCTCTCTTAGAGACTGTTGATATTGAAGGAGGAGACCCTCTCCCTAGTCTCCAATATAGGATCCAAATATGCACAAATTGAGTCTAGTACCACGAGATCATCAATAAATCTCATTAGGACACTTTCAATGAAGACTCTTTGTTTCACACAATGTGGAAAGAGAGATTATATCTTGAGTCCTACGCAGTATCCTTGTGGTATTGCGTAACATCGAAAGTGATGTGTTTACATATTTACTGTGAAAATGGAAAGCCTTCTGGAGCCAACATCTAACAAGCTCTCCGTAGGTGGCATGTGAGATCTATTATATAGATCAACCATGTGACAACCGAACGTAAAACAATGGGGCGATTCAATCTTTTGAATCAATCCTGGTTCAGGTTATGGATTGACGGATACCTTTGAAAACCGGTCTTTGTGCTTTAAAACTCTTTTCATTAGCACGTCGACCGTGTACTAATTTTTCAAATCAAAAGGTGTTTTATGATTGATAATTGATTTTCATTAAAACCTTCGTTATATTGCAAAAACAATTTCTATTGAGCAATACATGATTGTTTTTTAAATCTCTTTTCATCAATCGCTGGACTTAAATTCGCCGGGTTCACTCACTCCGTGTTGTCTTCTTTGAGACGTTCGGTTTGAGAACGCGCTAGAGCAATTGCGAAACCCTATCAAGGAAATTCTTGAATTATACGATCACAGCAAGATTACTTGTAATCGATCAACGGGAACCGTGGGCGTGTACCTCAATTCATCGAAAGTGTTCAAAGACACTTTCGGCGCTTTATTGCTAACCGCCTTATGCGGGTACACCCGACGCTTGCGGTGATCGTAATGAAGCGGTCAATCCATAGCCACATGCTCACCTAACACATTCATCTCTAAAGAAATCATGATTAGTGCATCAATGACTCTGATATTATCACTCCATGCTTCGCTACGCGCCGCCAATATCATGAATCAACGAAAGCTTCGCTACACGATAAGAAGAAATCATGATCCGAATGTGAGCATGTTGGTCCAAATATCACAACATCATATCGCGGCAACACAACAATGGGTGATACTCGAGATCTATTGTTGTGAAGATCTCTAGTTATGCTCAAAAGGGTCATCATGGTGGATCAGATCATAACCTCCACGAAACATACATCTTAGTTGAACAATGATGGAATCATCACATAATCATATAATTTGAGTACTTTGAAGAAGAAAAGTCTCGAACTCAAGACCTGATGATTAAATTAGAATGCTAGGAATCTAAATGTAAAACATGGGGTGACCTCCCTTAGGGGGAGATTGTTAGGAATTAGAAAATTCCTTAGTAAAGTATCGGTCACCCCAATTATTATTTAGCATAAGTTAGCTCATAGACATTACGTCATTTTCAAAGTCATTTAGTTAATTATTTAGTTTAGTGCTACACCGTGGAGGAAGGACGGGTCTTTACCCATTGTATCCCCGATCCACGTGCCGCCGAGGTCGTTTAGTTTGTATCCTATAAATACCCTCTACCTTGCAAGGTAGAGGGTTGGATGTTCTTTGGTAATCTAACATTACATGAGTTTCTCTTTCTAGAATATCCCACTTTCTCTCTCTCTTAAATCATCTTACGCCTAAAGTGTTAATGTTATGATGTGTATGTGAAATCCAATATCCAACACCACCACAGTGAAGGATGGGTTAAAACAAATAATTTTGGATCAAAAATTTTTGGACAAGACCCCAGTCACCAAAAACTCTTTTCCCACGGCTTGGAAGATCCTGTTCACATTTTTGATTCAGGTTCTCGGTGGGAACCACTCATCAACTGAACAAGTTAACTCTATTCAGTTGATGATGGCATACTGTTTGATGCATGGGGTGAATGTCGACATAGGGGAGATCATTTACAGTGATCTCCTAACCAAGCTCTTGAGCAAAACTAGGACGAAATACATTTCGTATCCTAGGTTTGTCTCATGCGCTTTGCAAGTGTTACTGGGTTGCAATTACCCTCAAGAAGAAAATTTTGGTGCTATACCTGGTATCCTGAGTCATTCAAACTTTCAAAAGGAACCATCCCAAGTCACTGATATTGTATTGACGGCCCATATGATTGCTGTAAACAATCAAAGGGATTCAGTGTCTCCAAACCCTGCTCCTAAAAGAGAAAGGGAAGTCTCGATCGACTAAGACCAAACCTAAGTCTCAGGGCCCCGAGGCTTCGGAGCACCGCCAAACGGCAAAAGAAGACCTAAGATCGATTCCGACACCAATCAAGGCCAATCATCATCCACCCCGGTGACAACGAAGGACACTGATACATCACAATCAACGCCCTTGGTCCCAACTACTACTCCCCAAGATCCAGAGGGAAACATACAACCCGCTGGTAGGGGAGCACCTTCCACTCAGCTTCAAGGATGACATTGGCAAATCCAAGCCTTTGTCTGAGGGCACACTGAATGATCCGAAAGACTCAGAGGGAACCAAACAACCCGCTGATAATGATATCACTTTCACCGACTCGCTAAAGGCACCGAGAAAAACCCATCGTGTCTGTGGGTCTCTGGGGACAAAGACTTCGGAGGAAAGGAACAAGCAGCCGACACGAACCCAAAACCAATCCTGACTCCAGAGAAGGCACTAGAAAACGCCCACTAGTTTCTGGGGGGTCAAAGGGGGACAAAGACTCAGAGGGATTAAAACCACCCGCTGATACGGAACCCATCACCCCCACTTTGTTAACTATGGTTGATGTTACAGGATACTCTTCTCGATGATGAACCCTGTGAAAGTGAAGATGTAATTTTATCAGGGAAGAAGTGGACGCCGAGGTTCAATCAACAAGAACCTCGGCGATCCACGTGGAGCATACTAAGTCACCATTTCAACTCAAGACAATGACTCGGACTCCTCATCATACAGTTCTGGTGAATTTAGCCGTTATGATAACATTCTACCAATCACTGAACAATAGCTAGTCATGTGGATCACCAAAGCCTCAAGGAAGATATACTTTGGGGTCACTGACCAAATGTGGGATCAACACACTGAGGCATTTCTTTGCCGTTATGCTGATCTTAAATCCGATGTGCTCACCTTCAATGCTAACATTGATGAACATAGAGATCTTATGTATGAGCAACTTCATAGATTGGATGATAACTTGGCTAAATTTCTCAAACATCTTCAGGGTTGTGGGACCAAGATTGATGAAATCTGGGAATCTATCAAAGAAGACCCAAAGACTCAACTCAAAAGTGCGGAGGCTACTAAGGCTTACTTGAAGAATTCCTCGGCCATCAACTTATCAACATGCTGAAATCGCCAATGTTCAGTGGTCTTCAATCTTCGTCTAGTCTCTTCGACAACACCGGGCTCTTTGGATGCTCAGTGACCATATGGCTAAGGCTTCCACATCAATGGCGTGGAATCTTGGGCCTAGGATGACAGCCTTGGAACTCTCTCAAGCTAATCTTGAAACAAAGGTCATTTGGTCTACAAAAGGATACATCTGATATCAAGGCTATGATTACTGAAATCTACCAAGCCTTCAAAGGTCAAACCACCCAAGCTCCCCCCAGCCAACTCTTGCTCTCATTGACGTTTCGCAATCAGCTTGAGGGAGGAGCATCAAGAGACTTCCTTTCACACTTATGGGGAGCCAACACCACCAGATCAAGCTCCATTATCATCATCACCACGCTTTTAATACCCATCTCATCAATCCCACCACCAACATCAAAAACAACAACACCGACAGTACAACACCAATCATGACAACAACACCACCCTTGGTTGCATCATCTTCATCAGGACAAGACAAAGGGAAGGCCATAATGCAAACACCAGAGCCTAAACCTTAGCCCGAGAAGATTCCCTACAAAATCGGCGACACTAATACCCTTTCACACCTCAACAAATAAGTAAATATCTTGCTAAAAAAGAAAGAAGATTGAAACAAGGCGAGGAAGATAAGAAGAATAGAGAAGCACCGGCAAAGGTAGTCCAAGAAGCTGAGAACATGGGAATAGATCCAAAGAAACTCCAAAAGGTCGCAGGACAAAGTTCAAGGATGCTCGGATATAAAATGAGAAAACAGTTGGAAGAAAAGAAGAAAGTTGAAGCCCTCGTGCAAAAGCGTAATTAAGAATTACAATGGCCGACAATGACAAAGCGGCTACTAAAAGATCATCGATGTCAAAATCATCCCCAATTCCAAAATACTGGCAATGAATGTATACAGGGGGGATGATAAGAGACACTTCGAGGTTCATGCTCCCTTAACCTTCACGCGATTTTGGGATCACTGAACTCGATGAGCTTGTCCAATCATAGAGACAAAAGGAATGCGGTGGTTAAGGAGCGATGAAAATGCTCGGTAAGAAGACGATGAAAGACCGAGGCAAGCACCAATGCAACTGGGGATTCAGCCAACCTTAACAGCACCTCAAGGATCTCAACCACAATTATCCACTGGCAAAAGGAAAAGAGTTGAGTTCCAGCCTGAGATTAAAGTGCCTGGACTGGAGTGTAATAGGGATCTGCCAGAAAGTGTAAAGTTCGTGAACTGTCTGGTGATCTAAAATCTAAAACTAATTTTTTTGGTTTTTCTTGATTTTATTTGAATTAAAAACTATTTTTGTATTTTTAAAATTGATTTAATTAGCTAGAAAATATAAAAACTTACAAGAAAATTACAAAAATATTTTTCAAAAATCTAAATTACCTAAAAATAATTTTCAAAACTTAAATTATATTTTTCTGACTTTGTCTCTATTTATTATGAATTTAAAACTAATTAAATCTAATTAAATGCCTAGAAAAAACTATTTTAACTAAGAAAAATCTAGAAAAATACTTTTTGTTGGGTTCAGTAAATACCTAAACCCCTTAATCTAGGATTTGAATAGAAAATAGGCCAAGTGTTTAGACCAACACTAACAGGTCACTGAGTGCATAGTCTCTCAGTGAGCCATCTTCAGGATACTCAGTATGAGGCGAAGAAGAAGTCTCTCCACTCAATAAGACGGAACTTAATGGGTAAAGACTGAGTTAAGAAGAAGATGGTGGATTCAGTGAATGATGACAATAACTCACTGAATCCCTAAGACTCTCTCTAACTACTTACATCAAGACAAATCAAGTAGAAGACTCAAGGATATGAAGATCAAGAATGAGCGGGACAAGGCGGATAAGTTTGAATCGATAAGACAGTCCTTATCAACCAAAGTCAAATTTCCTGAATGGCAAAGATCGTGCTCGCTGTGCATGAGCTGACCTTAGGAAAGTAGTCTTGTCTCTTACCTAAAATAGTATTTAAATGAGACAAAATACATCGATTTTGTCTTCAAGATGTCGGTTGTCACTTAGGAAAGAGTTAAAACTCATACTTGTATAAATAGCATAAGAGATGGAGTGAAAGATTAAGCTTGTGAATTGTAAAAACACACATACACTAGCGATCTTTTCATCCTCCAAATACAACTTAATCCCTCGAGATAGCTCAAATGGTTCTTGTAGTTGTGCTCAGACTTAGCCTGAGCTTAGAGAGGAGTCACCAACCTTTGTCATTTCAATCTCAAGTACTATTCCGCAAGTACTTGGGTAATGTATTCTTGTTTGATTCATTTCTAATAAAGAATATTATGTTATAAATTAATTAGTGTGTGTTACTTATATCTTTTCAGTCATAGATTCACTATTATCTTGTTTTAAATACTTTAACTGTTTTTTTAAGATAGTGAATAGGGAACAACACTTTATATGACTTTTTGATTATTCTAAACCTAAGGAAATTGAATTTATATTTTTGTGATCATTTTATGATTTATTTGAATAAAAAGCTATTTAAAAATGCTAAAAACTGATTTTAATACTAGAAAAATAGTAAATGACTATGGAAAATTGTGAAAAATTGCAGGAAAGTTCTAACTACTAGTGAAAAACTATGAAAATTATCAAAATCAACTAGAGATTACAGATTATGCTATTTAGATGTAAACTGATGTGATAAGCTAAGAGGTAAATAAGCTAAAAGCTGAATCAAGTTACCAGAAGCTACACTAAGGTCAAATAAGCTAAAATTAACCTAAAGTCTACTTAATGCAACTATTTAAGATCAAACAAACACAAATTATAAGCTAAAAATACAAATCAAATTCCTATCAGCAATAAACCAAAGACAAATTTTCAACTCCCTCTATTTGCAACTGCTCTACGACTCAAAATAAGCTTATGAAAAATCAAAAGATGGAAACTCTAACCAACCTAGAAAAGAGCTAAATTACCAAGTATGAGCTTATGAAGTCCTGTTTTGAGCTTGTTAGAAACTCTTGAAAAAGCTTATTGGGACTTAATGTGTGCTGACAAACTGTGCATAGGGCACTTTTTGCAAAACTAACCAACTTTGAATGACTTTTTAACTGATTTATAAAAATCAAAAAATTATTCTAAAAATATACTGACAAACACCACCAACCAAAGTCCTTAAATCCAGAGTTTCAACAGATTTGAGCTTATAATGAGGAATTTAGAAATATAAAAGTTACAACAATTTGAACAGTTTTGGTAGATTTGATTTTTTGGAAAACTATGCTATTTGACTTTTATGAACTTTGATAGCTTAAATTTTATTCTAAATGTTGTTTTAAGCTTAAATGACACCTAATTATGTAACCTATATTAATTCTACACCTATATGCCAGTTTATGTAAGCTATTACTTAATTGATGTGCAAAATAGATGAATCCTAAACTGATTTTGACTATTAAATAAATACAAGTTCAATTTTATGACCTAAACCATATAAGTTTATCTAAGTATGACTGAATATGCAACTACTATCCACTATACTAACCTATAACTCAGCTATACTAATTGATCCAAACAGTCCTTATAGTAAACTAATATGAGCTTATTAATACCAAATCACAAACCTAAGCCATATCAATCCTTAATTCAGCCATCGGTCAAATTAGAGATATTAGAAGTGATTATGACAAAGAATATCAAATGCTTTCACAAATTACCAACAATCTCATATATGATCAGATGAGATCAGATTAGTATGCAAACATGAGAAATGAGACAAATTAAGTTCTAATCTATCAAAATAAGCTACTATAGATCCAAATAAGTTATTTTAACAACTACAAGCTACTATTATCAGATATATACTAATGAAGCAGAATTAAGCAATTTAAATGAGAATTCAACTCACTTGAGACCCTAGCTGAACAAGGGCTCCCAAATGGGCTATAGCTCCTAGCTTATAAATAAGCTAGGTAATAGTCCATTTTGCCCCTCCATTGCAGGAAACTTCCAAAAGCTATCAACAAATTGCATAGAAATTTGATGTTTTGACCGATTTTGTATGATTTATGTGTAGAACTGTTTTTGAAATTGAAATAAGCCTACAATAAGCTATAATGAGCTTGTATAAGCTTATACAAACAGAAAATAAAGTTTAATGAAGTTGTAAAAGAATTTGACATGATTTTTGATTTTTTCAAGTATTTTTATATTTTTTTGGTGATTTTTATTTTGAAACTGAAACAAGCTTTAGATTGAGACTAATAAGCTAAAAGTAATCAAGTAGTTACTGAGAAACAATTAAAGCTTAATTAACACATAAATTGTAAACTAGAATTTAAATGCAAATTCAAAGTAACTTTTATTAAAAAAAACAAACTGAGTACAAAATGAAAACAGATTACAAAGCTATTTTTGAAGACTTGAAAACATTAAGAGAAATGAAATACACACTGAAAACACTTACTAAATTCTACACACTATGTGACTGAAAACTAAGGGTATAAATAGCTGAGCCCAGCCTTTAGAAGCTTCAGGAAGGAATCAAAATGTGTTTCTTTGAGTGATTTGCAGCCCTTGATCAACATTCCATCCATCTTCTTTTAATCACGACCCTCCAATCCACTTGATGACATCCCATCAGCCAATAAGAGCGCACATTGGCACATGGATTGCCAAGGTGGTATTCCATGTGTCAGCTTGTGTCAGTTGATTAGACTAATTTGCCTTTAATTGTAGTAATTATACGGGGTAACTTTCTGAGGTTCTTATTTTCTGGGTAAATGGGGATAAAAATGGCGCGTTTGTTTGTTTGGTTATTTTTTATGTTTGTTTGACCGGATTTTGACCAAGGGGTAAATGGGAGGGTTCATGGGGAATTTGGCCAGGTTCATGTGATAAGAAAGGTTCAAAGGATTTTGTTATTGTTGACTGGTTAGGTTTTAGTGAAAGGGTTGAAAGGGTTTTGAACTCTTAGGGTTATATAAGGATTTATTTAAATGAAAGGTTTTACTTAAAAGGGTATAAAGTGTTATTTTGTAAAGGGTGATTTTGGGAATTTAGGCATAAAGGGATTCAATGGTGTATTTTGCCAATATGGGAAAGATGAGGGACCATTCTTGATATTTTTAATATCTCAAGGGTAGATTCTACCAAATTTGCAACTTGAGGGACTAAATCCGTAATTTCTTTAAAGTTGATCCAAACTTTCAAAAATCATCCTTTGAGCATCCAAAACTTCAAATTCACTCAATTCTGATTTCCCGGCTTTAGCTTTTGCACTCTCTTCCTTCTCGTGCTCGGTTTTTTTGTCTGATTTGTCTTTCTTTTGTGTGTTTTGCGATATTCGTACCTGCACATGCATAAACTCAAGAAACCAACAAATATTAGGCATAAACGGCTCTTTTCTGGTTATTTTGGGTCTATTTTGGTAAAGAAATGGTATTTGTTTTTGCACATACCAGTATTCAAGACAACCCATAACTGAAAACCCTAATTCATTAGGGATTGAGGTTTTACCACTCAAACCAAATGAATCCTAAATCCTTTTGGATTTTGATTATTCTACACTTCCTAGCTTGAAGATTGTAGTTTTGGTGTTCTTCCTTGCATGACCTAAACACAAACCTGATGCTAGAACTTTGGTTAAAGAGTGATACTAAATTAGAGTTGTTCTATAAACCCTAATTTGAGTTGTTGGAAGAAATTCCATTATGTCTTGATTTAAGTTCTGAATTTTTAAAATCTTATGAAGCATTTTATTAACAAATCTAGATATGAGAACTTAAAATGTATTTTGTGGTTCCCAATAAAGAACAATTTATTGATGCTTAAATACTTAGTATTTAGAAAATTGTCTCTACTTACAAAAGTAAGTGGGAGTATATACATATCTCAAAGTTTTTGAGAACAAAATACTTGACCTTCTAAAAGCTACTTATTAATGTCATACTAAGGTTAAACATGTTGACCGAAGTATAAGGATTACTCTCATTCATAAATCCGAAAGGATGCCTCATCACTTGAGTGATATTTTATATCAATACTTGAAGATTATTGTAAATCAGCTAACTACTAAAATATGTTATCACATCTTGAATCTGATAAATGTTTTAGAACTATGAATGATAAGATGCAGTCCTTAAAAGGCAAATCGAGTTTTGAGCTTGATTGTTATTTCGCCTAACAGTTAACCTATGATGTTGGAATGAGTTTCTTTTGAAGAAAGACTCACAAGGATAAAATTGTATACATATTAATGTATGACATTTTATAAGAAGTTTTTAATCATACTTAAGCAATTGACTATGATTAGATTTTGTTATATATATGTGCTTTAATTATATAAAGATATTGAATTGTCATACATGTTCCTTTTATGTAGAATATGACAATTAAGATTTTATAACTCTTTCTTTATGATTACCTTTTGCGGGGACGGTGTGTAATCAAAAGGGTTATGAATCTATATAATCTTTATGTAGTATACAAATTTAAGCAATCCATGTTTTGGATTGGATCATGCATCTAAGAGCTGAGATCTTGAATTTAATAACAATATGATTCTGACTGAATTAAGATAACTCTTGAGTATATCTGACATTGATTGGGAGCAATGTGTTTTTCCTTAAATTTACATGTTGAAGATATCATTCTGTTTAAGCTAGATATTGATCCTTAAGCTTGGAATGAAACTTCACTTGAATTTAGGGAATAAAACAAACAACATTGGAATAAATGTTAATCTAAAATAAACAAATGCGGAAAATTAAGTCTGACACAAATGCAATATATCATTTGAGCAAGTCTTAAAATGGTATATTTCACTTGGAATAATTTACATGGATGGAAACCTTGTGTTTTTAAACTAAGGGTTTATCATGTATATATATATTATATTGTGTATAAGACTAGTTGTTGCTTTTGTACAAGATCAAAATGAGCTGACAACGACAAAATCTAATTGAGAGTGTTTAGATTATTGTTTTTATAAATATTTACGAATTATAAATCATAGTGTTGTATAAGTACAAATGATGCTAGAGGATTATTAATACTAGTTGTAGTAGGATTTCATCATTTATGATAAATCTGCTAACTAGTTATGCTTAACATAGAGCATTGTTGCATTACACATTAAGGAATGAAAATACTTTACACTTTTAGAAACTGTAAAAATGACTGTTAGTATGTCGTTGACTTCTAATACCTCATGCAAGGTAGGGCGACATCTCCATACTATAACTCTTGCAATAGTATGAGCATATGATATAAGACACTCATCTTATATTTCAAATCACTCACTATATGTGAAATTTGAAACAAGTATTCGGAAAGTTTACTCAGATGACTATTTAGTTTTTCTTTTAAAAGAAAGGTTGAGAATGTTGGAAACATTAGGCTTCAACTTACTAAATAAGTTTCGTGCATATCTGTTTTAGTATTTGGATAATTGGGATTGAAAGACAATTTTTACTTTATGATGATTAAAGATACTTGGTATTTGTTATTCATTTATATAATAATTGTTATCCTATATTTGCATGTTTAATCCTTGAATAATTTTATTATTTTAAATATGCCCATTGTCGGTTAACAATATGGGAATATTGTTATGTAAGGCAAATGTGAGTGTTGGTTATATTCTAAACAGAATGTGGATTATTCCCGCCAAACTCATATTTATACACTAGATATGCATATTGGATTCCCCAACTTTCAAACATTTACTTTAGGATCCTTGTCATAAGTAAAATATTGAAAATGGTTTGTTATCATCGTCCTTAGACTTGAGATGAAAGCAAAGTTCTTATGTGTGGATATTTTTGTAAGTATACATAAAACGCTTATCCTAATAAGGTAGTTATAAAGGCTATATTGGAGTGATGTGAAGCAAAGATCCACAACACTTGTAGCCAACAAAGGATTTGTTACTCCAATTTGATATGTGTAGAAGATACTATGAGCGCTTTCCGTGATTTAATCGAGCAATTGTTTGGCCAAATCCAAAGGGTAATGCAAGATGATTCTTGATTACATTT
>OU343221.1:146486578-146636537 GCA_910596185.1 Chrysanthemum makinoi | reverse complement strand
AAATTAATCTGTAGGTTCTAATTTTCTGGGTAAATGGGTAAAAATGGGAGGTTGTTTGTTTGGGATTTTTATGTTTGTTTGCCGGAATTGACCAAGGGGTAAATGGGAGGGGTCATGGGGAATTTGGCCCCAGTTCATGTGATAAGAAGGTTCAAGGATTTGTTATTGTTGACGGTAGGTTGTTAGTGAAAGGGTTGAAAGGGTTTGGACTCTTAGGGTTATATAAGGATTTATTTAAATGAAAGGTTTTATTTAAAAGGGTATAAAGTGTTACTTTGTAAAGGGGTGATTTTGGGAATTTAGGCATAAAGGGATTCAATGGTGTATTTTGCCAATATGGGAAAGATGAGGGACCATTCTTGATATTTTTAATATCTCAAGGGTAGATTCTACCAAATTTGCAACTTGAGGGACTAAATCCGTAATTTCTTTAAAGTTGATCCAAACTTTCAAAAATCATCCTTTGAGCATCCAAAACTTCAAATTCACTCAATTCTGATTTCCCGGCTTTAGCTTTTGCACTCTCTTCCTTCTCGTGCTCGGTTTTTTTGTCTGATTTGTCTTTCTTTTGTGTGTTTTGCGATATTCGTACCTGCACATGCATAAACTCAAGAAACCAACAAATATTAGGCATAAACGGCTCTTTTCTGGTTATTTTGGGTCTATTTTGGTAAAGAAATGGTATTTGTTTTTGCACATACCAGTATTCAAGACAACCATACTGGCGAAAACCCTAATTCATTAGGGATTGAGGTTTTACCACTCAAACCAAATGAATCCTAAATCCTTTTGGATTTTGATTATTCTACACTTCCTAGCTTGAAGATTGTAGTTTTGGTGTTCTTCCTTGCATGACGAAACACAAAACTGATGCTAGAACTTTTGGTTAAAGAGTGATACTAAATTAGAGTTGTTCTATAAACCCTAATTTGAGTTGTTGGAAGAAATTCCATTATGTCTTGATTTAAGTTCTGAATTTTTAAAATCTTATGAAGCATTTTATTAACAAATCTAGATATGAGAACTTAAAATGTATTTTGTGGTTCCCAATAAAGAACAATTTATTGATGCTTAAATACTTAGTATTTAGAAAATTGTCTCTACTTACAAAAGTAAGTGGGAGTATATACATATCTCAAAGTTTTTGAGAACAAAATACTTGACCTTCTAAAAGCTACTTATTAATGTCATACTAAGGTTAAACATGAAAATGTTGACCGAAGTATAAGGATTACTCTCATTCATAAATCCGAAAGGATGCCTCATCACTTGAGTGATATTTTATATCAATACTTGAAGATTATTGTAAATCAGCTAACTACTAAAATATGTTATCACATCTTGAATCTGATAAATGTTTTAGAACTATGAATGATAAGATGCAGTCCTTAAAAGGCAAATCGAGTTTTGAGCTTGATTGTTATTTCGCCTAACAGTTAACCTATGATGTTGGAATGAGTTTCTTTTGAAGAAAGACTCACAAGGATAAAATTGTATACATATTAATGTATGACATTTTATAAGAAGTTTTTAATCATACTTAAGCAATTGACTATGATTAGATTTTGTTATATATATGTGCTTTAATTATATAAAGATATTGAATTGTCATACATGTTCCTTTTATGTAGAATATGACAATTAAGATTTTATAACTCTTTCTTTATGATTACCTTTTGCGAGGACGGTGTGTAATCAAAAGGGTTATGAATCTATATAATCTTTATGTAGTATACAAATTTAAGCAATCCATGTTTTTGGATTGGATCATGCATCTAAGAGCTGAGATCTTGAATTTAATAACAATATGATTCTGACTGAATTAAGATAACTCTTGAGTATATCTGACATTGATTGGGAGCAATGTGTTTTTCCTTAAATTTACATGTTGAAGATATCATTCTGTTTAAGCTAGATATTGATCCTTAAGCTTGGAATGAAACTTCACTTGAATTTAGGGAATAAAACAAACAACATTGGAATAAATGTTAATCTAAAATAAACAAATGCGGAAAATTAAGTCTGACACAAATGCAATATATCATTTGAGCAAGTCTTAAAATGGTATATTTCACTTGGAATAATTTACATGGATGGAAACCTTGTGTTTTTAAACTAAGGGTTTATCATGTATATATATATTATATTGTGTATAAGACTAGTTGTTGCTTTTGTACAAGATCAAAATGAGCTGACAACGACAAAATCTAATTGAGAGTGTTTAGATTATTGTTTTTATAAATATTTACGAATTATAAATCATAGTGTTGTATAAGTACAAATGATGCTAGAGGATTATTAATACTAGTTGTAGTAGGATTTCATCATTTATGATAAATCTGCTAACTAGTTATGCTTAACATAGAGCATTGTTGCATTACACATTAAGGAATGAAAATACTTTACACTTTTAGAAACTGTAAAAATGACTGTTAGTATGTCGTTGACTTCTAATACCTCATGCAAGGTAGGGCGACATCTCCATACTATAACTCTTGCAATAGTATGAGCATATGATATAAGACACTCATCTTATATTTCAAATCACTCACTATATGTGAAATTTGAAACAAGTATTGGAAAGTTTACTTTCGAATGACTATTTAGTTTTTCTTGTAAAAGAAAGGTTGAGAATGTTGGAAACATTAGGCTTCAACTTACTAAATAAGTTTCGTGCATATCTGTTTTAGTATTTGGATAATTGGGATTGAAAGACAATTTTTACTTTATGATGATTAAAGATACTTGGTATTTGTTATTCATTTATATAATAATTGTTATCCTATATTTGCATGTTTAATCCTTGAATAATTTTATTATTTTAAATATGCCCATTGTCGGTTAACAATATGGGAATATTGTTATGTAAGGCAAATGTGAGTGTTGGTTATATTCTAAACAGAATGTGGATTATTCCCGCCAAACTCATATTTATACACTAGATATGCATATTGGATTCCCCAACTTTCAAACATTTACTTTTGGATCCTTTTCATAAGTAAAATATTGAAAATGGTTTGTTATCATCGTCCTTAGACTTGAGATGAAAGCAAGTTCTGTTATGTGTGGATATCACTTTTTGTAAGTATACGCAAAACGCTATCTGAATAAGGTAGTTATAAAGGCTATATTTCGGAGTGATGTGAAGCAGCATCCACAACACTTGTAGTCAATAAAGGATTTGTTACTCCACTTGATATGTGTAGAAAGATACCATGGCGCCTCTCCAGATTTAATCAGATAATTGTTTGGCCAAACCCAAAGGGTAATGCAAGATGATTCTTGATTACATTTGGTCTATCTGAATTAAAATCTATAACAAGATTCTAAATGGTTAAACTATATGGAATGATTTAAGATCCACATACAAGGTTTGATGGTATCTATAGCAAAGGATGACTAGAGCAAGACTTTGAATGACCATGCTACTGAAAAACTTTTACGAAACTATTATCTCAGACACTTTTAGTTAAACTGAGAGTGAGAGCGTTTTCTAGGCGTTTCCGTCGTTAGTTTTGTGTGCCATTCGACACACCAACTCCCAAGTGGGAGCTGTTGGTTTGTGGAAGTTGAAAACACGACAAAATGGCTAAGAGTGTGTGAACCGATGGGGGCATACACGATAAACACGAGTATACGTTTAGAACGTAAATATACTTGAATATAATATGTACCCGATATGCATGATTTGACCCGATTACATTTCATGACCCATGGACTATCTTTTGTATGAACTTGGGTCGAATGTGAACAAGCCTTGGGCCTTGTGTGTTCATTGATCGGGGAAAACAGAAAGTGAGACAAAGGGTGTGTGTTTTTGCTTGTCGTCCAAGATATGGCCCAAGCTAAGGGGCGTTTGTTTTGTTATAAAACCAAACGTGCTCTACTCATTACTCTGCTCTAGAATGTGCGATATATCTATCCCTAAACCTATCCCAACTGATCGAGTATTACTGCTGATGTACCAGTCGACTTCTCACAAGTTGATTGGATTTGGTTTTAGGTTTCTTGTTCCTAAACTTGTATCGACTTCAAGTGTTTTAGGAGTTAATTGTTTGGTGCCTATTTTGGCCCTCCTTGTCGACGACTGTAGCAGCAAACAAAGAGGGTTTTCTGTTTTTTTTATCGGACAACAAGAAGCAGTGGTTATCGGATACTGCTTATCCAATATCGGGTAAAGAAGATTTTTATCTTCTTGATTGTTTACTGTTCTCGGGCAGTAATAGTTTGGCAAGAATGATACAAGTTATATGAAGGTTTTCTTGTCAATATTATATTCAAGTTGACAAAGGTTGTTGAGTTTTATTATTACGTTCTCGACTAGCCATTAATCGAACGTACACCTTATCGGGTTTGTGTGTGATACTCATTGAGGTATCTAATTTAGATACTTGGGGTTTCGTTTGGTTCTCTTGTTCGTTATTAAAGATCAATTGCCAAGCAAGGTTAGGTTTTCTATTTTCCCTTTCATTAATTAATTCTTTATTAATTAATTGTTTATTAATTACGTGTTTAACCTAATTGCAATTACTAGATTCATATCCGCTGTGTACTCTATAAATGATTTTTCTCCCAATATTCCATCTCGCAAAATCTCTAAAGGAGGTTCTATGCTAGATGTTTTGGATGATCTTATTAAAGTCGGCAAATCGATGGGATATGTGATGGAAGGTTGCTCCAAAGATTTCGAACACATCATCAGTTCTCAAGGAGTTGGTGAGTGTTTTAAATGAAGATTCTTTCTCTCAATGTGCAAGGTCTGGGCCACAAGACCAAAAAAGAGTGGATCAAGGAGCTTAATTTCAAACATAGGAGTAACTTTTTAGCTATCCAAGAGACGAAGATGGATCGCATTTATGATATGGATATTAAATTTATGTGGGGTAACTCAAATTTCCAGTACATTGCGAGTGATTCAGTTGGGAACTCGGGAGGTTTATTATGTGTTTGGGAAAAATCTATCTTCAAGAAATCTGGGGCTTCCGTCTCGTATAATTTCATTGCTTTATACGGGACTTGGCTTCCTACAAGTACTAAGATTCTTATTGTTGTGATTTATGCCCCTCAAGCTTATACTTGCAAACGTACTTTGTGGGAATATATTTCTAGTTTGATTAATCGTTGGGATGGTGAGCCTATTGTATTGGGAGATTTCAATGTTGTACGTACTAAAGATGAACGTTTTGGTTCAGTTTTTAACCCGATTTGTGCTCGTAATTTCAATCAGTTTATCTCTTCCTCTGGTCTTATTGATGTCAAAATGGATGGATACTCTTTTACGTGGTCTCTTCCGTCTGCCTCGAAAATGAGTAAGTTGGATCGGTTTTTGGTTTCCAATGGTATTTTGTCAATGTTTCCTTCCATTTCATCTGTTTGTTTAGATCGTCATTTATCTGATCACAGACCCATTATCCTTAAAGAAAGTTCTTTGGATTATGGTCCGACGCCTTTTCGTATCTATCATTCTTGGTTTTCTTATGAGGGCTTCGACGCGATAGTGTCTCAAGCTTGGAAGTCTTTTGATTACAACGATTCCAATAAACTTATTTGTTTTAAGAATAAGTTACAGGACTTGAAGAAAATTATTCGTCCATGGATCAATAATCAGATTTCGTTGAAAAAAGGGATCAAATCTTCTTTATTGAATAAGTTGGCTGATATTGATAAAGTGTAGACAGTGGCGTTAATTCTAATGAGATTCTCTTGAGTCGTTTGGAGGTTTCTCGGAGACTATTTACCCTTAATCAGGAAGATATCAAAGACGCGGCGCTGCAGGCCAAAGTTAAGTGGGCTATCGAGGGGGACGAAAATTCTAAATTTTTTCATGGGGTTATAAACAAAAAACGTGCCCAGCTTGCTATTCGGGGAGTGTTTAACAATGGGACTTGGTGTACTGATCCAAATATGGTTAAAGAGTCGTTTCTCTCTCATTTTGCTTCGCGTTTTAAGCAGCCTGGTTCATCCCGGTTTAAGATTAACCTCCCGTTTATTGATTGTCTTACTACTGATCAAAGAATTGATTTGGACTGTGCCATTACTTCGGATGAGATCAAAGCTGCTGTTTGGGATTGTGGCGAAAACAAATCCCCTGGTCCCGATGGATTCACCTTTGAGTTTTTTAGACATTTTTGGGATCTTATTGGTCTGGACTTATGTGCAGCGGTTCAATATTTTTTTGAGAAAGGGACTTTCCCGAGGGGTTGTAATTCTTCGTTCATAGCTCTAATTCCTAAAGTGCCAGACGAAAAATTTGTTTCGGATTTTAGGCCAATCAGCCTAATAGGGAGTGTTTATAAAGTCATCACAAAGGTTCTTGCTAATCGTCCTGGGCACGTTATTTCGGACTTAGTGTCAAATACTCAATCTTCGTTCATTAAGAATCGTCAAATTTTCGACGGCCCATTTATTCTGAATGAGATAATTGCTTGGTGTAAACGGAAGAAGAAACAATCTTTAATTTTTAAAGTTGACTTTGCTAAGGCTTACGACTCAGTCAGGTGGGACTTTTTGTTGGAAGTTCTTGACGCGTTTGGTTTTGGTCCTAGATGGTGCTCCTGGATCCGTGGCATTTTCTCTTCTAACATGTCTTCGATTCTTGTCAACGGCAGTCCTACTAATCAATTCCCAATCTTTTGTGGTCTCAAACAAGGAGACCCTTTGGCTCCTCTTCTTTTTATTTTGGTTATGAAGTCACTTCACTTGTCCGTATGTAGAGCGGTAAATGATGGAATCTTCAAAGGTCTTCAACTTCAGGATCATATGACTTTATCTCATCTCTTTTACGCTGATGACGTTGTCTTTGTAGGGGAATGGTCTGATTCAAATTTGGCAAATTTAATTAAAATTCTCAAGTGTTTTCATCTCGCGTCTGGGCTGAAGATCAATATTCAAAAGAGCCAGGTAATGGATGTAGGTGTTCCCGAGGAGATCGTTTCTCATGGTGCTGTACTATTGGTTGTCGCGGTTTTACATACTCCGTTCAAATACTTAGGCGTGGTAGTGGGCGATCATATGACTCGGCATTCTGCCTGGTCTTATGTTATTCAGAAAGTGCAGTCCCGTTTATCTAGGTGGAAAGCTAATACTCTTTCGATCGGTGGGAGACTCACCCTTTTAAAATCTGTCTTAGGTGTTGTGCCTTTGTTTACGATGTCTATTTACAAGGTTCCGTTGGGTGTTCTTCAAGATCTTGAGAGGATCCGAAGTAAGTTTTTTATTGGTGCTAACCAGTCCGATAGAAAAATGTCTTGGGTTGCTTGGGACCAAGTGTCGGCTGCGAAAAAACGTGGGGGTCTTGGGATTTCAAGTTTTTATGCTCTTAACAGGGCCTTACTCCTTAAATGGGTTTGGCGTTATATATCTCAAGATGGATCCTTATGGTACCATATCATTAGAGCTTTGTATGGTGACTCGATTGACAGTCATGGATATAGATCTTCTTCCTGTTGGAGTTCAATTCTTCGGGAAGTTCGAGTGCTTGAAAACAAAGGTTTTAACTTTCTTTCCCATTGTAAAATTCACATGGGTACTGGTAATCAGACCAAGTTTTGGTTGGATTTCTGGGTTTTGGATATGGCTTTGTGTGATCGCTTTCCTCGCATTTTTGCTTTGGAAACAGTCAAGGGGGTCTTGGTAGCTGATAAGATGGAAGTTAGCCCTTTGTGTACTTCTTTCCGTAGGCCGATTCGGGAATGTGTAGAGAGACAACAGTGGTTGGAGTTTCTGCACGTTATGGATTCAGTTACTTTATCCTTGTCGCCCGACAGATGGTCGTGTGATATTAATGGCGAAGGTAAGTTTTGTGTCAAAGATATTCGGTTACTCCTTGATGATATTTATCTCCCTTCCTTGGGTGTAGAAACGAGGTGGGTCAAGCATGTTCCAATTAAAGTTAACGTGTTTACTTGGCGGGCCCGCCTTGATCGTCTTCCTACTCGCCTTAATCTGAGTAAAATGGGTATTTTGACGAAATTCATTGCTTGCCCGATTTGTGACTTGGTCCACGAAGATGTTAATCATTTATTTTTTGGTTGCTCGATGGCTCAGGATCTTTTGTCTTTGATTTGTCGTTGGTGGAATCTCCCATGGATAATGTTGGGTTCTTTTTCGGATTGGGATACTTGGCTTATTTCTACTCGTCTTTCGTCTAAGTGAATCTTTCTTTGGAGGGTGTTTTCCAATGCTTGGTGGTCTATTTGGTCATTTCGTAATAGGTTGTTATTCGATGATGTCCCTCCAAGGCGTTCAAGGATTTTTGACGACATAGTCTCTTGTTCTTTTAATTGGTGTTCCAACCGCTGTTCTAGTTTTATTTCTAAGGAGTTTTGGTATAAGAATCCTTATTTAATTTCTATGTAATATTTCTAGCGCCTTGCTAGTTTTTTTAATAAAAGTTGTCATTCAAAAAAAAAAAAATCCGCTGTGTACTCGTAAAGGTTAATGGTTAACTTAGTTTTAAAATCACTAACAGTTCATAGTATATAACTTCTTCGATTCGAAAGCAAGTCAATGTATCTTTTCTTGTATATCTTTTTCAAAAGAACATTTGTAAAGTATAAAAAGTTCCGATGTGTAACTAACTAATGTATTCTTAACATTTCTAATAATTTTGATAGTTCATCTAATGATAGTCGTGAAAAAACTAAACAGTGTACTGCCTAAGCATCATCAAATCCACTTTTCTGTATCTTCAATCTTTTAATCATACGGACCGTAATCGACTAGCAGCATGACTACCATAGTCCTAAAGATTAACGTTTGTAGAAACTTAACTAAGTAGGCGATCAACATCTGATAACAATCGACGAACTACATTATCAATGACGACAATACTTGTTTCATAAGCCTAACAAAGTTTATAACTTCAAAGCTATCACTTACTATTTTGATCGCAATCTTATGATTCTGACGTAAAAAGTATAAATTGCTATTTTGGTTACAATTTTAGTCTAAATTAGTAGATAACGTGAATTTCATTCATAACAACAGTATATATCTTAAAAGTACTCTATATAGCTTAATAAAATAAAATATACATTTATTTGTGAGTTTACGTATAGATATTTTGTTTTGGCAGAAAATATATTTCGTGATTGATATCGGTGTAACCAATTTGTTTCTAGTAATCTATTATCTATCTATTATTATTATTATTATATATTATTATTATTATATATAATAAAATAAGCTTTTGTACAAGCCTACTAAGCACCTTGCATTAAAAATTGGTTTAATGCCCTACCTTATTTAGCTTCTATGTTCAATGTTTTTATGCGTGAAGTAACCTTTTATTTTTATAAAAAACAGATTATTTTTATAAGCTACATGAAGTAACCTTTTATTTTCAGAGATTATGGAAGATTATTTTTTTTATAATCTCTTATAAGTTATGTCTGTCAAACAAAGATTATTTTTTAAGTAGCTTATTTTTTGAAAAAATAAACATAATCTCTCCATAATCTTGTATGACAAACATAGCCTAAATATAATGGTTTTGGATTACTATAAAGAAGATTTCGTAACTAAAGTAGGGTGTCTTTTTGTTATGTTTGTGCTATTTATTGTTTTATAAATTTAGTTTGCAATTACGAGCTAGATGAAGTTGTGGAAATCTATTTCATGAGGATTATTAACGTCTGAATTCCATGAATAATGTCGTCCATTAGAATAGTCGATGATATTATAAATTTGTTCGTGCATTGTATGATTTATGTGTTAGATCTTATATATTATATAAATACAAAAATAAAGAAAATGATGGGGGTGAGGTGATGACCAGTTCTTTAGTGGGAAGATAATGGCTAAGATGAGCTTAGAACCTAACGTGAAGCAAGGGACTCTCTAAAGTTGCACAATTTCTTTATAAAATCGTGCATATACTATTCTTTCCGTTTTAAAATATTGTCCATTTTTCACTTTTAAAGTCTTTCACCTTTAACTTTGATTAACCATTTTTTTTTTGTTATATAATATTTCATGCAAAATATATGAATGAATTGAGTTTTAAATATATTTTCACTGATATAAGTATGACACAAATAAAAATACATAAAGTCAAAACTGTAAAAGTAAGACTTTAAAAGTTAAAAAGGAAATAATTATTTTGAGACGGATGAAGTATATTTTAATTGTGTGTGGATACATAAATTCTAGGACAGATGTTACGTGCCTCGACATGGTGCTACAAGACCCTCTACATGTAAGACCTATATTTCATGCAATTTGGGATCTTTGTTTTAGTCAACCGTGTTAGGATGGGAGGGTTGCACCACGCAATGTTAGTGCCATTCAATATCAGCAGTGTTGACTAAGTTGTTACACTAATCTGTGCAAGTTTATTTGTATGATGACATACAATGACGAAAGGGTTAATTTTGTGGCATAGTGTTAATTTTGTAAAATAACGTTGATTTTTTTAGGGAGATTGCATATATACTAATTAAAACTTAAATATTTGCATATTTCCTCAAAATACAAGTTTTCAATGCATGGTGTATAATGCAAGTTAAGCATGTTTTAGATATATATGCAAATATGCAAGTTTTAGTAGGTATATATGTAATTGACCCTTTTTCTTAAACGCAACCCCATAGTATTATTTAGTTCATTCAATTTTAAATGGACCTGGTTATTTTGTGCCATTGTTTCGCCCTTCATAGTTTATGTGCAGGAGAGATATATATTGTTCTGAAAAATATGTTTAGTATCGATGATGACGATGATAATGTAACAACTTAAAAGTGATAAAATATGGATGGTTGATAATCGATGATAGTAATAATAGAGCATAGATTTATTTATTTATTTTTAAAATAAATTCTACTTTAAAAATATATAAACTTATAGAAAATATCAAATTCAGTACGCTGTCAATTTCATTTTCATATGTCGAACTCTTCATATGTATTTTCGTTATTTTTAACTCAACATTTGAATTAAAACAACAAAAAATTAAATTATAGAAAATTAGAAACCCTTAGTCAGGAGATGAAGTATTAAAAACAAACTTTTTACGAGTACTGATTAAGAACCATATGGATGGAAAGGTAGCCAAAAAAAAGGTCAATTTGGACGAAGCTTCCAGAGAGCCGCGTATTATGGTGATTATTATTCTGTTTGACTTATCCCAATCAAATAATCAAAATAACAAATGAATTGTTTTAAGAAAAGTAGACATCTAAAACCTACTCTAACTGCATTGCAACCACTCGCACGTGTCCGTTGCTTGTTTTCTAGTACTTGCACTTTTGTAATCCTTTGATAGCTAAAAACAATGTTTTCAAAATTGAGTCTCGGCCTCAGTCACCGAGTCACTAGATTAGTAGTTCTATCATGGGTTCAACCCGAATTTTTATTTAAGTATATTGTAATTTTTGCTCATTAAATATTTATGAAAACTTTAATATTGATATCGAGTAACTCCAAATACATCACATGTGGTTACCCGTTTCGCACCAGAAATCCCTCTCGCAAAAGTTTTCAACAGAACTATTCCACGTTATAAATGGCACAAATACATCCATCATGTTCTGAGTAAAATCAGTTATGAGGACTCACTGGTGCAAATATATCTCGTTGAAGCACACATTTGTTAAGAGATATTACGTAAATTGCCCTGGTGGCAAAGGAACAAATTGAACCAAATTCTAATTGATTTTCAAATTAGTCCATGTGGTTAGATGTGGGGGGGGGTCCAGGTCAACGTTTAGGTTAACGGACTAATATGTCACCCCAGAGTCGGACAACGTATCAAGGGGCCGGTCGGGTCAGCGGGTTGCCAAGTGGACCAATGAGGGTGGTGCCAGTGCAATTGGTAAAATATACCTTTCTGGTCGAGGGGATTCGCGAACCCGGGTTGTTTGTGTGGGAAGGGAACCTATGCCAGTGTGCTAAGCATAGATGTATTAATAATACTCAACAAATCAAATACATCACATGCCTTATTATTTGGACCCCAAGTCAATAATAACAAAGGTTCCATTTAGTTTTGTGGCCTATAAATTTATGAGGTTATATGGACTGTCAAAAATAAATACACACCATCGGACTCATTTTTGTGCTTTTCCAATGGTATTCTAGGGGAATTTTTTCGGATTAGTGGACACCTCGAAAAAGGGGAAAATCATCGTTTTTTCTTGTTTTCCCATTTTTTGAGGTTCGTTGAAATAAAAAATTCACCGAGCATACCATTGGAAAGAGCACGAAAAAAAAGAGTATCGACGGTATGACTAGGGGAATTTTTTCGATTGGTTTGAAGCTCCAAAAATGCGTAAACAAAGAAAAAATCGGATTTTCGCATTTTTCGAGGTTTGTTTGAAGTGGATACATTTCCCCGAGCCATACCCATGAAAAGGACGAAAACCGAATCGAAGGTATGCTCGGGGAATTTTTTCGACTTGGTTGGGACCTCGAAAAATGCAAAAATCACTATTTTTTCTTTGTTTTTGCGTTTTTGGAGGTCCAAACCAAGTCGCACAACCAATTACCGAAGCCTTCCCAGTCGGCCTGTGTTGTTCCCGGCTCTTCCCCTGGTATGCTCCGTAGGAATTTTTTTTGCTTCCCTACGCCCCCCAATGTGCACCCCAGCGCCAAACGCGATGGATTTTCGCATTTTCGAGGTTCAAACCCTCCGTCGCCCAAAATTTCCCACGAATCACCATTGGCCAAAGAAGCACGCCAAAACGAGTCGATGGTGCATTTATTTATTTGTTGACAGTCATATCACCTCATAAATTGATAGGCCAAACCTAAATTGACCACGTTTGTTAGTATGAAGTGGGCCAAATAATAAGGAAGGGTTAGTCTTGATTTGAGTATTATTAATGAAAACTATGCTGCACAACTGGGCATAGGTTACTTCCCACCCACAAAAAACCAGGGTTCGAATTCCCACTCGAGCCGAAATGGATATTTTACCAATGCCACGTGGCACCCCTCATTGGTCACGGGCAACCCGACAGACACGCTGTTTTAACGACCCGAACCCGTTTACCGACCCGACCTGATGACACGTGGCACTACTCTGGTGGTGACACGTGGCGTTGACCAAACGTTGGAACGGTCTAACCACATGGACGAATTTGTAAATAAATTTAAGGACTTTGGTTGCAATTTGTTTCCTTGCCCAAGGACGGATTTCGTAAACCTCTTAACAAATGTGAGGATAACGGAGAATATTTGCACGTTAGTCCTATTAAATGATTTTACTAACAGAGGGATGGATTTGTGCCACTTTTACTAACGGAGTGATGTATCTGTTGAAACTTTTGCGAGAGGGATGTATGGTGCGAAACGAGGTAAACCACAGGGATGTATTTTGGAGTTTACTCTTGATATCAAACATACATAAAATCTACAAATTTGAATATCAGTTACTACCTCCGTCCCATATTTATAGTATATCTTTCCTCTTTCGGTCGTGCAAAAATAATTGTCCACTTCCATAAATAAATAGGGAATATAGATAAAGTTTATCATATTACCCTCAATTGAGGTTTATTTACAAACTTTAAAGAAGTTAGAAATTAATTGGTTAAGGGTAAAACTGTCTTTGTGCAAAAAGTAAGAAAGAGAAAGTTGTAATGATGATGTTTTTCTTAAACTGTGTGTTTTTTGTCAGTGGACAATAATTTTAGGACGGAGGTAGTATATAATAAGAAAAATTCATTTAGAGACACTTATTTTAATGGACAAGATCTAACATTAAAAAACATTAACTTTCAGTCACATCTTTTTTTTTTTACTTAAATCCCATTTTTACCCTTTTTAAAATAAATAAATAATATGTTTCAAAAACTATAAACCCTTGACTTACAAAAATCACACCATTATTACGAGCATTTAATTATCTTTTAATAAAGGGGCACTTTCATATACTTTCAACAAACTTATCTTTTTCTGATTTTTTTTGCATTCTTGTTTTTTCTCGGTGCAATATTTTTTCTTGGTGTAGTATTTTGTTTCATCATAAAGAAGATTTATTGCATAACTTTAGGTTCGATTGTGAAGCAAAATATTCTTTATTGTTTGTGAACTTTTGGACTATATTTTTGTAAAACTTTATTACTTTAATAAAACGTGTATTTTTCGAAACGACTCACATACAAGTCGTTCTTTATATCTTATGTTTTTGTGCTATGAAGTTATGCATCGGTTATCTTCCGCTGCGATATTTTGGGGGTGTGACATAAGGTTTGTATTACTTTTTAAAGTCTGATATCTGGTGATACGTGCTTAGTTTATACATTATGTGTTGTCTGTAGTCTTACGAGGTCCGTGGCATTTTTTAAAGTCTTATATGTGATTGCGGTAACTGCTTTATATGCTGAATGTGAGCTGTGAAATAACTGCTCCTATTGTAAACGGTATGTTAGGTCACCATATTAGTAACACAAACATCAATATAAGAAAGATAGACAAAGGTGATCGGTTGAACAAGACACAAACAATACGCGTAAGAATATAAGAAGAGTTATGCGTGAGTAATGAAATGAATTGAACAACCAACCCTCAAGTGAGGGTATTACAAAGGTATTTATAGGAGAGGGAGCTAGGGCAACACTCCTAGTCTCTTCCTTTCCTTATTGGACTTGGGCCAAGGCTCATGGGTTTTCTACATAAGCCTTGGCATGATTACTAACATAAAAGCCATATTAAGCTAACTATTACATATTAATTACTAACACTTGAATTTTAGATTAGGAGTGATTCCAACAATCTCCCCTTAAGTGTTAGTGATTGATGATGTGAACGGTGAAGGTGTTGATGTAATAGTAGCTTTGACGTCTTCTGACATTCTTTTTTCTTGTGAGAAGAATTGCCTTGATTCGAACAATCTCCCCAGTGTAAAGAAATTGTTTCCTTTGAAAAGTTCTGCTTTGACGTCATCATTTTCTTTGTTCTTTAATCTTTTTTCTTTGTGATGGTAGTGATAGTATGTGTGTTGTATGCATAATTCACTTCGTTGCTCCAGTGTCTCCACGTCTTTCTTCAACATGCTCACACGCTCTTTAACGTTGGATAACAGTACTGATGAAGTTCTCTTAGTCTTTAACTTTGTAGATTCTTTGACTTGACGAAGAATCATTCAGACTTTTGTGTTGCCTTTTGAGAGAACTTCCATTAGTGATGATGCTGGTATGAGCATGTGAAGAATCTGCACGATCAGTCCGCTCCTGAGCTTCCATAAGAAGAAAACATAAAAAAAGGTTAGAAATAAGCGGATTCCGGCACTTACAAGTTCGAACTTCGAGAGTGTTAACAGCATAGTGTGAAAAAACAACTCTAATTCTCACAAAGGCCGTTCCTGAACTGGAGTCCCACAAGTGAGATAACACGATGTACCGTACATCTCATACTGATGAGTCACGAGGTACACCGTAAGCATCACCTCACGACCAGACCGCTCGGTGACACACTAAGCGTAATCCAGGGAGTTACCGAAGCGACCTCTTTGTCGTGGTGTTGATGCTGACCCGCAGAGTTTCCATTCAATCGAGGATCATGTGTGAACCTCTCATAAATGTTCTCGACGTGATTGCTAAGATCCGTGGGACACGATAATGTATCACTTATTCTTATTGTTGAACGACATGTTTATGAATTGTCAAGTGTTCCTAAGAGATCTTTGATGAATCTGTATTTCTAGACTCAATAGTTCGCTTTTTTCTGGCGGAGACTAGGGAGAGGGTTCTTCAATACCGCAATCTCTAAAGAGAAAGCGACAAGGTACGTAGGTTCCCGAGAATGAAACAAGCTTCTTTTGAGAGAAACTGAGTGGCTAAGAAGGTTTAGCAGTGCGCCACTAGGTCCATGACTGACTTTAATCTTCAATACGGTGTACACCGTTGAAAACCAGTGAGCATATGAATTGAACCCTCGGTTCGCCTAAGTTGAATAACTGGAGGGCTATTTGTTTTCACCCTTTACTTTGCATTTCTTTTTGATTCTTTAACTCCTTCTTTCTCCGATTCTCATTTTCTCCTTTTTATAATCTACCTAAGGACTTTAATTCTAACTATTGGTAGTGTCCTTGTAGATCCCTCCGCTCAAGGATCATAGGACGGTTATTCCTAACCTTAATCACCTTATAACTCCATTGCCATAAAACCATTTTTCATGAAAATCTCTAAAAGTATTTGTAAATGAAAAACCATGTTTGAACACTTCAAGAGTTTTAGATTTTCGTACTCCCCTCCACATGTGCTTAAGAGTTTTGTGAAATCTACACAGGAGGAAAGAGCGCGACTTTTTGAATTGATCAACTCAAGATAGACAATTCCTTATGGACACCGATTACGTTGCATAATTAAAGAGATACATTGTCAGCTTTTAGGTGACAACTAGCTCTAATAACTACCTTGAAGATGTGGACAACCTCAAAGGTTGTCAAACCCATCAAAGTTAGTGTCTATCAAGAGCTTATCGAATGGGTACAATTTACTTGGATAAGTCTTGGAAGACAAATCTTTTCAATGTATGACTGTTTAGATCCCGTCAATTCATGGGTTGAAATCTTTTCACACGAGGATTCAATAGCAAGACACAACATATTTCTTATCACTTAATTTTTTCCCCTCAAAATGGCATATAAAGATGTTATTTTGAAGAAATGTTGAGAATAAATATGACCATTTTGAGTTTTGTGGGAAGATTACACGAAGAACATTTTGGAGAACAAAGTTTTTGATCAAATAATCCCCCTCAACAAGTGATATAAACGGTTGAGGTTTTGAAAAATCATAAGGGGAAGTACTTGTTCTTTTGAGCAAAACCTTTAAAAATTGAAAGGTTTGATAGGTTTTACTCAAAAGTGTAAGAAGCTCTTTTATAAGGATTGTGGCACTAAAGTGTACCACACCTTTCATTTAAGAACGTTGTACACTGCTATTTGTGTACAAGCCATAGTTATTAAGTGATCACACATCCAAATTAATATGAAATTGAAATAGTTTGGGGTACCAGGTCCAAGTAATATCACCAGAATGCAATCGTAGGCGTTGATAGCCTCGTGAGATTAATCCGGATGACCACCTACAAAGCTTTCCGAGTTCGGAACTGGTCCTTTCGTACAACCTTTCATCGATACGAGTGATGATACTCTTCACATCCCGTCTTTCCTGAGAATTCCATCGCTTTGGTGAACCAATTCCTTCATGTATCGCCTTCAACGTATAAGCTAAACCGTCCCTCGACACTTTCTTCAGTGTGTGATCTCCAAACTTATGAAGATCTCTACACGCCATTAGCGATTGCGATGTAGTTCAATGCGGTAAACTACTCCAAACGGTTTGCTGACAAGAGTGTATTGTGGAAGATGGTTGATATCGGAAGTTCTAGCCGAGTGGGGAGGTTGACACGAATCGATACGATTCACCAAAAGTTGTAAATCTTCTACACGTTCTGGATCACTATGCTTCTCGAAGATGAGCAAGGACTTGATGTATCACGTTGAATTTCAGTCGAGAAATGTCTCATTCTTCCCTGGACTTTGGCAAGATACAAATCTTCAATGTCGTTGAGAGACAAGTTCAAAGTCCGCTTCACGAATTCATAGTCCCTTTTGTCTTGTCTTTTGACCACGATAGTCTTGAGAAAGGTGTAATCCCATTTAGACGAAAGAGTGACATGCTTACAGCACGATCCCTTAGTACTGTGCACTTCATGTTGAGACTAACCTCGGCAGCTTTTGTAGTAGATTCATCGGCGTTCGCCAATGATGAATCCCCGTAAAATGCATCAATGTCATACCGTTCCACACTCGTTGGAAAACATGTGGGTAGCATTTCTTCGATGGCTATGTAGTTGGAGTATATGCCGAATGGAAGTGTAAGTGAAGTAGCGTATTTATTTGAACCATCGCTACTGTGTAGAAGAAATTCCAAGTCATTGTTGAAGAAGTAGCGAAATGGAATCGAGGTTGATCGGTTGGCCAATTGTTAGTAGAGGTTTAGTCTCTGTAGTATGGAACTTTGTCTCTTCCGGAGAAGTCGATGTTTGCTTCAGGGTTGAGCCAATCAATGTTGTTAGACATGGCTCGTGCTATGTTTTCAAGGTGATACTCAACTTCAATAGCACTTTTCCGAGCTGTCTGAGTAGTTGAAAGGCTTCATTCTTGATTCGTTTCAACTCTGATTTCGTCATCTTCTTCACCTGAAACTTGTCTTGAAGTATTTTAGCGTGCTCCAATGTTCGACCTTCTATCGCATCTTGACCTTCGTGGTGTGGAGTAGAGTCAACAATTTTAGAGAACCAAATATCAGGTGTCATCCTCGTCTAGCTAGCCATGATGACACGTCCGTCTTTGGCCTCTTCTTCTCTTTCTTTGGCTTGAGGAGGATTCTGGTTTCTTAAGGTCGGAGAGAGGTGGGTTGTTGTTGGGGCGGGGACATCCTCATCGTCACCACCAGTATACTCAAAGTAATCACCTGTTTTCTCTGTCTGAGGTGGTACTTCAGAGTCCTGAGGTTTGTCAGCAGAAGAGCGAGGAGGAGATCGTCTTGGTGGTGAAGTCCTTCGGGTGGTGGTGGCATAGATGATGGTTCTCCGCATTGCTTTGGACGTTTAGGCTCGTTATCCTTATCCTTATCTTCATCGTCTCTTGGACGTTTAGGCCTTTGAGCTTCTTCTCTGCATGCTGATTTGAGTTGGTATTCTAGCAATGCTTCAAACAATTTACCTTCGTAAGAAGTAAATGTTGTAGATCGTTTAGACATTTGAGATACCACCGGAAACCAATTCAGCATCGGAGAATATTATGGATCAGTTGATTGATTTTACTGTCATAGGTGTTGATCTCATAGTTTGCTTGGCCGAATGCAATAGATTCGGATAGAGTTGTTATGGGTGTACATTTCTCTTCTCACACCAGGAACGATGTCAAGAAGGAACTTGTGAGTGTAACCTTTGATCATCTCTTTCATTTCCCCTTGAAGATCACGTTGCATGAACTTCGGGACGTATTCCTTTCGCGACATCTTGTCATTCTCGTCATGAAGATACTGGACCGGTCAACGAGAAAATTCAACTTTTTGTAAGTCACGTCTTTCTTCCTGACCTGCTTGATAGCTTTAACGATCCTTTTCTTTGCTCGAGATATCCAAGAGTCCGTTGGCTCTTCTAGATTTGGATGTGGATTTGGTTGTTCTTCGATGGTGGTGTGGTGAAGAGTGAGAGGATAAATCTGATGATGAAGAGACATGAGGAGGTTCAGGGTCCTTAGGAGGTTCGAAAGTTTTCTCCTTGGAACGAATTGGACTGTTGAGAAGAAAATCATCATAGTTCACTTCATCCATGCAGATTTAGCCTTTCTTCTCAAATTCTTTTCTCAAGCTTCCTCATCTCTTTCGGGTTCCTCAATGTCATAATCAATAGAATCCTCCAGGCTCTTTTTTTGTTGCTCAAGAGTGGTGGCACCAGTTCCCTTATCGGGTTGATTAACCGCATCGAATTGTGATTGGACGCCACCAATTGACCTCCGGGCCACGCATTTGTTCATGTTCAAACTCTTTTTCCTTGTGTTGGAGTCTAATGATTTTGAACTTCTTCCCGTAGTCAGTATCCGGAGGCTCTTAATCAGCTTCATCATGCCTGGTACTGAGTCTCCTTGCCTTGGTCGTGCCTTTGGACTGGGAGGTTTAGCTATTGGGGGTTACATCGCGCTTCAGAGTAGATGACCTCGTCTTCCGATCGTTTCCTCAAAACTTTCATCCACTAGCTTTGCGGTTCGACTTAGGAATGGGAATAGGAACAACTTCCTTAGAGGGAACTGTCCTTTTGAGTGGAGGTTTACTCTTAGGGAACTTTCTTTGACTCTCAGTGCTTGCAACACTTCCCGCACTCCCGGTTTTCCTAGTAGGTGTGCTAGAAGATTTTTCATCGAGAAACCAACTTTTGCCTTCTTTAACTGCTACCAGATACCTTTGTATGAATAAAGTCTGTTTGATCAGAGAGAAGGTGATCCGTAATACAAAGACCTTGTTTCTTTGTTGTTTATTCCTTAAATCGATTGTTAGAGTAGGTTCATACAACATGTCGTGATTTTTGGGGTCATTGAGTCTTTTGGGGATATCGTGGTTATACCTGCGTTTTGGATCAACAGTTTGTATATCGATATACGGGATCTTTGAGCCAAGCTTTTTGAGGAATGTCATCATGTCGTCCCATATCAGAGCTTCAACTTTGATGTGCTTCATGTTGACCAAAGCCCAAAAGATTTGCAGTTCCATGAGCTTGGGATGCTCATAGCCACTGTCACGTCCAGAAACAGATTTGGTAATGATGATGTATAGAGTTCTCCATGGCTGAGGAATATTCTTAAGATCCACGGATGAATGCTTTGTGATTACTCCTGAAGCTTCGTCATAACCAATGTCGATCATGAATTGCAGAACAGTCTCTTCAGCTTGTGCAGCATTGTATTCGGTTGGCTCGATGACAGGAATGAGGAGGACAACCCTTAAATCTGCTGGTGTGATGGTGACCTGTTTATCATTGAGAGTCACCGTCACAACATTTTGTCCTTTGATCTTTTGCATTGTATTCCAGAACTGATGAATGTAGATCTCGTGCATGAAAGGAATTTGATAGCATGTTCGATAAGGATGATTCTTCGAATATCCACGCAGTTAAACAAGAAGACTCTGAGCATGTGAGAGTATCAAAGTCAACACGAAGATTGTTCTTTCCAATCTTCATCGGATAACCATTCGGGAAGATATCAACAATGGTGAGAACATTTGTGCATCCACATTCTCGCATTTGAGCGTCCATGTCGCGGACTGAAAGATATTTAGCCAAAATAACCAACATATCGAAGACATTAGTCAATGATGGTTTTATTGTCTTATTATTGAATGTGATATGTCGATGATTGTTACGAGTCCAATGTCACTTGTTTGTCCAATAGTCCAATGACGTCGTGATAAATTTCGTGAGTTGATTAATGATGAGTGTCTAAATACTCATCATTTTTATACTGTTAGAATGCCAAAAACATCTGAAAACACTCAGAAATGCTTCAAAATGATGAAAATATCACAAACAAGTGTTTTATATGTTTTAAATGCAAAAACATCAAAATCTGTGAAAAACGTATCAAGTTTGCATAATTGGCAGTTTTAGTCCCCAAGTTACAAAAGTTGTCAAAATCAGTCCCTGGTAATTCAAAAACTTATAAAAAGTCATTTAAGGTCCATAAGATTCAAAAGTTGTCAAAATAAACCTTTAAAGTTTAAAATCACAAAATGACAACTTTAGTCCTTTAACTTTGAAAAATGTCAAAAATAGTCCTTGGTTAATTTAAAAAGTGAAAATTATCAAATATTAAACCTTGTACTATTTATAAATGACAAAAATGGTCCTTATGATAAACTTTGGAGAAAATTACATGTTTGGTCCCTCAAGTTTCAAACTTGACAGTTTTGGTCCCTGGATTTACAAAATGGAAATTATCAATTTAGGTCCTTGTACTAATCTTACTTGGCAGGTTTGACCCTTGTGAAAAGCTTTGGAAAATGTTCAAATTCAAACCTTCAACTTTGGCTAAATTGCATAATTGGTCCTTGGGCTTATTAACTACAAACCAAACGGACTCATTTGTGTTATTTAACACAAAACCAAAGCCCAATCCTAAAACCCAGCTACCCAAGCCCAACAACCCACGGTTTAAATTAAACCCGCCCTCACCACTTTCATCATCTTCCTTTCCACCTATGTCCATTCCTACACCTCCACCTTGTTTCACCTTCCACTCACCCCTATCCTCCTACCCACTCTCTCCACCACCTCTGCCACTACTACCCCCCACAATAAATGCCCTTCACACCCTTTTTCCCCAAACCACCATTTTTACCCACGGTTTTCACCAATACCACCCTACTTAGCTCACCACTCCACTAAACTTATCCAAACTCTCCCCCTAAACCTCTGCAACACTCCATGATGCATTAATTGAAGGCAAACGCCATAAGCTGTCTATTCAACTTTTGGCGCCAAAAGTTGTTTGAACGGTCTTGATCAATTTGACTAAATGGAGGGCCAAGATTGAAGTAGGAAAAGATCTTTGGGCTAGTGGGATGAGAAATGGTGATAAAAAGAAAAAAAGACAGAGTAGAGTAGTAGTTAGTTTTAGTATAGTCTAAATTGTCGCTTTAGTATAATTTTAATTTCAGTTTATTTTAAAAGCTTTCAAGTATTTGTAATCATATTTCAGTGTATATCAAACCTATTTCTAGTTTCAATCATAATTTACCAAGTTTTTATAATTGTGAAATTTCGACCTTAAATTCTCATGATAATCTAGATGTGTTTGTATCTGTGTTTTTGGATCAAGTAAGCTCAAATAAGCTCCTAGTAGCTTGTTTAAGCTATCAGAAACATTTTAAATTCAGTTCATAGCTCTAATAGAAAAATTCATAAAAATCAAGGAAAATAGTGATAAATTCAAAAATCATGGATAATGTACAAGGAAGCTGAAGCAGGGTGGAAATTTGGATTGCTATTTGGTATAGAGCTTATTGGTAGCTTATGGGTGCTTCTCACCTGGTTCCATGACTTGTGCTTGAATTTCATTTGTAAGCTTTTAAATACATTTTGGCATTTTATTGTTTTGGTTGCTCATTAGTTCTAATTTCTGTTTGATCATGTTCATTAGGTGTAGTTAAGTTAAATTAAACATTAAAACCAGTGGGTAGTTTAATAGAATTGATAGTTGCTAAAATTTTCATCTTAACAGTCAAATTAGTATAATTAGCATACTTAAATTTCCCTGTTGTTAATGCTATTTAGTACTCATTCAGTCTTAGTAATAGATAATATAAGGTTTAAAATCATTGGCATGGTCTTAATCATTGATTTGTTTTGAAAAGCTTCCTAACGCCTTAAAGGACTGTTTGGATTTGATTGCTCAACTGAGTTAGAAGTTGTTTAAGTCTTTGGATTTGTTTGATACATGTCTTATTAGGTTTTAGTAACTCATTGCACCAAAGCTTGTTAATAGTCAACATAACCTTTAATCTCATCTCAGTTTTGGACTTTGAGTTGCAAGAATCATCACAGTAGCTTTAGAGTAGTTAACCTAGCTTAATCTCATCTCAACATAGCTTATTACATCATAATTAGTAAGCAAGATCAGTTTAAAGTTCATAAAGGTCAAACTTGCATTTTGTTCAAAAGTCAAAACTGTGCCTGTGCACGTTTTATACCATTTTCACAAGCTTGTACAAAGCTTATCAGTTGGTCCCAGCTTATGTTACTTAGTTTTTCAGGAAGCCAACCAAGCCATCTTGATGACCCAAGTTTAGCTTTTCATTATCTGGCTTATTAGATAGGGCTGCTATAAGGATCTAGTTTGTCCCATTTTTATCAGTACACTAAGATTTTATCAGTGGTTTTCCAATTTTTCAAAAGCTCACCAAAAGCTATCTAGTGAACCAAACCATGAGTACTTTAGCTTTTTGCATAGCTTATCTGGTCATCTAGTTAACCCAGGTTTTTATTTCCATTTTCTAGCTTATATAAGTGCTTATAATCAAGCTATAAGGTGCATAGTGATTTAAAGAGTGTCCTGTGCAACGCTAACTAGTGCTTATTTGTAGTTGTTTAGTGCTTATTTTTAAAGTTAAAATGTTTTCTCAGGTTCCATATTAGCTTATTTATAGTTATCTAGCTTATTTTCTAGTTTACCTTGCTTATTTAGTAGCTTATTAAGCCATTTGGCTTAAGCTTAAGCTTATTCATTCTATTTTGGTCCTGTTGCATAAATAAGGCGTTATTAGTCGTTTTAAAAAGCTCCGATTTAGTTGCTTATTTTCTTGTATTTAGTATTTTGCAAAAGAAAATTCCAAAATAAAAATGTTTTGCAAAAAGGGAGAGGGGTCGAACCGAGACCTCTCCCTTATGGGGATGATAGTGGGGGTACCTGGAACCATAAGCGCCCTTGGGTCTTTCTCGTCATACTTTGCACAATTAAATACATATACCTTGTTTTCATATTAAGCTTATACGAGCTTAATAGCTTATTTCTAGCTTAATTTAAAACTTTTTCACATTTTTTATTTTTCTTGTCTTTGTATTAGTATAAAGTAATTTATATAAAAGTTTTAGATTTTTCCTAATAGTTTTACTATTTTTAAACATTTAATTAGTGTTTTATAGTATTTAAATCATAATAAATAAAATAATAGTCTAAAAAATATAAATCTTTTTTCTAAAATTTTCTTTTATCATATAGTACGTAAGAAAATTAGTTTTACATTCGTAGGCCTTTTATTTCAATAATTTTACGTTTTATCTTGCGCTCCAGCGTATTTTTCGTAAATAACGCTCGTTTCCGTTTTAAATAACGTTTTTAGATATTTTGAGTTTACGTTTTAGTTAAGATAGTTTATTTAAGTTATTTTGTTTTATAAAATAAACGTTCATCGATCTGTAAAAATAGTGATAGCGTTTATTTAATAGATTTTAACTTTTTAATTTCTTTTAATTTGCATTTAAGTCGCTGTAATTTGTAAATCTTTCCTTTAGGTAATTATCCATTCAAAACCTTCCTGATCACTATCCTTAGTGATCATTCTATCATCTGAAGTTGTTTAACACCAATTCATCCTCCGTGGGACTTAACGACCCGGGAATCCACTGTATTCCTCTGATCTTAAATTGCATTCGTGCTTGAGCAGTTTTAAGTGATACTCTGCCATTCACAAGTGGCGGTTTGAGTGATTTAGCTTGACTTTTTTGGGAGATCAAATTTGGCGCCGGGGAGGCTGTAAACGTGTTTTAAGCATTTCCAGATCCATTCTTGCACATATACCACCTTTTTGTAAAAAGTTTATCAAAAATCAAAAAGTTCATTAACACTTTTCCTAAAGTGTTAGCAACCCCAAAAATATTTTCATTCTTTCTTTTTATAAAATATTTATCCAAAAATCCAAAAATATTCATCTTTACCCTCTTACCCTTTTTAATTCTTTATCCCTTTACCCTCTATACATTTGATTCTAAACTTCTTCTATTCTCATGGAATCTCTCGAGGACGAATTCTGGAACGAAGTTGAAAAACTTCCTACTTTATCACATATGTCAAGAATTCGTGTTGTTCGTGATGATCCATTGATTCGCGTAGGAAATAGAACGAGAAACCGGGTGACAAAGGACAGTACTTCCTTTTGATAATGGAGGTGCTAAATACGTCCAACCCACGGTTATCCAAAGATCTAATCCCTCAATTGCTCCTAAGCCGTCTAGAATTGATTCTAAACTTTCACGGTTTACGGTCAAAAGCAAACATGCAAATTCAGGTGACTAGCAAGAATGACTTGCCTAATCTTCACGTTTCTCAAGAACCAGAACCGGAGACCATACCGGAAGTGGTGGAAATTGCTAGCTCTCAGAGCACACCACTTGTCCCACCTCCGATTTTTCTGAATGTTCTTCGAGACTTGATAGTCATTCGGATCACCATGTTGATTTTGTTGATTCTTTGAATAAACTGATTCCTCTTCATAATTCTCAAATAGAATCGTTTATTCCTTGTGTCGGTTGTGGTGAGCCTCTTTATGGTTCACCCTGGTGTGTGCGTGTGTACAGTGTGGTAACGATATTCGTAACGGGAGTTGTTTATTTTGTGGTTCGAGGAATTCATTTGATTATGATCCTAATCCGAACTCATTTAACGACCCTTCAAATTTTTCCAACTACCCACCACAGCCCGACTCATCTTCATATAATCAACAATACTGCTGTGAATTTTGTGGAGGTCCTCACCAAGGATTTGAGTGTCAATCCGGAAACACGATTGTCTATGAACAGTTTCCGATGATAGAACTTTGGATATGACAAATATCCATATGATTCACCTATCCAGGCTCAACAGTTTTACTGTTGTGAGAACTGTGGAGGTCCTCATTTCGATTGTCAAACAGGGAATTCATTTCCTTGTAACAATTATGACTATCCAGATCACGACCAATCTCCACATAAATTACTCAAACTCCTCAGCAAATCCAACAAGACACTTATCTAGAGCTTCGGAGTGAAAAGAATGAGGAGTTGGTAAGACATTTCATAATGTTCCCATTTTTTCTTGTGTATATTGTGGGGGTCCTCATGATGATTATCAATGTCAACCTTCGGTTTTGACAAATCTCCACTCCCACAATGTCCCGTCATTAAAAATTCACATAAGAAATCCATGGAAGAATTGCTAGCTGAAGAGCGGGCTGCTAAATTAAAATCCCAAATTGACTTTGAAAAATCTGTTAGGGAATCAATTGCAAAAGAAAAAGCAGCCAGATCTAGCTCTCAATTTCGTTTTATTCCTGATGATGGTGATGATGAGGATACACTTGAAGACTCATCAAGTTCATCAGATGATATCCCAGCAGTTGAGATTCATTCTCATGCAACTGCTATCACACCTGAGGCTCCCACTCACTCTCTGAACATGGAGGATGAGCTTCTTGACACTGTTCCTGAAAAGGAATCGGACGAATTCATAAAGTCTAGTGTTGAGAACCTTGTCCCAATCCCAAGAGAGTCATAGGGAATTCTTGATCATGTGTGTGATATCCCTCCTCCTCTTGTCTTCCAAAATGATCATGTTGAGATGTCCTCGATTGATGATGACGATTCGTTCTCTTGTGGAGACATCAGTTATATGGAAGAATTACCTTCTGAGCTTGTTAGCCTAGAAGAAGAGAATGATGAAGTTACTGACACTGAAATCAAAGATGAAGCACGTGCAACATTATGAATGTCAGTCTTCTCATTTCTAAAATCGAGGCTTTCAAAGTAAAACCCATTTCATCTCCTATCCCCATAAAGGATAGTGACATTTTTTCCGATGATTCTATTCCGGAAATAGAAGCCTTCTGTTTTGATCAGATGGGAGAGAAGATTAGTGGTATTACCACTTCTCATTCTCATAATTCTCTCCCCGATTATGAATCATTTACTTTTGAGGAGTTCGCCAATGAACTCACTCACATCAAACCAGAATATGATTCATTCACTTTCGAGGAGTTCTCCTGTGAACTCACTCATATCATATCTCCGCCGGAGTATGATAATTTCCACTTTGATCTAGACATTCCCATAATATGTCTTGATCAAGCGAGCTTAACTGAGGAGATTCATGAAACTATGAATTCTCCTATTGAGGATGAAGAGTTAGTCATGATTATTATCATGACTTTCTTTCTCTTCTTCACCTATCCCGTGGCTTCTCTGTCTTCACTCCTTCGGGAATGAAGACATTATCTTTGACCCAGGCATTTCCATGTACCATTTGTGAGCAGGGTCTGTCTGTCTCTATATCTCATCGGTGTGGAACTTTCACGCACTTCAATGTTTATCCAAACATCTTGAATGAAAGTCCGATGGAGATTGTTTCTTCCACTTACTTCCCCATGAACAAATTAATTCGGGTCGAGTCAAGCTAGCGACTCGGTAATCAAAAACAGTAGCTAAACATGGGTTTTCACCCGTGTGTACCACCTTAGTGTGGGGGGAGTTGCCCCACATGTTGTTAGTCTAAAAAACATGAATGAAAATTGTGAATATTAAAAAAGAGAATAATTGTTGTGTTTCCATACTTTGAATATTGAGGACAATATTCATTTCTAAGTGTGGGGGGGAAATTCTGGCGAATTTTGATCATAAATGTACCCTTTTAGTCCCTTTTCCCCCAAAATGGCCAAATTTTAAAAATTTTTTAGTGGAAGTACTATGTACTAAACACAACAAATGGTAATCAGTCCACCATGTCTAACCCACATAAGGATTGGCTAATCCAGGAGCAAACGGCTCTTGGTAAAGATATCTCAAATCCGTTTATGGCTTGCAATTTGCCTAAAATTGTATGGTGTTCAGCTCACCATATCCTAAAAAGTGAAGAGTTGGCTAGCCCGCAAGATTATGGCTTGTGGTAAAGGCGGTGGAAAATCCATAATTGGTAATCAGCTCACCAAAGATAATTCTGATAATTTATCTAAGAGTTGGCTAGTCCGGAAGGGTACGGCTTCTGGTAAAGACAAATCAAATCCGTTGAAAGCTTATGATTTGCTCAAAATCATTTGGTTATCATTGTACCAAAGTTCTTACTTGAACTTAAACAATTGGCTACTACAGAAGTAATGGCTTTTGGTAAAGAGATAAAATCCATTAAATTTTCTCAAATCATTGCTAGGGACTAGCAATATCTTAGTGTGGGGGATTGATGAGTGTCTAAATACTCATCATTTTTATATTGTTAGAATGCCAAAAACATCTGAAAACACTCAGAAATGCTTCAAAATGATGAAAATATCACAAACAAGTGTTTTATATGTTTTAAATGCAAAAACATCAAAATCTGGTGAAAAACGTATCAAGTTTGCATAATTGGCAGTTTTAGTCCCCCAAGTTACAAAAATTGTCAAAATCAGTCCCTGGTAATTCAAAAACTTATAAAAAGTCATTTAAGGTCCATAAGATTCAAAAGTTGTCAAAATAAACCTTTAAAGTTTAAAATCACAAAATGACAACTTTAGTCCTTTAACTTTGAAAATTGTCAAAAATAGTCCTTGGTTAATTTAAAAAGTGAAAATTATCAAATATTAAACCTTGTACTATTTATAAATGACAAAAATGGTCCTTATGATAAACTTTGGAGAAAATTACATGTTTGGTCCCTCAAGTTTCAAACTTGACAGTTTTGGTCCCTGGATTTACAAAAATGGAAATTATCAATATAGGTCCTTGTACTAATCTTACTTGGCAGGTTTGACCCTTGTGAAAAGCTTTGGAAAATGTTCAAATTCAAACCTTCAACTTTGGCTAAATTGCATAATTGGTCCTTGGGCTTATTAACTACAAACCAAACGGACTCATTTGTGTTATTTAACACAAAACCAAAGCCCAATCCTAAAACCCAGCTACCCAAGCCCAACAACCCACGGTTTAAATTAAACCCGCCCTCACCATGTTCATCTTCGCCCTTTCCACCTATGTCCATTCCTACACCTCCACTGTTTTCACCTTCCAGCCACCCTTATCCTCCTACCCACTCTCTCCACCACCTCTGCCACTACTACCCTCCACAATAAATGCCCTTCACACCCTTTTTCCCCAAACCACCATTTTTACCCACGGTTTTCACCAATACCACCTTACTTAGCTCACCAGTCCACTAAACTTATCCAAACTCTCCCCCTAACCCTCTGCAACACTCCATGATGCATTTATTTGAAGCAGAACTGCCATAAGCTGTCTATTCAACTTTTGGCGCCAAAAGTTGTTTGAACGGTCTTGATCAATTTGACTAAATGGAGGTCCAAGATTGAAGTGGGAAAAGATCTTTGGGCTAGTGGGATGAGAAATGGTGATAAATAAAGAAAAAAAAAACAGAGTAGAGTAGTAGTTAGTTTTAGTATAGTCTAAATTGTCGTTCTTAGTATAATTTTAATTTCAGTTTATTTTAAAAGCTTTCAAGTATTTGTAATCATATTTCAGTGTATATCAAACCTATTTCTAGTTTCAATTTCAGTAATTTACCAAGTTTTTATAATTGTGAAATTTCGACCTTAAATTCTCATGATAATCTAGATGTGTTTGTATCTGTGTTTTTGGATCAAGTAAGCTCAAATAAGCTCCTAGTAGCTTGTTTAAGCTATCAGAAACATTTTAAATTCAGTTCATAGCTCTAATAGAAAAATTCATAAAATCAAGGAAAATAGTGATAAATTCAAAAATCATGGATAATGTACAAGGAGCTGAAGGGGTGGAAATTTGGATTGCTATTTGGTATAGAGCTTATTGGTAAGCTATAGGGGTGCTTCTCAGTCCTTGGTTCCATGACTTGTGCTTGAATTTCATTTGTAAGCTTTTAAATACATTTTGGCATTTTATTGTTTTGGTTGCTCATTAGTTCTAATTTCTGTTTGATCATGTTCATTAGGTGTAGTTAAGTTAAATTAAACATTAAAAAGGTGGGTAGTTTAATAGAATTGATAGTTGCTAAAATTTTCATCTTAACAGTCAAATTAGTATAATTAGCATACTTAAATTTCCTGTTGTTATTAATGCTATTTAGTACTCATTCAGTCTTAGTAATAGATAATATAAGGTTTAAAATCATTGGCATGGTCTTAATCATTGATTTGTTTTGAAAAGCTTCCTAACAGCCTTGTAAAGGACTGTTTGGATTTGATTGCTCAACTGAGTTAGAAGTTGTTTAAGTCTTTGGATTTGTTTGATACATGTCTTATTAGGTTTTAGTAACTCATTGCAGCAAAGAAAACCAAAGCTTGTTAATATAAAAAGTCAACATAACCTTTAATCTCATCTTACAGTCCACTGTTGGGACTTTGAGTTGCAAGAATCATCACAGTAGCTTTAGAGTAGTTAACCTAGCTTAATCTCATCTCAACATAGCTTATTACATCATAATTAGTAAGCAAGATCAGTTTAAAGTTCATAAAGGTCAAACTTGCATTTTGTTCAAAAGTCAAAGCTGTGCCCTGTGCACAGTTTTGATACCATTTTCACAAGCTTGTACAAAGCTTATCGGTTGGTCTCGGCTTATGTTACTTAGTTTTTCAGGAAGCCAACCAAGCCATCTTGATGACCCAAGTTTAGCTTTTCATTATCGGCTTATTAGATAGGTGCTATAAGGATCTAGTTTGTCCCATTTTTATCAGTACACTAAGATTTTACTCAGTGGTTTTTCCAATTTTTCAAAAGCTCACCAAAAGCTATCTAGTGAACCAAACCATGAGTACTTTAGCTTTTTGCATAGCTTATCTGGTCATCTAGTTAACCCAGGTTTTTATTTCCATTTTCTAGCTTATATAAGTGCTTATAATCAAGCTATAAGGTGCATAGTGATTTAAAGAGTGTCCTGTGCAATACAGCTAACTAGTGCTTATTTGTAGTTGTTTAGTGCTTATTTTTAAAGTTAAAATGTTTTCTCAGGTTCCATATTAGCTTATTTATAGTTATCTAGCTTATTTTCTAGTTTACCTTGCTTATTTAGTAGCTTATTAAGCCATTTGGCTTAAGCTTAAGCTTATTCATTCTATTTTTGGTCACTGTTGCATAAATAAGCTGAGCTTATTAGTCGTTTTTGTAAAAGCTCCGTTACAATAGTTGCTTATTTTCTTGTATTTAGTATTTTGCAAAAAGAAAATTCCAAAAATAAAAATGTTTTGCAAAAAGGGAGAGGCAGGGGTCGAACCTGAGACCTCTCCCTTATGGGGATGATAGTGGGGGTACCTGGAACCATATTGCCCTTGGGACTTGTCTTGGTCATACTTTGCACAATTAAATACATATACCTTGTTTTCATATTAAGCTTATACGAGCTTAATAGCTTATTTCTAGCTTAATTTAAACAGCTTTTTCACATTTTTTATTTTTCTTGTCTTTGTATTAGTATAAAGTAATTTATATAAAAGTTTTAGATTTTTCCTAATAGTTTTACTATTTTTAAACATTTAATTAGTGTTTTATAGTATTTAAATCATAATAAATAAAATAATAGTCTAAAAAATATAAATCTTTTTTCTAAAATTTTCTTTTATCATATAGTACGTAAGAAAATTAGTTTTACATTCGTAGGCCTTTTATTTCAATAATTTTACGTTTTATCTTGCGCTCCAGCGTATTTTTCGTAAATAACGCTCGTTTCCGTTTTAAATAACGTTTTTAGATATTTTGAGTTTACGTTTTAGTTAAGATAGTTTATTTAAGTTATTTTGTTTTATAAAATAAACGTTCATCGATCTGTAAAAATAGTGATAGCGTTTATTTAATAGATTTTATCTTTTATTTTCTTTAATTTGCATTTAAGTCGCTGTAATTTGTAAATCTTTCCTTTAGGTAATTATCCATTCAAAACCTTCCTGATCACTATCCTTAGTGATCATTCTATCATCTGAAGTTGTTTAACACCAATTCATCCTCAGTGGGACTTAACGACCGGGAATCCAGTATTCCTCGATCTTAAATTGCATTTGTGCTTGAGCAGTTTTAAGCTGATTACGGTCTGCCATTCACAAGTGGCAGGTTTGAGTGATTTAGCTTGACTGTTTTGCGCAGATCAATTAACTTTAAGTTTTAAAGTCCATGTTTTCACTTATTATTCACAACTTTGTTAAACATTTAAGCTTATAGTGACATTATTGGTTTCGTGGCGTTATGATTTATTTATTTACAAGTTTACACGCGTAACAATTCATAATTAAGATTAAACTAGGCTTAGGCATAGATATGGCAAGCTTATCGTAAACAGGAGTGATTATACGTAAATGTAAGCTTATCGTAGGTTCTTGTCTTACGCGTAAGAAATGTTACGCGTAGGAAAAGAGGACCTTATGCGTAGAGCTTACGAGTAAGCGTATATGGAACCTTACGCGTAAGGCTTACTCGTAAGAGTCGCCTTATGCGTAGGTCCTTGTTTTGCATATCCTTCACATGATACGCATAGTCCCTTATGTAGAACCTTAAGCGTAAACGTTACGCGTAAGATTTCTCTTACGCATAACATGCTATGCGTAAGGTGATCCTTATGCGTAGATGGAAAATACCCTTGATTCTGAATTTTCACTCGTAGTAAACCTGAAATAATTTCATCATAGCACCAACATTAACTTATACATTCAATCTCTAATAGTTTTAATCACGAACACTCAATCAAAAAGTTATGCGTAGTCGACATGTTACGCGTAAACCTAAACCCTAAAGCTTAAGAATTACGAGTAAGAAATTTAACCATGGGAATTGCACCAAAATGATTCTGGGAAGTCAAGAATGCCTATTAAGTTGGTTTATCCAAGTTTTAACATCAAACTCTTAACGAATAAAAAATACCCAAATATCAAGAACATAAACCCTAATTTCTAATTAACTAGCAATTAGTGTTTCTGGGTTGATTCTAAATATGGATATGATCAATTCATCTTGTAAACAACACCTTATAAGCAACTAATTAACCAGAAACACTCACACAAGAAAAAACCCAATTCACGCATAAACCTTAATTTTTCCAAACTCAATCAATTCTTGTTTATGGGTGTGTTTAGATGATGGAGATGGTTTCAAAGTGATTAAGTAAACATTTTGACACTATCATATTAACCAAAAACACACGAATGAAGGATTTGTGTTCATTGCTTACGCGTAGAACACAAATCACTCTCAAACACATCATTTGATCGTTAGATTTGCGTATAAATCAAAACCATTGTTTAAAAACATGTTAAGATTATAAAACCACTTACAAAATGATGATCCAAAACAAGGATTTGAAGATCGAATTTTAGGCGTAGGATTTTAGTAGGTGAAGTATTAAATGTGGAGAGTTAATGAATTAGGTGGAAGTTTTATTAAAAGTAACTTTGAGCTTTTGACACTTTCACTCCCTCCACCTTTGCCATTTACATCCAATGCCTTTAACTTCCATTTTGGTTACCAAATGAATGATATTTAGGAAAGAAATTTGACAACACTCCCCCTCGACTTAAGAAATAATGAAAGTTTATAAATTTTAGTCCCAGGAGTGTCAGAAACCAGAAATGTGACCACCATTATTAAAGAAACAACCGGGATAAGGTAACATGCAAGTACAAGGTATTATGAAACTGAAAAATATTTGTATTCTCCCTCAACACTTGATCGGAAAAATACTGAATTTTGAAAGATTTGAGTGTTGACGGAAGATTTATACTTGCCATGTTAAAAAAAAGATAGAAAGAAGAATATTTTTATTGTTTTATCTGATTTTATAATTTTGTATTTTGTTTTTGAAAAATATTTACAAAAGAGGTTTTGGTGTTTGACTAGTTTTTAAGAATGTTTTAAGAGTTCATCCTGTTCCTCTTGAGTCAAACACCGCATACCAATCCGGTGGACCAACTCATTAAACCTAGCAGGAGCTAAGGCTTTGGTGTGAAGATCTGCCAATTGGTATTCTGTACCCACAAAGTATAATTCAACAGTACCCTGTTCCACGTGGTCGAAATGATATCGAAGATCGATATGCTTGGATTTCGAATGTTGAACTGAGTTGCACGAGATCGCAATATCACTCCGATTGTCGCAGTACATCGGGATTTTGTCAAATACATAACCATAGTCTTTGAGTTGTGTTCTCATCCAAATGACTTGAGCACAACACGCACATGGCTACATACTCGCTTCGGTTGAGGACGATGATGTACAATCCCTTCTTCATTGCCATGACACTAAATTATCACCAAGAAATTGTAATGCTCCTGAAGTACTTTTCCGTGAATCTAAGCATCCTGCGTGGTCGGCGTTTGAAAAGCGATTAGTTCAAAACCAGAATCCTTTGGATACCAGAGCCCCAAATTAATGGTTCCCTTGATGTATCGGAGGATTCTTTTAGCCCCGAGAGAGGTGGGTTCTAGATAACGCTACAGCGTCGTTCGGGGTCAAAGGAACTTCCTTTCTTCGCAAGTTTTATAACACCCTAGGCAGTGAACTTAATCGTTGTAGTGTAGTATTAGGGTAAGCCACGGGTATTGATATCGTTCTCTAGGGGGAATGCTAGTGAGAAATTACTACGCTAAGGTTGGGGTTGAGGAAGATTTTTTTTTTTATCTTTTTATGTTTTTAGGAAATGAAAAAGTACGAATCTCGTGGTTTGGATTTGGGGGTATTGTACCGATTACTCTACTTGTCTAATTATCTAATCTAAGGTGTATGTAGTCTATGTCTAATTATGTGTGTTCGTGATGATATAAAGATGTGTTTACTTAGGTTTTACTACTCCCTTATCTCCTCTGTTGGTGGTTGAATTGTCATGTCCTTATTCTTAATTGCGTTGTGTGTCTAAAGTTGTAGGGTATGCGTTTATCCCTAACTCTTTGAAGTTACCAAAGGGTCTCATCTACAAAATACCACTAGGGATCATAAACTCTTACTCTAAGGCCTCTTTGGATAATTTAGCTTAACAACTCAAGGTGCTATAACCTAAGGTTCACAAAGATTAATCAAGCATTAAGTACACAACGAATGACCTATCGCATTACTAGATCATTAATCAACTAAGATAAGAGACAACCAATCAATATTCAATAATTAAGTTTCATATTCCCTAAGCAAACACACAAGTAAATTAGCCGGACATGGAGAACATGCAAGCATACACACAAATAATCAAAGACATAAGTAAAGCACTTATCTTGATGTAAGATAGGGTTTGGAACCCTAAAATACTATACAAGACAGCCTTGGTTCGGTTTAGGTTTTTACTCCAAAAGACACACTATCTTGAAAAATTCGGATTCTATATATAAGATTACATATGGCCACCTTATGTTTTGTGACGCCGCGGATCACCGTCATTAGGGTTTCGTCTTTGCCACGTTAGACTTTGACGCGGCCACCTTGTGCTTGACGCCGTCCCTTAGCTTCTCGACGCCCGTCGGATCAAATCTAGCCGTCAAAGTTAAGTACCTACTCTTTTATAACTTGACGTCTTCGCTTGAAAATAAGAGTTTTGGCTTTCGTCCCCACAAAATCCTCCGGACGGCGTCATATAAGCCGCGGACGCCGCACCTGTCATTCGCAGCCTTTAAGTGTCTTGATTCTTGACTTTGGCCATTTTCTTCGTATATTCGGGCCTTTTCGTCCAAATAAGTGCCATTACAGCAATTTGCCTTCAAGAGACCTAAAAAGTGAAAAGGAACGATATTAAGTAATAACGGATACAAAAGTGATCAAATAAGGGCTTAAATGACCCCTCAAAAAGGTACATTTTAAAACCTTGTCAAATATCCCTACACTTGGTATTTGCTTGTCCTCAAGCAAATGTGCTTTTAGCCAATTAATTTATAAGTTAGGGGTCATGAAGCATTGGTTTAAAACAGTCCACAACACATATAAGCCCCCAAAAGTCATAACAACAAGAAATTACATACTAGCACCTCACATGGGGTGTTTGGATACTCACATCTCTCTGGTGTATATGAAATATAACAAGTTGGAAATGAAAGATAAACACTCATTAACCGGTCCTAGTACATAAATTACCATAGGCTTGAGAATAGATCAAACCTCCATCGCTTTGGCGTAAGCACCTAGGAAAGACTATCAAAGAGGTCTTTAAAGGGTTGTAATGTTAGACTTACGGTAGGGAAACAAAGGGTTTGGTGGGATAGGCTATTTAGTGGTGGCAAGTCAAAAATCTCTATGCTGCAAGTATACGAAGATATAAGCCAAGAAGACTCGACACTCTAGACTCTAGCTCACTGAAACAAACAAACATAAATTTAAAGGATAGATGTAGGATGGTAGCCCGTATTTTTTTTCTTTCTAATTTTTTTTTCTTTTCTTTTCTTTTTTCTTTTTTTCGATTTTTTTTTCATACACTTTTACTCTACCATCCTCTACGGTAACATCAAAATGATAGGGATTTATAGGCACATCCCTACACTTGAGTTTTTATTACTCTAACACTAATTTGACCCAAATTGAAAAGATCAAAACACTTGGGGTATGTTATTACGCAAAATTAGGGAAATTAACGTTCCCTTTCAATCATTTTATAAACTTTAACTTTTTCCCATAAGTCCCAATCGTCCCAAAACTGTGTACAAAGGATATGACTCGACTTAGCAACTCATGCAAGCAACCAGATAATTGAACTAAGGGTTTAGGGTGATAACCATAATGCACTAAAAGTGAGTGCATAAAGGGTAGGCTAAGGCGATTTGGGTGTACATTTGGGGGTGGGGTGTAAACAATGCTCTTCATTGATATTCCGGAAAAAACCGAAACATCACGAGAACCGCGAAAAGGATAGGCTCTGAGGGGTTAACTAGGGGTATCGTGTACTAAAGATGAGTACAATGCAAAGGGTGTGGGGGAAATTACTCAACCGATGTGGAAGAAGTAATTATATTACGGGTATCAAACAAGGGTTATCCTAATGCCTCTTATCATTTAGTTATTCCTAACTACACAAGTGTAGTCTTACTAGCGATCTTGGGATGCATCACAAAACAAGTTCTAGAATCTAATATACTACCGGTTCACACTCTAAGTATTGAAGATGAATGCTTTTAATTCCTACTAATCTAAGGGCGATCCTCACATTTTGGGTGGAATTTAGGTGGTAAAAGCTTTTTTTGCTAGTCATGCAACTTCCTATCCGCGAGACGCTTTTGTTAAGACTAATGGCCCACTCCTATATGTCATGAAAAATTAAAATTTGGTGCCAAAATTACCCTAACCGACATTTTCTCATGGTTTATTACACAAATACATTGGACAAAGCAAATAGTCAAAGATAAGTTTCAAAGTTCCCATTGTATTTTCCCTCCCTACACTTAAACTGAACATTGTCCCCAATGTTCCCCGAAGTATCAAAGTTATGATAATGGAAGGTAATGAAAACGAAAGAAACTAGTAGTACTCCTGATTAGCTCGGTAGGATCCGTGTGAAGTAGTGGTTAAATCCTTTCCAAGAAGAATGTGTGCGTGAAAAGCTCCTTCCAATCTTTTGTTTCTTCTTCTTGATAAATGAAACTTGCACATTTGAAGAAAAAACAAAACCTTCAGAAATCATCGGTAATAATATATATAAGACTCTACTAAACTAGGATATAATGCTTGTGGAATGGATGTTTACATAATTTCTAGAAAATTAAGACACGGAAAATTCCAAAATTTATAAGTAGCTCGAAAACGAGAAAAAGAATTGTTGTTTTTACTCCTTCCTCGACGCCGTCAGGCGCAGTCAATCTGACCGCCGTGTTATCCTGACAAAAACGCCTCTGCGATTTTCTCGGAAAATTTACATCTTTACAATCTGGAAACATTTCTGCAAAACATCCATTATGACTCGATACAAGCATTTGAATCGAACAAACACACACATATATCTTTTAATGAATTGTTATTCTCATGTTTACGTTTCTTTTGAAAACGTGTGTAATCCTCCCTACACTTATCCTTTATGTAAAATACCTTTATATGCAATTAAGACGAGGTTAAAAACAAAATAAAGCATTGTTACAATTTTAAACATGAGAATAAACAATTAATAAAAGATATATGACACTAACAAGCAAACAATTAAGCATGGGTTGTCTCCCACGAAGCGCTTTTCTTTATTTAAGAGTCTTGTAGCTAGACTCGTGAGTCGCCCTCACGCTGACTTCATTACCGTCATCTTCTTCCTCATGACGATCTCTATTGGGGATTCCATGTTGTAAAGTGCCCAATGATGCACCTCTCTAAGAGTTCTTCTCCCCACTTGGTCCTATATTTCGTCCTAGGTTCAGGCTCCTTATAGAATCCGGAAATCTTAGCCATAACATAATCTACTCCTTTTTCTTTATCCTCCTCATTCCTATAATAGACCGATAGTTTAAGTTCCTTTTCATCATTAGAGAGTGATGAGAACTTCTCAATCTTGAACGGCATTTGGTAAGCTATGTCGTCATTCTCATCCTTGAATCGCACTATTCCTAATGAAGGATCATAAGTCATCCCGGTGTTTTCTATGAAAGGTTTTCCTAGAATAATGTGGGACAAGCTAGGTTCTATGGCCGTGCTAATATCATCCACAATTATGAAGTCCGTAGGAAGCGTGAAACTACCTACATAAACGGGCAATCCCTTAACTCTACCAAGAAAATTGCAACTAACACTAGGATCATCGGGTCTTGCCTAGTTGGAATCGGATTTTTCACTACCCAATTGTAGTAGGTGCTAGTCATTATGTTGATTGGGGATTTGCGGTCAATGTATGCCTTTGCCACGAAAAGGTGTCCTATGCAACATGGTATGTTAAGATTCCAAGGGTTCCCAAACTTGATTCTAGGGCTTTTTCCTAACATACATGTGACCGGAGGTCACGCATTACAAGTGAGGGTGGCGAGTTAGCTCTTCTTCCATAGGAAACTTATTGAAATAGTCATTGTCTACTTCATCTACTTCCTGTTGTTTCATTAGTCTCACGTGTATGGTCCTCTTCATCATTGGTTCTATTAGGTTTCACTAAGGTATGGTATTATCAATTAGACATGCTTAGCTAACTTACTTGGGTCCTTAATCTCTACACCAGAAGGCTCGGAGTTGAGATAGCATTAACCTTCCTATCACTATTGGTCATGGCTTTCAAAAGGTTGTCTATCTTCCTATCCATTTCGGCTTGTTGTTGGTTAAAGCGGTCCGAGAGCTTAGCTATTTGGGCTTCTTAGGTTGCAACTAGGTTTTGCAACATCCCTTCGATGTTTTGTTGGTTAGGACCGTGGGGTGGGGCCATGAAAATCATTGGAAGTGAATTCCTTGGTTTGTCCTCAATAGAAGTCGGGCTTGCCCTTCCATGCTTCTCGGGTTTCATTGAAATTCTAGGTACGGGTGTAAATCTCCCTGCTCCATTAACACGCGAGGATGCGTAGTCAACGGAAGCATGTTCGGGGGATCGGGTGCAAGTGCGTGTGTTATGAGGATCATAAAAGCGGCTCACCGAAGAAGAAACTTTGTTCACATGGCGTGACTTAGGGTTTTAGGAACTCAGGAATTTGACTTGATCTTCAAGTTCGATCATCCTACAGTCGGAAGATTGTGAGTCAATGGGAGGCAAGGAGATTGCCTTAACAGTTTTGGGAAACTCACGGGGGTCATTCCAACTTTTGTTGTCATAGAGAGCAAGGTCCTCTATTATACCCCATGATTCTTCCGCGTTGAGATCACTAAGTTTTCCACCGCCCGCTTGGTCAATGGATCACTTGGTGGGGAAGTTGACATGATCATAAAAGATTTGGACTTGAAGCCAAAGATCAATGCCGTGATGAGGGACTTTATGAAGTAAGTCCTTGAATCGAGTCCATGCTTCAGAGAGATTCACCTTGACGTTGTTGGAACATCAAGATATCATTCCTAAGTTTAGTGGTTCTCCCCGGGGAAAAAATTGAGCAAGGAAACGATGTGAGATCATCCCAACTTGAGAAGAAGCCGGGAAAAAGTCGCCAAGACAATTACTAGCTTGGTCCCGTAGAGAAAATTGGAAGAGGCGGAGGCGCGTGGTCTCCCGAGTAGTAGCATCAAGGTCGATGGAATCGACAATTTTAAGAAAATCCCTTAGATGCTGATTTGGATCTTCTGGGATAAGTCCATGGAATGCACATCCGTTTGCACCAACCGGATGGTGTCATCGCGAAGTGAGTTTGGGCTTGGTCGTAAAGCTCAATGGTGTTCCTATAGCCTAGGTGGCTTGGTCTCGAGTATTCACCAAGAGTACGCGCTCTTGGCGGGTCATTTGGTGGTAGGTTGATGAATGGTGGTTGGTTATCACCTTCCATGATGAAAAGTGATGGTGTTACGAACAAAGGTCACGAAGAAGGGGATAGACTATGAGGAAGCTAAAAATGAGAAAAATTTACTTGATAGGAATCAAGCAAAGAAACCCAAACGAGGTGGACTACTAACTAGCTATTCTTCCTCGCATAGCCGCTAAAAAACTTGATAACGCTACACGCCGTTCGGGGTCAAAGGAACTTCCTTTTCTTCATAAGTTTTATAACACCCTAGGCAGTGAACCTAATCGTTGTAGTGTAGTATTAGGACGGGTATTGATATCGTTCTCTAGGGGAATAGGAATGCTAGTGAGAAGTTACTACCTAAGGTTGGGGTTGAGGAAGATTATTTTTTTTATCTTTTTATGTTTTTAGGAAATGGAAAAGTACGAATCTCGGGGTTTGGATTTGGGGGTTGGTATTGCTACCGATTACTCTACTTATCTAATTATCTAATCAAAGGTGTATGTAGTCTATGTCTAATTATTGTGTGCTCGTATGATAGTTTAAAGATGTGTTTACTTAGGTTTTACTACTCCTTAATTATCTCCTGTTGGTGGTTGAATTGTCATGTCCTTATTCTTAATTGCGTTGTGTGTCTAAAGTTGTAGGGTATGCGTTTATCCCTAACTTTGAAGCTACCAAAGGGTCTCTGCCTACAAAATACCACTAGGGATCATAAACTCTACTCTAAGGCCTCGGATAATTTAGCTTACAACCGCTCAAGGTGCAATAACCTAAGGTTCACAAAGATTAATCAAGCATTAAGTACACAACGAATGACCTATCGCATTACTAGATCATTAATCAACTAAGATAAGAGACAACCAATCAATATTCAATAATTAAGTTTCATATTCCCTAAGCAAACACACAAGTAAATTAGCCGGACATGGAGAACATGCAAGCATACACACAAATAATCAAAGACATAATTGTATTAATGAAGTAAAAGACTTATCTTGATGTAAGATAGGGTTTGGAACCCTAAAATACTGTACAAGACAGCCTTGGTTCGGTTTAGGTTTTACTCCAAAAGACTACACACTAAAACTGAAAAATTCGGATTCTATATATAAGATTACATAGCGCATGCGTCACCTTATGTTTTGTGACGCCGTCGGATCGCCGACATTAGGGTTTCGTCTTGGCCACGTTAGACTTGCGACGGCGTCACCTTGTTCTTGTGACGCCGTCCTCCTTAGCTCGACGCCGTCTGATCAAATCTAGGCCGGCTGAGTTGCGACGGCCTACTCTTTTATAACTTGACGTCGTCACTTGAAAATAAGAGTTTTGGCTTCTGTCCGGTCACAAAATCCTCCGACGGCGTCGCGTGCTTGTCGCGACGCCGTCACCTTGTCATTCAGCAGCTTTAAGTGTCTTGATTCTTGACTTTGGCCATTTCTCTTATATATTCGGGCCTTTTCGTCCAAATAAGTGCCATTACAGCAATTTGCCTTCAAGAGACCTAAAAAGTGAAAAGGAACGATATTAAGTAATAACGGATACAAAAGTGATCAAATAAGGGCTTAAATGACCCCTCAAAAGGTACATTTTAAAACCTTGTCAAATATCCCTACACTTGGTATTTGCTTGTCCTCAAGCAAATGTGCTTTTAGCCAATTAATTTATAAGTTAGGGGTCATGAAGCATTGGTTTAAAACAGTCCACAACACATATAAGCCCCGCAAAATTCATAACAAGCACATAAATTACATACTAGCACCTCACATGGGGTGTTTGGATACTCACATCTCTCGGGTGTATATGAAATATAACAAGTTGGAAATGAAAGATAAACACTCATTAACCGGTCCTAGTACATAAATTACCATAGGCTTGAGAATAGATCAAACCTCCATCGCTTTGGCGTAAGCACCTAGGAAAGACTATCAAAGAGGTCTTTAAAGGGTTGTAATGTTAGACTTACGGTAGGGAAACAAAGGGTTTGGTGGGATAGGCTATTTAGTGGTGGCAAGTCAAAAATCTCTATGCTGCAAGTATACGAAGAATGGCGTTGCTAAGCCAAGACTCGACACTCTAGACTCTAGCTCACTGAAACAAACAAACATAAATTTAAAGGATAGATGTAGGATGGTAGCCCGTATTTTTTTTCACTCTAATTTTTTCTTTTCTTTTTCTCTTTTTTTCTTTTTTTTCGATTTTTTTTTTAATTTTTTTATACACTTTTACTCTACCATCCTCTACGGTAACATCAAAATGATAGGGATTTATAGGCACATCCCTACACTTGAGTTTTTATTACTCTAACACTAATTTGACCCAAATTGAAAAGATCAAAACACTTGGGGTATGTTATTACGCAAATTAGGAAATTAACGTTCCCTTCAATCATTTTATAAACTTTAACTTTTCCCATAAGTCCCAATCGTCCCAAAACTGTGTACAAAGGATATGACTCGACTTAGCAACTCATGCAAGCAACCAGATAATTGAACTAAGGGTTTAGGTGATAACAATAATGCACTAAAAGTGAGTGCATAAAGGGTAGGCTAAGGCGATTTGGGTGTATATTTGGGGTGGGGTGTAAACAATGCTCTTCATTGATATTCCGAAAACCGAAACATCACGAGAACCGCGAAAAGGATAGGCTCTGAGGGGTTAACTAGGGGTATCGTGTACTAAAGATGAGTACAATGCAAAGGGTGTGGGGAATTACTCAACCGATGTGGAAGAAGTAATTATAATACAAGTATCAAACAAGGGTTATCCTAATGCCTCTTATCATTTAGTTATTCCTAACTACACAAGTGTAGTCTTACTAGCGATCTTGGGATGCATCACAAAACAAGTTCTAGAATCTAATATACTACCGGTTCACACTCTAAGTATTGAAGATGAATGCTTTTAATTCCTACTAATCTAAGGGCGATCCTCACATTTTGGGTGGAATTTAGGTGGTAAAAGGTTTTTTTGCTAGTCATGCAACTTCCTATCCGTGAGACGCTTTTGTTAAGACTAATGGCCCACTCCTATATGTCATGAAAAATTAAAAATTTGGTGCCAAAATTACCCTAACCGACATTTTCTCATGGTTTATTACACAAATACAATTGGACAAAGCAAATAGTCAAAGATAAGCATAGTTTCAAAGTTCCCGTTTTGTTTTCCCTTCCTACACTTAAACTGAACATTGTCCCCAATGTTCCCGAAAGTATCAAAGTTATGATAATGGAAGGTAATGAAAACGAAAGAAACTAGTACTCCCTTGATTAGCTCGGTAGGATCCGTGTGTGAAGTAGTGGTTAAATCCTTTCCAAGAAGAATGTGCGTGAAAAGCTCCTTCCAATCTTTTGTTTCTTCTTCTTGATAAATGAAACTTGCACATTGAAGAAAAAACAAAACCTTCGCGTAAAATCGGCGGTAATAATATATATAAGACTCTACTAAACTAGGATATAATGCTTGTGGAATGGATGTTTACATAATTTCGGAAAATTAAGACCCGGAAAATTCCAAAATTTATAAGTAGCTCAAAACGAAAGAAATCTGTTGTTTTACTCCTTCCTCGACGCCGGCCGGTCGCCAGTTGCAATCCTGACGCCGTCGGTTATCCTGACAAAAACCGCCTCGCGATTTTCGGAAAATTTACATCTTTAGAACTGGAAACATTTCACGAAAACATCCATTATGACTCGATACAAGCATTTGAATCGAACAAACACACACACATATATCTTTTAATGAATTGTTATTCTCATGTTTACGTTTCTTTTGAAAACGTGTATAATCCTCCCTACACTTATCCTTTATGTAAAATACCTTTATATGCAATTAAGACGAGGTTAAAAACAAAATAAAGCATTTGTTAAATTTTAAACATGAGAGTAGACAATTAATAAAAGATATATGACACTAACAAGCAAACAATTAAGCATGGGTTGTCTCCCACAAAGCGCTTTTCTTTATTTAAGAGTCTTGTAGCTAGACTCGTAGTCGTGTCTCAATGCGGACTTCATTACCGCATCTTCTTCCTCATGACGATCTCTATTGGGGGATTCCATGTTGTAAAAGTGCCCAATGATGCACCTCTCTAAGAGTTCGTCTTCTCCCCACTTGGTCCTATATATTTCGTCCTAGGTTCAAGCAATGCTTATAGAATCCGAAAATCTTAGCCATAACATAATCTACTCCTTTTTCTTTATCCTCCTCATTCCTATAATAGACCGATAGTTTAAGTTCCTTTTCATCATTAGAGAGTGATGAGAACTTTTCAATCTTGAACGGCATTTGGTAAGCTATGTCGTCATTCTCATCCTTGAATCGCACTATTCCTAATGAAGGATCATAAGTCATCCCGGTGTTTTCTATGAAAGGTTTTCCTAGAATAATGTGGGACAAGCTAGGTTCTATGGCCGTGCTAATATCATCTACAATTATGAAGTCCATAGGAAACGTGAAACTACCTACATAAACGGGCAATCCCTTAACTCTACCAAGAAAATTGCAACTAACACTAGGATCATCGGGGTCTTGCCTAGTTGGAATCGGCTTTTTCACTACCCAATTGTAGTAGGTGCTAGTCATTATGTTGATTGGGGATTTGCGGTCAATGTATGCCTTTGCCACGAAAAGGTGTCCTATGCAACATGGTATGTTAAGATTCCAAGGGTTCCCAAACTTGATTCTAGGGCTTTTCCTAACATACATGTGACGGAGGTCACGTACTAAGTGAGGGTGGCGAGATAGCTCTTCTTCCGTAGGAAATTATTGAAATAGTCATTGTCTACTTCATCTACTTCCTCGGTTGTTTCATTAGTCTCATGTGTATGGTCCTCTTCATCATTGGTTCTATTAGGTTTCACTAAGGCGATGGTATTGACGAATTAGACATGCTTAGCTAACTTACTTGGGTCCTTAATCTCTACACCGAAGGCTCGGAGTTGAGATAGCATTAACCTTCCTATCACTATTGGTCATGGCTTTCAAAAGGTTGTCTATCTTCCTATCCATTTCGGCTTGTTGTTGGTTAAAGCGGTCCGAGAGCTTAGCTATTTGGGCTTCTTTGGTTGCAACTAGGTTTTGCAACATCCCTTCGATGTTTTGTTGGTTAGGACCGTGGTATGGGGGCCATGAAAAATCATTGGAAGTGAATTCCTTGGTTTGTCCCCAATAGAAGTCGGGCTTGCCCTTCCATGCTTCTGGGGTTTCATTGAAATTCCTAGGTACGGGTGTAGGGAATCTTCCTCCCGTTCCATTAACACGCGAGGATGCGTAGTCAACGGGCATGTTCGGGATCGGGTGCGCGTGTGTTATGAGGATCATAAAGCCGCTCACACGAAGAAGAAACTTTGTTCACATGGCGTGAAGACTTAGGTTTTCGTAGGAACTCATTAGGAATTTAACTTGATCTTCAAGTTCGATCATCCTACGTCGAAGATTGTGGTCAATGGGAGGCAAGGAAATTGCCTTAACAGTTTTGGGAAACTCACATAGGTCATTCCAAATTTTGTTGTCATAGAGAGCAAGGTCCTCTATTATACCCCATGATTCTTCCGCGGTGAGATCACTAAGTTTTCCACGAGCCGCTTGGTCAATGGATCGCTTGGTGGGGAAGTTGACATGATCATAAAAGATTTGGACTTGAAGCCAAAGATCAATGCCGTGATGAGGGACTTTATGAAGTAAGTCCTTGAATCGAGTCCATGCTTCAGAGAGATTCACCTTGACGTTGTTGGAACATCAAGATATCATTCCTAAGTTTAGTGGTTCTCCCCGGTGGGAAAAATTGAGCAAGGAAACGAGATGTGAGATCATCCCAACTTGAGATGAAGCCGGCGGGAAGTCGCTCAAGACAATTACTAGCTTGGTCCCGTAGAGAAAATTGGAAGAGGCTGAGGCGTGGTCTCCCCTAGTAAGCATCAAGGTCGATCGAATCGACAATTTTAAGGAAATCCCTTAGATGCTGATTTGGATCTTCGGAGCGAAGTCCATGGAATGCACATCCGTTTTGCACCAACCGAATGGTGTCGGATCGCAGGGCCGTAGTTTGGGCTTGGTCGGGAAGCTCAATGGTGTTCCTATAGCCTAGGTGGCTTGGTCTCGAGTATTCACCAAGAGTACGCTCTTGGGTCATTTGGTGGTTGGTTGATGAATGGTGGTTGGTTATCACCTTCCATGATGAAAAGTGATGGTGTTACGAACAAAGGTCACGAAGAAGGGGATAGACTATGAGGAAGCTAAAATGAGAAAAATTTACTTGATAGGAATCAAGCAAAGAAACCTAAACGGGGTGGACTACTAACTAGCTATTCTATTCCATCACAAATGCGCCAAAACTTGATAACGCTACACGCTGGCGTTCGGGTCAAAGGAACTTCTTTTTCTTCGAGCAAGTTTTATAACACCCTAGGCAGTGAACCTAATCGTTGTAGTGTAGTATTAGGGTAAGCCACGGGTATTGATATCGTTCTCTAGGGGAATAGGAATGCTAGTGAGAAGTTACTACGCTAAGGTTGGGGTTGAGGAAGATTATTTTTTTTTATCTTTTTTATGTTTTTTAGGAAATGAAAAAGTACGAATCTCAGGGTTTGGATTTGGGGGGTTGGTATTGCTACCGATTACTCTACTTATCTAATTATCTAATCAAAGGTGTATGTAGTCTATGTCTAATTATTGTGTGCTCGTATGATAGTTTAAAGATGTGTTTACTTAGGTTTTACTACTCCTTAATTATCTCCTGTTGGTGGTTGAATTGTCATGTCCTTATTCTTATTGCTGTGTGTCTAAAGTTGTAGGGTATGCGTTTATCCCTAACTCTTTGAAGTTACCAAAGGGTCTCTCGTCTACAAAATACCACTAGGGATCATAAACTCTAACTCTAAGGCCTCTTTGGATAATTTAGCTTACAACCGCTCAAGGTGCTATAACCTAAGGTTCACAAAGATTAATCAAGCATTAACTACACAACGAATGACCTATCGTATTACTAGATCATTAATCAACTAAGATAAGAGACAACCAATCAATATTCAATAATTAAGTTTCATATTCCCTAAGCAAACACACAAGTAAATTAGCCGGACATGGAGAACATGCAAGCATACACACAAATAATCAAAGACATAAGTAAAGCACTTATCTTGATGTAAGATAGGGTTTGGAACCCTAAAATACTATACAAGACAGCCTTGGTTCGGTTAGGTTTTACTCCAAAAGACTACACACTAATAAAAAATTCGATTCTATATATAAGATTACATATGCTAAGGCGCCACCTTATGTTTTGTGACGCAGTCGGATCGCCGTCATTAGGGTTCCGTCTTGGCCACGTTAGACTTGCACGGGCCACCTTGTGCTTGTGACGCCGCCCTCTTAGCCGGACCGCCCCGATCAAATCTAGGCCGTCAAAGTTGCGACGGCCTACTCTTTTATAACTTGACGTCTTCGCTTGAAAATAAGAGTTTTGGCTTCCGTCCCGTCACAAATCCTCCTCGGACGGCGTCGAGTGTTTCTGTGGACGCCACCTTTCATTCGCCAGAGCTTTGAGTGTCTCGATTCTTGACTTTGGCCATTTTCAGATATTCGCTTCTTTTCGCCCAAGTGCCATTACAGTAATTTGCCTTCAAGAGACCTAAAAAGTGAAAAGGAACGATATTAAGTAATAACGGATACAAAAGTGATCAAATAAGGGCTTAAATGACCCCTCAAAAGGTACATTTTAAAACCTTATCAGCCATGATCTCGACCCATAACGGAGCAAAGATATATGGAAAACAATATCGTGTCTCAATAGCCGTTAGATACATGAGAGGCCCAATAATACTACGGTATTTGGTAGGGTCCACCAATTTCCCATGTAAATCAGCATCAAGCTTCTTGGTAGGAGTCATTGGTGTGGCATAGGTGTCACAGTTTTGCATTTCAAATTTGTTTAACAATTCAAGGGCATATTTGGACTGACTCAAGAAAATACCACGGGGTGATTGATGAACTTGCAGTCCTAGAAAGAACGTAAGTTCTGCATTAGTTTTGCAAAAGCGATTGAGTACTTTTTATGTGTTGACCTAAAAATGATGTCATCCACGTAAATTTGAACAATTAAGATGTGTGCCCCGTGATAATGTATGAAAGGAGTTGGGTCGACCGAACCTTTGGTAAAATTATTGGCAATGAGGAAAGATGATAGCTTATCATACCACTCAGGAGCTTGTTTGAGACCATACAGCTTTGTTCAGTTTGTAGACATGGTTCGGGAACTCGATCAACGAATCCTTCGGGCTGGCCGACATAAACCGCTTTAAGTTTTCCGCTCGTAAAAGCAGTTTTGACGCCATCCGAAAAGACCGTTATATTCATATGAGCCGCGAACGGCGAGAAATATCGAATGACCTCAAGACGGCAAACCGAGCGAATGATTCTTCGAGTCAATACCCTCTTCCTGTCGATAACCCTTAGCCACCGACGCGGACTTGTTTCCGATTACGCTCCCTTCGACATCCAATTTGTTCTTCCAAATCCATTTGAGACCAATGACGACCCTGTTGGACTTTCAACCAGTTCCCATACTTCAAGATGTTTGAATTGGTTGAGTTCTTCTTGCATGGATTCAATCCAGTTGTCTTTTGTCATCGCGTCTTTAATGTTTTTAGGTTCAGATTGGCAGACAATGAGTGCATAAATGCAATGTTCACCATCTGTGTGAAGACGTTGTCTCAGAACGAATGGTTGATTCGGTTGCCAATAATATTCTCAAGAGGATGGTCTTTTGTCCAACGATGTGTAGAGGGTTGATGTTGGTATACATTGTGCATATTTTGAGGATTCAAATGGCTTGTGGATGATTCCACGCCACATCACAGTGCAGCTTCATTGGCAAACGGGTTAAGTTAGAATGCATTTGGATCAAAATCTGCGGGTGGGGTACATCATTAAAACATCGCTACCGGTTCAGCGTCGTTGATGCAGCTTTGTTCAACTGTTGTTGTAGAGTCAATCGGGGTGCTTCTTCAACAGTAGTTGTTGTAGCAGTGTATCGTATAGTAGTATCGTGTTGAGCGTAAGAAACATCGGATACACCTGGAGCACGTTCATCAATATCATCACTGAACAGAGGAGCAAATAGTCTTTCCATTTGTTGACGTGTAAGCTGGGGGCTTGTATCAGCTGTAACCACCCGTAATTTTTTGGTTATTAAATTAACTATAAACATCTATCTATTATCATTTTAAATTTTTATTTTCAGTTTATATAACGTTTAGACTTTCCTATAAACCCACGACTCAGTGTTATAATTGAGTATATTTTTAATATTTTTATAAGCTTTATAATCATTACCTTACCCAATATTAAGCTTCGCAAATTAAGGTTTAACATTTGTAACTATCGGGATCAAACTATACCCACTACACCCAACACTTAATCTAGCAAAATATCTATATTAGTTCAAAGTCAATTTGAAGTCTCTTTTATATCAAACCGACTCCAATGTATATATCTGAAGCACATCAAGTCCAATTGGTTTCTCTTCTCTTTTAAAATCCATTCTTATCTAATCTACAAAATCACCTTTTATAATAAAAAGATAGATCATATCTTATCTTTCTCTCTACCCACACTCACACGCCTCTTTGCTCCTCTCCTTGTCGCTTCTAGCCGACTACCAAACCAACCCCACCTATCATATATATATGATGGTTACCTTCTTGTTTGTATCAAAACCACAAAAAAAATAAACTCCATCTCTCTAAAACACAGCTTATCCCTCCTCTCTCTTATAAATCGATAACAAAGACAACATCATCACAGACCCATCGACACCACCACCTCACCACCACCGCCGCCATCACATCACGCAGACCACACATCAAGGAAAAGACCAAGGGTGAGCGACTACGGGTTTAGATGGTGATGATAGGCTCTCGCCTGGTTCGAGTAATCACCACCACAAACGCACCATCATCCCTCTCCTCATCTCCCGTTTGTGGTATGCCACATATTTACATCGGTTTGTTATTTCACTTACATAAATAAACCAAATACAAGTGGGTTTACAGGTTTTCGTGGCTAAAAACTGGATAAAAACATGATTTTGATAATTATTTCGTGTGGTATTAAGTCAAATTAATTGTTGTTATCATCTTGGTTTTTGGTCTCGGGTTTAGATTGGATTTGGAATTGTTAAAATCGGTTGTGTTTGTTTTGTGTTTACTCTCGGATTCAAGATAAAAAAACCACCCAGGGGGTGCGTGTTTGTTGTCGGTTCGGAACAGAAACAACCCACATAGGGTGTGCCTGGGTCGGTTAACCACAAAACACCCGAGAGGGTGTTTGTTTATTTTCAGTTCAATAGATAAACCACCCAAAGTGGTGTTTGGTTTGTTCTGCTGGTTCAGCAACGACACACCAAGGGGTGTTTGTTGCCCCTGTTATAGTTCCCCTCACCAGCCCAAACAAAGGTGCGTTGGTTTGTTTTGTTCGCCAACGCAAAAGCCCCAAAAGGGTGCTTGTTTGTGTAAAGCCAGCCCAAGGGGTGCTTTGTTTGGTTTATTCTTGGTCACAGCCATAACTCAAAGGGTGTTTGATATAGCTTATTTAGTTTGTATGTTTTAAGCTTACTTGTAGCTTATGACTTATAGTTTTTTTTAGGTATTGGGCTCGGCTAAAAATCCAAGCCGAGGGAATTGTTTGTTGTTTGTTGTCACGACTCACAGCACAACACATAAGGGGCATTTGGTTCATAAAGATGGATTTGGGTTTTAATTATATGTCAGATACAATATATGATTTATATTTTATGAATTTGAACTTTGACATTGGACAAATTGATATATATTTGGCATTGGACAAACCTATTTGAATTATGACGGACTAAAAATAATAGACTTTGGACAAACTAGACTTATATTTGACTATATTGGATATCGTTTGGACATATTGGACTCATGTTAGACTTATGTTGGACTATTAGACTATTTGACTTCACAAATACTTAATGGACTATTTGTATTGGGCAAATGCCCATTGGAACTATTATCGGACTATTAATTCTAATAGCCAATAAAAGCCAATAAAAGAAAAGAAAAGAAGAAGTTATTATTTAAATTCTAAAATAGATTATTAACTAATTTATTAAATCAATTTCTAAACTGTTTAAGTATTATTTGAAATGTTGTATAAAAGGATGAATTATGCTGAAATTATATAGATACTTTTATTATATAATTATTACTGAAACTTATGTTAGTTATAAAGCATAAATGTTTTATGGAAACTATTTGAGATTATAGGGTAAATGTCCAAAACTTAAACATCTACTTATCTTTTGCTTATTTGCTTATTTGATCATTACCTGCTATTACTTTTATGTGTTATACATTTTATACTATAATGTGAGTTAATTTCGAGTCTTGACATTCTAATCACCACACGAATAATGATACAAAACTTTTTACAACAAATATACGAAACTTCCACGAAAACTAAAACATATTATCTTTTGAAAACTCATACGCATCGATTACTTTTCGCGTATTATATTCTGAGACATATTCCATATCTATTAGGTTGTGCCGATTCGTTATCTTCATGCTTTATTTGTCATCGCTTGCATTACCTTATTCACTATACGCTAAGGTGAGTTCATAGCCCCACCTTCTATTATTTAATTGTTTTACAAACTCTTGGGGGAAATACATGCTTTATTTTAAACCGAACAAATTGCTTTCAAACAAAAGCGGGCTCAAGTATCACAACGTATTGAGGCCGTGATAAACAAAAGCGGGCTCAAATATCATATACTTGAGGCAGCCGTACCACTATATACTTATCTGATTGTTATTAGCACTAAGTTTCCGCATTTTCCAAACTTAAGTCCCTTAATCATGAATCATTAATCACTATGTGAGAGTGGGCGCAAATATTGTGAATAGATCTATTAGGATTGACGAATCCCGTTTGTGTTGGCCCTGTTAAAGGCAAACAAACGCACTATATTTGAGTAACATTGGTAAAAATGGCAATTTTACCTGATAGGGCACGTACCGACATTTTCTCCAATTAATTTTGGAACACGTTAACGCCTTGATTGCATGATGCTTAGTCTAATAATAACTATTTGGGTTTTCAAACCATTGGTGTGAATTTATAACTCACACTACCAACATAATGTGTTCAACCATCAAACAAACTCTATGAATTTCACTCAACCTTTGTGTTGATAGTTTTAAGCATGTATTTCGTGTCCATATTATTGCAGTAATCGAGGAGCACGGATACTCAAAAAGGCTATAAATTTTATTATCATTCTTAAAACTCATTTAATGTATTTTGTAAACAATAGAACCAACTGGGACCTCATTTTTGTAAACTCTGATATTTATATAAATCGAATGATAAATCTTTTAAAACGACTCCATTAGAGTTCGTTTTCTATTGTTATGATTGTTGTGCCATGAAGTAACACCCAGTTTGAATTCCGCTGCATATCACGAAATTGGGGGTGTTACACATTGGATATCGAGCTTTAATTATAGAGAAACTGGTCTAATTGTGACCTAAACTATAATTACTTTTACAAACAAAAACATTTTATAGCCTTCCGTTCTTCGTGCCTTCCATCCTCCGTGTAATTAGGTGACTTATAGACAGTTTATGCTACACAAACACTTTAGTATATTGATATACACTCGACATAATTTTCAATCATAAACGATGTACTAAACATATCTGCGTATGCCTATTCTAAAGCATTACGGCTTAATTTATATTTCTCCAAATCATGTATCTACTCATGCATTTTAGGATTGCGAAACTTCCTCCAAGACATTGTAACCGATTACAATGGTCTTTCCTACTTTCCAGACATTGTAATTTATACAATGGTCTATAATATATTCTCGACATCTGAAATCCTACAGTGTTCTATATTACCTCTCATTTGTAAATCCTACAGTGTTCTATATTACATTCTCGACATCAGAATCCTACAGGTGTGTGTGGTCTAAATTATATCCCCAAACACTGTAAATGAAACAATTAACTCATTTATTCCTTAGACATTGTGAGTTACACAAATGTCTCAACTACTACTCAAACATTGTAAATTATACAATAGACTCTAGAAATTATCTTATAAAACCTTATGTAATATAGTTTTACACGAAATCATCATTTATCAATTTCCTAATGGAAATACAACAAATGGGATTTCTAAAAGATAAACTGACCCATCATCTACAAAAGTGAAGTTCAGAACTTTCTCTACATTCATCAAAATTCTCTACATTATTAAAGGTCCATGATTCGCCCGTGTGGACTGTTTTAGAACTACTTGAAATTTCCATTTCACGCACACTTACCTTACTCGCTTGTGTTACACACTCATACTACGTACTTATATTCAATTATTACGTATGTAAAAACTTATATTACTTTTATATGAGATACTTAGATAAACGCCATACTTGTCACATTAATGGACATGATACAAGTATAACTGAGCTGGGCATTTCAAAATTCATTGAACCTCGGTGGAATATAGCCTGATCACCTATATTCACCGAGGACAAGTGGGACATAGCCGATCACCTATGTCACCAGAGGTGAATTTTGCAACAATCGAGAATAGTTATCTTTGGAATTATGTTTGAAGTAAATTCTTGTTAAAAACTTCGGGTGCTACAAACGTTTTAGGTGAATACACAAACTTTTCATCTAGCAATCTCCGTATAATACAATACATGTCTGTTCAACTTAGAAATGAATTTTGAAATACTTAGAGTAGCTATATATGGGTTATGCCAGATTGATTTGCTACTTGGTTTTCGAGAATCGCAAAAATTTTGTGTGAATATAAACAATTCATGTGTATTTATCAGATTAAATACAATAACTAAATGAACCCTTACCACATCTTTACCACGAATATTCAATCTCATCTACCACCACTCCTTATTTTAATTGTAGGCTTCGAACCACACTTTAATCCAAACGCACCCTATACTTAACAAAGGCGTTGTACGTGATCAAAATGAGACCACACAAAGCCATTTAGCGAGACCATACCTAAACGTAACCCAGGTTGGTCATATCTTAACATAAATCCAGTGTCAACAATAGCTAGTTTTTCATGAGCTTATTCCCTTTTCAAATAAGTTAAACATATCTAGTAAACCAAACAAGTCACAAATTAAGGATAAATGGAATTATTCTTACATATTCTTTCTACTACCGTAGGAACAAGATAAAAATTACACAAAAGCGAGAAGTCAAACAAAGTTTTATTACAATTCTTTTCTCACAAAGCTAACTATTACCCCCAACACTTATCTCGAAATTGCCAAACCCACGAGTGGAATAAGAACCGCCAAAATCACGAACAAAAACGGATTGTCTTCTTCTTCCGAGAGGTTAACATAGTAGATCGATGCTACTACAAAATATACGATCGCAATAATGATAATAACATGCGGCATCTTGGAGGATTGATGAGAGAAATGTAGGTGAAAGGGATAAGTAGTGTATGGAAGAATGAAGTTTAAAAAAAAAAATTTGGGTATTGATGGGATAAAAAGTAGCCGTTAGGCTACTGTTCTAATAATTGGCAATTACTATTCACGGTTAAAAAAAAAAACTTTAGGACAATGACAAACTACTACTTACTCTAAAATGATAAGTTGAAATACATCACTAGTTATCCTATAAACCATTTGCCGCAAGAAACCACACCTATTCACTAACATCACTTCAACCTATAACACGAACTGAACTTCGGGACGAAGTTCCTTTTAAGGAGGTAAGACTGTAACCACCCGTAATTTTTTGGTTATTAAATTAACTATAAACATCTATCTATTATCATTTTAAATTTTTATTTTCAGTTTATATAACGTTTAGACTTTCCTATAAACCCACGACTCAGTGTTATAATTGAGTATATTTTTAATATTTTTATAAGCTTTATAATCATTACCTTACCCAATATTAAGCTTCGCAAATTAAGGTTTAACATTTGTAACTATCGGGATCAAACTATACCCACTACACCCAACACTTAATCTAGCAAAATATCTATATTAGTTCAAAGTCAATTTAAAGTCTCTTTTATATCAAACCGACTCCAATGTATATATCTGAAGCACATCAAGTCCAATTGGTTTCTCTTCTCTTTTAAAATCCATTCTTATCTAATCTACAAAATCACCTTTTATAATAAAAAGATATATCATATCTTATCTTTCTCTCTACCCACACTCACACGCCTCTTTGCTCCTCTCCTTGTCACTTCTAGCCGACTACCAAAGCAACCCCACCTATCATATATATATGATGGTTACCTTCTTGTTTGTATCAAAACCACAAAACAAATAAACTCCATCTCTCTAAAACACAGCTTATCTCCCTCCTCTCTCTCTTATAAACGACAACAGCAGCAACATCATCACAGCCCATCGACACCACCACCTCAGCCACCACCTGCCGCCTTCATCACATCACAGCAGCCACACATCAAGGAAAAGACCAAGGGTGAGCGACTACGGGTTTAGATGGTGATGATAGGCTCTCGCCTGGTTCGAGTAATCACCACCACAAACGCACCATCATCCCTCCTCATCTCTCTCGTTTGTGGTATGCCGAACATATTTACATCAGTTTTGTTATTTCACTTACATAAATGAACCAAATACAAGTGGGTTTACAGGTTTTCGTGGCTAAAAACTGGATAAAAACATGATTTTGATAATTAATTCGTGTGGTATTAAGTTAAATTAATTGTTGCTCATCATCTTGGTTTTTGGTCTCGGGTTTAGATTGGATTTGGAATTGTTAAAATCAGTTGTGTTTGTTTTGTGTTTACTCTCGGATTCAAGATAAAAAAACCACCCAGGGGGTGCGTGTTTGTTGTCGGTTCGGAACAGAAACAACCCACATAGGGTGTGCCTGGGTCGGTTAACCACAAAACACCCGAGAGGGTGTTTGTTTATTTTCAGTTCAATAGATAAACCACCCAAAGTGGTGTTTGGTTTGTTCTGCTGGTTCAGCAACGACACACCAAGGGGGTGCTTGTTGCCCTCGGTTATAGCCCTCACCAGCCCAAACAAAGGTGCGTTGGTTTGTTTGTTTCGGCCAACGCAAAAGCCCCAAAAGGGTGCTTGTTTGCGTGTAACAGCAGCCCCGACAAGGGGTGCTTTGTTTGGTTTATTCTTGGTCACAGCCATAACTCAAAGGGTGTTTGATATAGCTTATTTAGTTTGTATGTTTTAAGCTTACTTGTAGCTTATGACTTATAGTTTTTTTTTTGGTATTGGGCTCGGCTAAAAATCCAAGCCGATGGAATTGTTTGTTGTTTGTTGTCACGACTCACAGCACAACACATAAGGGGCATTTGGTTTTGTACTGGGCCAAAGCCCATAAAGATGGATTTGGGTTTTAATTATATGTCAGATACAATATATGATTTATATTTTATGAATTTGAACTTTGACATTGGACAAATTGATATATATTTGGCATTGGACAAACCTATTTGAATTATGACGGACTAAAAATAATAGACTTTGGACAAACTAGACTTATACTTGACTATATTGGATATCGTTTGGACATATTGGACTCATGTTAGACTTATGTTGGACTATTAGACTATTTGACTTCACAAATACTTAATGGACTATTTGTATTGGGCAAATGCCCATTGGAACTATTATCGGACTATTAATTCTAATAGCCAATAAAAGCCAATAAAAGAAAAGAAAAGAAGAAGTTATTATTTAAATTCTAAAATAGATTATTAACTAATTTATTAAATCAATTTCTAAACTGTTTAAGTATTATTTGAAATGTTGTATAAAAGGATGAATTATGCTGAAATTATATAGATACTTTTATTATATAATTATTACTGAAACTTATGTTAGTTATAAAGCATAAATGTTTTATGGAAACTATTTGAGATTATAGGGTAAATGTCCAAAACTTAAACATCTACTTATCTTTTGCTTATTTGCTTATTTGATCATTACCTGCTATTACTTTTATGTGTTATACATTTTATACTATAATGTGAGTTAATTTCGAGTCTTGACATTCTAATCACCACACGAATAATGATACAAAACTTTTTACAACAAATATACGAAACTTCCACGAAAACTAAAACATATTATCTTTTGAAAACTCATACGCATCGATTACTTTTTAGTATTATATTCTGAGACATATTCCATATCTATTAGGTTGTGCCGATTCGTTATCTTCATGCTTTATTTGTCATCGCTTGCATTACCTTATTCACTATACACTAAGGTGAGTTCATAGCCCCACCTTCTATTATTTAATTGTTTTACAAACTCTTGGGGGAAATACATGCTTTATTTTAAACCGAACAAATTGCTTTCAAACAAAAGCGGGCTCAAGTATCACAACGTATTGAGGCAGCCGTATCAAACAAAAGCGGGCTCAAGTATCATATACTTGAGGCAGCCGTCTCACTATATACTTATCTGATTGTTATTAGCACTAAGTTTCCGCATTTGCCTAACTTAAGTCCCTTAATCATGAATCATTAATCAATATGTGAGTGGGGCGAATATTGTGAATAGATCTATTGGGATTGACGAATCCCGTTTGTGTTGGCCCTGTTAAAGGCAAACAAACGCACTATATTTGAGTAACATTGGTAAAATGGCAATTTTACCGATAGGGCACGCGATACCGACATTTTCTCCATTTAATTTTGGAACACGTTAACGCCTTGATTGCATGATGCTTAGTCTAATAATAACTGTTTGGGTTTTCAAACCATTGGTGTGAATTTATAACTCACACTACCAACATAATGTGTTCAACCATCAAACAAACTCTATGAATTTCACTCAACCTTTGTGTTGATAGTTTTAAGCATGTATTTCAGGTCCATATTGTAATGCGAGGCTGAGGAGCACGGATACTCAAGAAGGCTATAAATTTTATTATCATTCTTAAAACTCATTTAATGTATTTTGTAAACAATAGAACCAACTGGGACCTCATTTTTGTAAACTCTGATATTTATATAAATCGAATGATAAATCTTTTAAAACGACTCCATTAGAGTTCGTTTTCTATTGTTATGACTGTTGTGCCATGAAGTAACACCCAGTTTGAATTCCGCTGCATATCACGAAATTGGGGGTGTTACATCAGCTGATGATGGGGTGTGAGGGAAGTTTAAACGGTTATGACCGGGTTCCAAGCTGTTATGCTCGTGGTTTAAGCCATTTCTGTAAGCTAATCAAAATTAGCATGAATCATTTCCATAACCTGCTTTGTACGACGATTCCAGATCCGGTAACCTTTAGAATTCTCAAAATATCCAATAAAGACTCCAATGTCAGCTTTGGCTTTTAGCTTTCCAAAGTTATCACGATCATTATTTGGGTAGCAAAGGGATCCAAATACATGAAAGTGTTTGAGATTGGTTTTCTGTTTGTGGATAAGCTCAACAGGTGTTTTGTTGTGGCGTTTTGTAATCATTGATCGGTTTTGAGTATAGCATGCGTTGATACACTTACGCCCATAAGTAATCTGGAAGTTTAGCATTGATTAACATTGTTCTTGCAGCCTTCCACTAACGTCGGTTTAGCGTCTTTCAACAACTCCGTTCGTTCGGTGTATGCGTGCAATGGATGTCTGATGCTCAATTCCAACTTTCTCATAAAATTCTCGAAGAGTTTGGTTTACAAATTCAGTTCCTTTGTCTGCGTTACGGTTTGTCTAACGGTGTTCCGGAGCTGAACTTGAATTTTCATGAGAAAGGTGATGATCATCTGTGGAGCTTGATCTTTGCTTTGAAGAAAGTAAACCCAAGTCCATCGTGAGTAGTCATCGACAATTACCAAGATGTAGCGTTTGCCATTAATCGTTTGCACGCGCATCGGGCCACACAAATCCATGTGAAGAAGATGAAGCACATCTTTGGAGCATGTTCCACCTTTGAAAGAAAATGAGCACGAGTGCTTTTCCCTTGTTCACAAGCTGAGCAAAGGTGATCTTTGGAATACGGAATCTCGGAGACCTTCAACAATTTTGTGTCGAGCAAGGTTGGTGATGGTTTGAAAGTTTAGATGTGAGAGAGCGACGTGCCATAGCCGATTTTGTTGATGTAGCATTTGAGAGTAGACAGATGGGAGATGAAGCAACCATGTCTTGCATTGAGATTGTGTACATACTAGAATTGCGAGAGCCAGACATAAGATCGTTTCCTTGTAGATCACTAATGAAACAAGTTTTCTCCCTAAAAGCAACTTCCAAGTCTCCATCACGGAAATTGACCGTGAAAAAAGATTGTGACCGAGGCCTTCCACATAATAAACCCTGCTAATTTTGATATTGCCATTAATATAATCTCCGTAGCCCATGATAGTTGCCGAAGTGATCATTCCGAATCTAACAATGCCAATGAACTTTGCAATAAAGTTTGATAACATTTAAGATTGCTCGTCATGTGTCGGGAACATCCGCTATCAACATTCCAGAGAATGATCTGTATCACCCGCATTACACATGACGACCGGATGGAATAGAAGTAGATGTGGAACCCGGTGTTAGAGGGTTCCGGCGGTTATAGTAGAAATATACACATCAATGACTTTAGGCATCCATTTAAATCCTAGTGTATTATGTATCCATTTCTGCCATCTCCAACTAGTATTTGCTTTAGTCTTAGTGAATGCACTAGGTGGTACTACAATCATTGGAGGTGATACTGGAGCTACATGGATATCAATGCGTTTCTTAGAATCTAAAGAAGGCGGTTTACCAAGCACAGACTTAGAAGCATTAGTGGGCCTACAGGTATTCCGGGTCTTAGGATTCTGTAAACGAGACAAGATAGCTCTAGCAACACATTTGTCATGACAATCAGAAAGCATACTTTTGCGACAAATAACACAAGAAGGATCAGACTGAATATCAAAAGTACTTAAAGGTTTAGCATTCGTTTCAACACTTTTCTATTACATTTGTCGGGCCAATATCTAAAGTGGGTGCAACGGGAGTCTTATTCGAATTCCTAGGGTGTTCTTCTACTTCAACATTCTTTATTGTTCTTTTCTTAGGTCGCAACTTCCTATTCTTCCTTGTATTGCTCCTAGGATGTGAAGTGTGGACATTAGGAAAAGAGGTAATTATTGCTGTTTCGTGAGAGGGAAGCACATTAGAAACTTGTGTTTTGTCAGTAGGCATTCTGGGTTCACGTTTGCTAAGTGTTACAGGTGCAATTCTCTTAATGATGCTAGGCTGAACTTATTCATACTTTCCTAACATTTCTCTTAACTTAAAGATAGTGTGCACCAATTCTTGATTTTCAGAACGAAGATTTCTAGAAAAATTCATGACTTCTTTAGTGTGTGCAAGAAAATGATCAAGTTCGTTTGATGCTTCATCACGAGTCTGTTTAAGTAAATCAAATATGACACCATATTCCTTTTTAACTTTTTCAAGTTCTTGTTCATATTTTGAGATTTGACATTTCAAAGACGCATTTTGATCATCCAGTTGCTCAAATTTTGGATTAAACGTTTTAGATTGCAACTGGTTGATTTTGTTTTGCAAAGCAAGTTCACGATTTTGACAATCTTTTTGACACCATTGAAAATGACGTTTTGCATTTGAAAGCTCGTTTATCAATCGTTCATTTTCAACTTTTAAAGACTCGATCTGATGCACATTATCAGTATTCTCAACAATTTCAACAGAATCAACAGTACAGATAACATCTTCCAAGAGTCGATCAACATCTTTTCGTAACATTTTATTTTTACGTTTAGTATTAGAAATAGATGTTTCTGTTTTCTCGAAAACGACTTTCATCAATCCAAGTTCCTTATGAAATTCCCTTTTGTAACACCCCCAAATTCAGTATACGCAGCGGAATTAAGGTTGGGGTATTACTTTATGGAACACAATCATAATAATAGGTAAACGGCTCGAAAGAGACGTTTAGATAAAAACAGTTATCATTCATTTATTTAAATCAGAGTTTTACATAATAACGGTCCCAAAGGAAATACGGAAATACATAGTTTTATTCTTGTAAATGATAACAAAATGGACGCCCTTTTTAAAGAAAGTCCATAGCCACTCCGTGCCGGATCGTGCTCTAGTTTCCTGAGATAAAACATGCTAAAAAGTCAACACAAAGGTTGAGTGAATCCATAGTGTTTGAATAATAATCAGTTGAACACAAGATAAACAGTAGTAAATTCAGTAATATTGCGATCAGATATTGCCCTAAGTCTCATGACACGCAAAACCTTAACACGAACGCGTCATAATAATGAAGTAAGTTACAAACATCATAGTGATGATGTGAGCAACAATGCCCTCCGGTAGGAGTTTGCCATTCTCCTAGTATTCTCAAATAACGTGCATTTGGTTACCTATCCGGCTAACATAAATGGGGCGTCAACTGCCAATAGATCTATTCACGATATTCGCGTTCACTCGCAAGTGATTAATGGTTCATGATATGAGGGACTTTTAGTGGCATCAGTAGGTAACTTAGGCAATATCAATCAGGATAGCATACAGAAACATACTTGTGTTTGGTTTTTGTAGCATGTATCACCCCACGAGTTTAGAAAACAAATATGTAAAAATGGGACTATGAACTCACCTCGGTGTTATCGTAGTCTGGATGGAAAACAAATTAGATAATATGAACAAACTGCTTCGACTCTCGACCTGAGTTGGTATATCATGTATTTAGTATTTGTGTTCAAGTTTATGCGACGGAAATGTTCTATAGATAACATGAAAGTCCTTTAAAAATTAATAATACTTATCATACTTATTTTTATAGCTCGAATGATTGTTAATAAATTTTTATCAAAACCAAAGTTGTTAAATATTTTATGTTTCCAAAATGTTATAATTTACAATTTTAAATATTTACAGTTTTTACCCTTGTACTTTCAAAAATGACACTTTAAACCCTCAACTATGGGTTATTGACAAAATCAGCCCTTATATAGTTAACTTCACAGAAATTACATTTTTGGTCCAAGGAAACTTTATTTTACAAAAATTATAATTTTTATGCTTAAAATTTTATAAGAAAAATTTACTAGTTTTTGGCCTAAATGGATAAAAGTGCTGGGTGAATAAGCGAGGCCTTAAAAAGGTTTTTACTACGTTCTTGATCCTTTCAAGAGTTTGTCCGGTGGTCTTTCTAATGGTTCAAACTAGAGGTCTTAAGCTCTTACGATTTGGTCGCAATGATTTTCCAATGTAGGGGGGGTTACGTGCCTTTTGTCGTTTTTGGGCGATAACGGGGCTAAAAGAGGGCAGATTTTACACGAGGAAAGCTAGTGTTTCTACCTCGCATTTGACCCTTTAAACACTATGCTGTAAGCTCTTCTAAATGGTATAAGCCTCATGTCCTAGTTCTCTTTGATTAGAAAGATACAAGTCCACGAACATGGCCACTTGGCCAAGACGCGTTTTATGAAAATTTCAGTTTTTACCCATTAACTATTACGGGGTCACCTAGAGATGTTCTAATATGTTTATTAACTCTTTTTAAGTTATTTTCCATCATCCTATAACTCCCACGACTCAATTTTTGAAAAATGTACACAAGGCTTATTTATGAAAATTCTCGTGAGTCACCCTCTTTGTGGTTAATTATAAAATAGACTATAAGTGTTTTTAAAGACGTTATTGGGGCATTAACAACTTTGCAGCAAGCCCTTTAAGACGGTGTAAACCTCGTACTTTGAAACCTTTTAACTTGCAAGATATTAATTACGGAAAAGGGGTACTTAGGCTATTCTTGCCAAATGACAATTTTCGTTTTTAAACCATAAAACTCTATATCTTTTGCATGCTGTTGATACAAAAGTTGGACATTCCTTGTTTGAGGCTCCGACTCTCGTACCAATTGGATATTGCTGCTAGAGACCTGCGCACTAAGAGACAAAAAACACTGTTAGGCTTATCGTGGGATTGTCTCCCACGATTATCCTCCGACGTGAGAGTAAGTAATCGGTTTAGGGTTATCGAGAGTTAAGGTTTCAGATCGTACCTTAAATGAGGGATAGGATCCCCTTTATATATACACGGAGTCCTTGTTGGTTTCGTGTTCTTCAAGCATAGGCGTATCCCGCCTAAATCGGTGTGTAAATTATTATCTCCAAAGTTAGGAGATATCCAATATCTAATTCCATAAATAACATTGGGTTGGGCCTTCATAGGCCCAAACATATCGGCTTGGATTCGCTTTGGGCTTATTAGTATCGGACTTTATTCGGGTTCATGACCCGAATACGAGTTACTATCACGTCATCATGTCCCCAATCTAGTATGCGCGCTGGTATTTGCGGATGCTAGACTAATAACTAGCTGATCAATGAAAAGCGCAAAGCGTGGCAAAGAATTCGAAAGAAGTTCCCGCCTCAAAAGATATACATTGTACCTAGACATAGTAAATAAAAAGTGGACGCCTCGTAAATCGGGGGAAAGTAACTGCAATAGCGTCACATCAAGCGATCTGATCCACAAGTTGGTGATAGTGGGATCCACGTGTCACTCGTCGTGTGGAGGAGAAAACGTATATAACCATCCGCCTCATTTTACCGTGTTTCTTACAGTGAAAAAACCTAATCCGCCATTGTTAACAAAACCTTCAAGTTGCAACTTAGAAAACCACTGATTCGAAAGGTAACTGCGCGTGTGGTTATAAAAAAAAAACAATACCATGGTTAAACAGTTATCTGATTTCACCTCTGATATCATCGAGAGCGAACTTCTAGAATTCACCTCGGATTATTATATACCACTTGACATGCATCCGGTTGTTCCGGGTGCGCGAGCATCTATTAGCGGACTTCCTGAAGGGAAAGTAGGGTATACACACGATTTTTCGAATTCGCGAATCAACGTGTGCCCATATCCCGATTTTTGTGCGACGTATTAAATTATTACAGTCACTTTGACTGTCCTTTGCATCGGTCGCGGCTAAAATTACCAATTTCGAGGTGAATTGCCACTTCTTGCGGTGAACCCTACTATCCATCTGTTCCGTTCCTTTTATCACACGACATGGTCACATGGGTGGGTATCCTTTGCTAAGCGTAAACTTGATGTTATCTTGAAAAAATTAGGCGCTTAGAAATTGGAGGAGTCATTTTTTCGGGTAGATGACGCATGCTTTCCGTGGCGTTATAATTTCTACACCCAGGTACATTGCGAAGGATGAGCGCCCCTGCTGGATCATATATTGCGGAGGATCGCGGGATAACGCCAACCGCATCCCCATTAGTTCCTATCATGAGGAATTTCTGGTGCATATGGGCATTAGCTGCAATTACTTTGGTATACCGGATGAGATGCCAATCATCTTAGGCGCTGATGGCCAGGGTGGGTGCTCGTTCCTTCGCATCCCCTTTAATTAATGTAAGAGCTTTCTTTTCCTTTTACCACATTATGTAACCTGTTTATTTGTTGTCTTCTTTTGCAGAGATGGATCTTTTCACAGTTGTATGCAGTGGCAAGGCCACACCAGTCAACGTGGGCGTCTGAAGGCCCGAAGGAGAAGAGCCCATTCTAGAGGCCACTGTAGGGCGCACTCTTGAAATGAACTTGGGAGAAGAGGGGGCCAGTTCATCAGTTGCGATTAAGGCAACTCCCATTCAAAGCGTTCCGAGCCCCAGGGCTCCCTCTTCGCCTCCGTAAGTGAATGTGGCCGGAGGCATGGAAGAAGAAGAGGAGGAGGAGGAAAGCGCTAAATTGAAGCGCAAAATAGCGCTGGTGGTGAGGTATGCGGGGCCATCCGGAAGAAGCGCCACTGCGTTTTAATGTGGAATCGTCCTCGAGACCGCGTCTCCGTCCCTCCATCACGGATGTGAATCGTCTCGATAAGTTTGTTACCTTGTTCTTCTCTTTTTTTTGTGCGCCCGTTTTATGTAGATAACTAATAATCTCGATCTATGCGCATGCGTGTGGAGCGTATCGGAGATTAGCCTCTACGGGCTAGTCCATCTGCAGAATCTGCTGGGCAAAAGAGCCAAAGTCTTTGAGCCATTGGCGGTGGGGCCGCCATTGGCACTTGTGGAGGAGATGGCGCTGCCGCTGCGCATCAAGCCTCGCTTGTTGGTAAATTGAAGAACAAGGTTGCTAGAGAGTAGCCGATTGAGTTGTTGGAGGCGGATTGGCTAGTGCTAAAGGCTGAGCGGGGTTTAGGTGCATCGCCCACAAGCTTGCGAGAGGAGAAAATGGCTCTGTTAGGGCGGATAAATCAGAGGGCGTCTTTGCCAATTGTTCAATATTAGTCTTCCCAGTGTTAATGCGAAGTACTTAGAAGAATAATGACAAGCTGCTAGAGGAATTGGGGAGCTTGCGTCCACTTGTTGAAGGGCATCCGGGCGCAAGAAATGAAGCTGCGTAAGCTTAGCTTGGATTATGATGAGGAATTATATCCTCATCTCACATGCTGCCATTGCTGAGGCGTAGGTGGCTCATTAGCCATGGCTGCGCCTTCTGCTCTTAGCACCCTTGAGTCCAAGGAGGTAGTGGACGCATTTGGTGGAGTGGTCCAATGTGCCTTGGCGAGGAAAGTCGAGAGGCTGTGGAAGCGCTGCAAGAAGCTGACTTGCTTAAGGTACCTGCTGAAAAAGCACCTGATTATGATGCGCAGTCTTATGATAACCTGGTTGCTGCTATGAATAAGATGAAGGCCTTAGAGCTTCCCATGAGCGCTGAGATGGAGCGCGACCAGGATTATCCCATTGGTGTTATTATGGAAGGGCTGACATTAGCGCGCCATCGTACTGATAATGCGTAGCCAACCGGACTATTTTCTGAAGCCCGATGTTTCTCAGCTTCACATGCCTGTTTTTGCTCGCCCAAGGGACATTCTGAATCCCTTTGCTTTAGAGAAAGAAATGCCCTTGAAGGAAGTGTTGGAAGCGCATGCTACCAGACTTGCTAAAAAGGAAGGTGTGAAAGGTAAAGCAATTTTGTGCGGGGTTGGTGCAGCTCATCTCCCAAGGTCTGACGGGGTGCCAGTGAGTGTTGCGACTGTGTCTCGCCAAGACTGGACTTGTTGAAGAGGCTACGCGAGATTAGAGACGCTACCAGCCTCGTGGGGACTTCATCACTAGAGCGGTCTAAGAGTATATAGATAGAACCTTATGTTTATGAACATCCTTTTGTAATAACTTGTAGTCATTAATAAAAATATCCTTTTGTTAAGTGCTTGTCAATATTATTGCAACTTGTAATGTGCATACTTATATGTCTGTCTTTGTGTAGAAGGCGTGTTCGTTGGATCAGTATCCAGTTTGTACACAAGCGCGAATAATATGAGAAGTTCATAGTCATGTATGGAGATCAGAGTATGCTTGAAACAGAATTAATAAGTAATTGTGTCATAGTCGTGTATGATGTGATATGCAGCGTACTGTAGATATCATCTTAAAGAGTCAAGTGTGTTGATTCCTTATTTTGTTAAACGCGCACCGTATGCATAGTTGCGCAACCGTCGTGGGATGCGCACCGAACTTATTCCAACGTCTTGTGAATAAGGTGTTTAACAAGGATACATGATCCGATGTTGATGGGTTTGCAACCCTCTTACTCAACGAGTCATTTAGTAGGTTGACTCATCCTTTTACCATCGTGGGTTTATCAAATGCATGCACGCCATGTAGGCAAAAAATAAAAAAAATGTTAAGACATAAAGTATATGGAAATAACACATTGAAATGTGTCGCAGAATTAGCTAGAAACCGCGACTGTTTATTGGTACTTGCAAGTTTTTATGAAAGAAAATAAATAAGACATTTGTCTAAGTACAAAAAATAAATAAATAAATAAATAAATAAATACACGGATATTTATTGGGCACTAAAGTGCAAGAGTATCCGTGCGTTGGGCCGTAGCCATTCCTAGAGATAGCAGCGCTTGAGATTGCAAATATTCCATGTACGCGGTAGTTCCCGACCATCCATGTCTCGTAGCTTGTACTTGCCTGTTCCTAATGCTTCAGTAACCTCATAGGGTCCTTCCCACTTCGGTCCAAGTTTTCCTGTGTCTTCTGCATGGCTCGCGTCATTGGCGCGGTAAACGAAGTCACCTGGTCTGAATGAGACGCTTTGTACTTTTGCATCATAATATCCCTTCATCTTTGACTTAGATCTTGCTTCACATATAGCTGCGCGTTCACGTCTTTCTTCCAAGAGGTCCAAGTCGATGCGCCGCTCGGTATCATTTGTTGCAACATTAAGTTCAACAGTGCGAATTGTTGGCATCCCAATTTGGTATGACAGCTTCGTACCATAGACTAGAGAAAGGGGGTGTCCCTGTGGCCGTTTTGATTGAACTACGGTGCGCCACGAGAACATGCGATAGTTCTTCCACCCACCTTCCTTTGTGCTTGTCCAGGCGTGCCTTAATTCCTTCACCCAGGCTACGATTCGCACGTTCTACTAAGCCGTTAGTTTGTGGGTGTTTAACTGACGCGAAGTGCTGTGTGATGTTTAACTTCTCGGACCAGTCCTTGAAAGGGTTTTCGCAAAATTGTTTCCCGTTGTCCGAGATGATTTCCCCAGGTAGACCGAAGTGGCATACAATATTTTCCTAGACAAAGCGTTTCACCTGGTTGCCAGTGATTGTTACCACTGCCTTTGCCTCGATCCACTTGGTGAAGTAGTCTATGGCGACTATGAGGAATTTTAATCCTCCTGCTGCGGCAGGAAAAGGACCTGCGATGTCGATACCCCACTTGTAGAATGGCCATGGTGCCGTAATTGGTGTTAGCTCCTGTTGTGGTTGGCATGGAATGGGTCTGTGAACTTGGCAGTCGTTGCACTTTCTGATTAAGTCCCACGCATCGCGGTGCATGGTGGGCCAATAATATCCTGACCGTAAAGCGCGCGCCACCACAGACCGTGGTCCTGAATGCATGCTGCATGAACCTTCGTGGATTTCCCGCAGTACATAGTTTGCTTGTAGGGGGCCAAAACAGCGGAGCCATGGTTGCAAAAAAGAGCGTCGATATAATATGTTGTCCCGAAGTTCAAACCTTTGTGCTGTGCGCCGTATCCTTCGGGCTCCCTTCTGCTCTTGGGGTAATACTCCCTTTCTTATAAATTCCGTTATCGGTGTCATCCACGTAGGGCCTTCTTCCTCTATTACGGTGGATACTTCCGTCTCTGAGATGGATTTGCTTTTCAACGTTTCCACCAACGCCTGTTTGGATAGGTGTGCAAAGCTTGTGGATGCAATTTTGCTTAGTGCATCCACCTTTCGGTTTTCTCCTCTAGGAACCTGTTTGAGGGTAAACCTGTCAAAGCATTGGATTAGTGCCTTGGTTTTATAGAGGTACTGAATCATGTTTTCCTCCTTGGCCACGTACTCGCCCAACACGTGGTTGGCTACAAGCCTGGAATCTACATTCGCTTCCGTGTTCGCATACACCCATTTGAGCTGCAATCGTAGTCCGGCTATTAGGGCTTCATACTCTGCCTCATTATTTGTTGCTGTGAATTCGAAATGCAATGCGTAAGTGAATTCCATTCCTTCCGGGCTTGTGAGGATGAGGCCTGCTCCTGACCCATCCACGCATGAGGATCCGTCCGTGAACAAGATCCATGGGTCTTGTAGTTCCTTTTTGCTCGGTGCGGGTGCATCATCAGTGTCTGGTTTTTCAATGATGAAATCTGCTAGTATCTGCCCTTTTACTGCAGTACGTGGTCTGTAGGAGATGTTATGCTCACCGAGCAACACACTCTACTTTTGTAGTCTTCCTGACGCGTCAGGCTTGGAGATGATTTGCTTGATCGGTTGGTCTATGATTACTGCTATTGGGTGCGCTTGGAAGTACCTGCGTAGCCGTTTAGCAATGAACACTAATGCCAGAACCAATTTCTCCATGGCGCTATAGTTCATCTCCGTCTTCTTGAGCGCTTTGCTTATAAAATAGACAGGTGTTTGTACTGAGTTCCTATCCGTCAGTAACAATGTGCTTACTGCTCCCTGGGTTGCGGATAGGTACATAATCAACTCTTCCCCTGGTCGGGGTGCTACAAGTGTGGGGAGTGTTGCCAGGTGTTGCTTAAGTTGTGTGAAGGCCTCTTCTGCCTCCGTAGTCCACTGAAAATCTCCTTTTTTTATACACTTCTTGAGTGTTTTGAAAAGAAGTAGTGATTTGTCTGCTGACTTGGATAGGAATCTATTTAATCCGTCCAGCTTTCCATTGAGAGATTGGACTTCCTTCAACGTGCGTGGTGAAGGAAGTTCGATGACAGCCTTAGTCTTCTCTGGACATGGTTTTATGCCATCCGGTTCTATCAGGTATCCGAGAAACATGCCTTCTGTAGCGCCAAAGGTGCATTTTTTAGGATTGAGCTTCATGTTGATCTCCCTGAGTGTTTTAAATGTTTCCACGATGTCGCGCACCAATTCATCTTCAGTATGGCTTTTTATGACCAGGTCATCAACGTAAACCTCTAGGTTGTGGCCCACCTGTTTTTCGAATGCATTATCTACTAATCGCTGATAGGTGGCGCCTGCATTTTTCAAGCCAAAGGGCATTTTGGTGTAGCAATAGATGCCTTGGCTTGTATGAAAGGCTGCTTTTTCCTCGTCCTCCTTAGCCATCTGGATCTGATGGTATCCTTTGTATGCATCGAGGAAGCATTTTAATGGGTAACCACACAGAGATTCTACCTTCCAGTCTATCTCCAGATCTTGTGGACATGCTTTATTGAGGTCTGTGAAGTCCACGCACATTCGCCAGCTACCGTCGCTCTTCTTAACCATTACTGGGTTAGAAAGCCAGTCATGGTAGTAGACTTCTCGCATGATTCCTGCCTCTACTAGCTTGTGTACCTCTGTCAGGATTGCTTGAGCGCGCTCTGGAGCTTGGCCGCGCTTCTTCTGGCGTATTGGTGAGTATCCTTGTCGGATTCTCAGCTTATGTTTTGTGATTGAACGTGGTACCCCGGTCATATGCTTTGGCTCCCATGCAAAAATTTCCAAGTTCTTTTGCAAGAGTGCGTACACAGCTGCTTTTCCGTTGTCTGACAGCGATCCTCCTATTGATATTTCCTGTTCTGGGTAATCAGGATGAATTGCGACCTTCAGGTTTGGGACTTTGGTCGCGCGCTGTTCTGTAATGGGTGTCGTTTCACATGTGACCGCGTTACATTCTTTAGGTGGTCCAGCCGCATTGTAGAGGGTAACATTACCTCCTTCAACTGGGAATTTAAGCATCCCATGTCTTGTGAGGCGGTGCTAGCGTATGGCTGATATCCTCGGTCGTCCGATAATGCCATTGTATGGCGAGGGGGATTTGACCACCATAAAATCCATCCAGGCTGTTTTGGAGTGGTCGCTATTACCCACTCTGACTAGTAGTCGTAATTGCCCCATAGGCCATATCTTTTCCCCTGTGAAGCCATTCGGTCAGGTCTTTGTCGTGACCGGGCTCAACTGACTGCGTATCTCCGGGCGCAGTCGCTTGAAGCAGTGTTCGTACATTATGTCGGCAGATGCTCCGCCATCAACATACATGCGGTGGATGTCGTGGCCCCCCGCATTAATTTCAATGATGAGCGGCTCTACCACTGCGTTGTATGTCGTTAAGGTAGGGAAAGTGATTGTACTTCCGTGGGAAAATTTCTGGCTAACCTTCTGCCTGGTTATTCGCTGCCATGACTGTATCATGTAAATGGTATCGGCCTTATCTTTGGGTCCTTCCTTCTTATTCCAAGTCTTCTGTCTATCTTTCCCTTCTTTAATGTTCTTGACCAAATGGTCCAGTCTACCCTCCTTGACTAGTTTGTCGATGAGCTGGCGCAGCTAGACACATGCATTAGTAGTGTGGCCCTTACGTCCGTGATAGTCGCGCCCCACCTCCTACGCGCCGATCCTCTAGGGTGCGCATTGGTGGAGGTCTTGGGAAATTCGCGCCTTCTGTTGCGAGTATCTCCTTTGGAGTCTTTGTCAGTGGGGTATACTTGTCGTTGTCCCTTCCGCTCCCCTGGCTGCGATAATTCCTGTTACGGTTACTGCTCCGGTCGGTGGATTGATTCCCAGGTTGTTCCTGTGACCGATAGTTCGAGTAGCTTTTGTTGCTATCCGCCGCGGCGGCCTCTCCTTGGACGAAGGACCGTGTGCGTTTCATGAGTTCATCAAAGGTTTGGGGAATCTTGTCTTTCAACCTTTTGATGAGTTACGGGTTCTGATCCCATTCATGAACCCGAGATTTTCAAAGCACTTCGGGGCATGCCTTAACTTGTATGCACTCATCTTTGAAGCGCTCCATGTATGCGCTTGTAGATTCTCCCTGGCGCTGTTTTACCCTGGCGAGTTCGACAGGGTTTTTAGCGCACTTCTTCCGTTGAGTGAAGTTTAGGCGAAACGCCTTTCTCAACTCTTCAAAGCCATCGATGCTTCTGCGTGGAAGCTTGCTGAACCAATTTCGCACGTTTCCAACCAGTGTGGAATTGAACATGTGGCACCACACGGGTTGTGGCCAATTTTCGATTGTAGGCGGTGATTCAAAAATTTTTAGGTCATCATCCGGATCACCTGTTCCATCATAAGTTTTCACGTTGGCGGGCATGCGCCTTCTTTCGTTTTATGAGAAATAGCTGATGCGATGAGTGAACGCATCCACTTTTTGGCGGCGCCATGGGAGGGACATGTCCTCCTCCTCTTGATCGCGATAGTTCTTCTTGGACTTCCAGTGTCCGGTTTCGCTGTCCCTATTGTCCGAGGAATTACCAGAGGATGAGTTTTCCCTCTTTCGGCGCTTGCGCTGGCTATCCTCCGAGTTTTAGCTTGACGGGCTTTCACTTGGAGAGTACGTTCGCCCAAGTCTGTCTTGAACTCTGCGGCTACCAAGCCTGGCGTGGACATTGGTACGTCGTTCATCCTCCTCGCTTCCTTCCGAATGCTGCGAGTTAGATGTCTCATCATTCTCAACTCTCCTCCCAATTACGTTAAATCGGGGGTCGACGACTATCCCTCCCGCGCTCCTCCTTACGGCGCGATGGGGATGTTTCGTTTCGAGTCGAAGTTTAGTCGGGCATGCAGGGCTCGACTTGACCTCTTTTTCGCTTCCTCTTGCATGAGAGCGGCCAAGGTTTCATAATTTTGCGATACAAAATCTCCCGGTGTTAGTTCCGGTGCGACTCCTTCTAGAGCAAGGGTGCCGGTTTCTACCACTGGGGCCTTGTTTCTATCAGGGTGCATCCGGTGCCTTTGAGAGGTCGATCCACTAGCACCGAGTGGAGAGGAGTAGCAAAAGGGTGCGCAATGGTCCTGGCTGCGCTGGTGGTAGTTGTAGTGGCTTGGGTTGTCCCCGAGCGTTGCTCCACCGTAGGGAGGACTATGTCTGGGCCCGATCCCTGATTTTTAGCGACACTGGTTGTCCTAGTAGTCTGCTTAGAAGCTGATCCGCTTTGCAGCTTCTTTCCTGTAAGGTCTACTTGCGATCGCTGATTTCCGTGCTTCATCATTCTAGTTCTTAGTTCTTAGTGATGGTCCCACGGATGGCGCCACTTGTTGATACAAAAGTTGGACGTTCCTTGTTTGGGGCTCCGACTCTCGTACCAATTGGATATTGCAGCTAGAGACTTGCGCACTAAGAGACAAAAAACACCGTTAGGCTTATCGTGGGATTGTCTCCCACGATTATCCTCCGGCGTGAGAGTAAGTAATCGGTTTAGGGTTATCGAGAGTTAAGGTTTCAGATCGTACCTTTAATGAGGGATAGGATCCCCTTTATATATACACGGAGTCCTTGTTGGTTTCGTGTTCTTCAAGCATAGGCGTATCCCGCCTAAATCGGTGTGAAAATTATTATCTCCAAAGTTAGGAGATATCCAATATCTAATTCCATAAATAACATTGGGTTGGGCCTTCATAGGCCCAAACACTTATCTGCTTGGCCCAGTTCGTGTTGGGCTTATTAGTATCGGACTTTAGTCGGGTTCATGACCCGAATACAGACTATACGTCATCACATGCGACCTTGTGAAATGTGGTTTTATCCATTTCTAATGTTTCAAAGATAGTTCCTAATCAATTTTATCGAAAATCCCGTGTTTTCCCACATATTTGTTGTAAAAAGCTTTTTGGTGTTTATGACTTTTGACCAAAATGATGGGCTATTTTTAAACATAACGACTAGGCTTTTTAACCGAGTTATAGGGGCGTTTTGTAGTATCCCAGGTGGTGTTTACAATGGTACCTTGCTTGACCCTAATATCTCTAACATGAAGTAGATAAATGAGGGGCAAGTAGGGGGGTTAGGCCTGTTTTGGCGCCAATTTCAGTTGGGGAAAAACAAAACATGCAATTTATTTAATATAAACTTATATGGTGTTAGTAATTATACTAGATGTTTATTTTGCTTGCTCAAAGGAATCCTAACATGTTCTAACATTTAAGATAAACGCATTACAAATAGGTGTTTGTCTTTGGGGCGCACAGTTTACAGAAAGAAAATGAAACATGGTTTTAACTTTGTTTTTCCACATGACACTAATCTATAGTCACTTATATGTTTTATTGAATGTATAAAATGACTACAGAAAGAGTGTGAGTGTACTTACAAGCTTATGAGTTGCTTATCTCAGGTAAACGCCTAAATAGCTGCTAATGGTCACCAAGTTATCTTCACACCTTCCAAGCTCTATCTTAGCCTTCCTTTACACTAACTAAGGTCTTAATTTCAGAATATTTGTAAGTATTGGACGGGTTATATGGTGCGTGTGATGTGTGGGGGTATGATATAATGTGTGTGTTTGTATGGGACTCAAAGGGAAGGGGTATGGGGCGTTTATATAGGCAAGGGGAGTGCATGGTTTTCCAAGTGCTAGGTCACCATGTCTCACAAGAGAAGAGACATGGTGAGTTGTTTCATTACACATGGGTGGTGTATGTAATTGTAAGGGGACATGAAGAGATGTGGTAAAATTCTAGCCAAGAATTTTACCCACCAATTTTGACTAAGGTGAAAATTCTTGGTAAATAGGGTGATGTGTAAATATTATGTACAAGTAACTTAATTGGGGCTAGGGTTTTTACAAGTAGTTCTAGGTAACTAAGGTGTAACTAGTTTAGTTCATTTTTAACCATGGTAAGAGGGGGGGGGGGCGTTAGGCATTGAGGGTAGTACCTAGGGCTTTAATTGTTGTGCCTATTGTGTAAATGGTAATTACATAGTTAAAGTTCTAGTTTATTTTAGATAAAATCTATTTTAGGTTAATTTACATGTAAATAATAAAAGTAATGGCTTAAGTTTGGTGCTTTATTATTTGTACATTAGCATTGTTTAGTTGTACTTACTAAAAATAAAAATATATTTTTAAGACTTGTGCTTGAAAAGTTTGTACAATGTGCTTAAAATTAAGTACACTAAGGTTTATAATGAATTTTACGTTAAGTGAATACTTTTATGCATCAATGACTTGTACATTGGTTTAATAAACTTGTACCTTGGAAGTTGGTAAATGTTTCATATATATCTTTAATTTTAGTTTGTGATTTTATTTACATAAAATCATAAGATTTGCAAATTTGGGTTTTAATCGGGAAATGCACTAGAGTTAGGGTTTTATGCCTTAAACTTGTTCATTAAGTTTAATAGTTTGTACATTAGGGTTTATGACGTAGCATCGAAATTCTTATAAAACTTTAAGAAAACCCTAATTTACTTGTGACATTTTATTGGAAATGACGCTAATAATATAAGGATACTTTATACTGGACATCCCGTATGTTATGTGAGGGCACAACTGGCATGGGTGACCATGCCGAGAAGTTTCAAGCGACCTTTGTTGTAGACTTCCATTGTCACTTAAGAGTGTGTATAACAAAGGCATTAACTATGCTAGTGAGCAGTTTGTGAGTGCGGCTTATTATCTAGTTGTAGGAAAAAAAAAATGTACGTAGAAAAATGAATTACTATTAGTATAAAGATGGATTTTTACCGTGGTTCAGTCTCCCCTCCTTAAATGGAATCTCGTCCTCGAGATTCACTCGGTGTTGGTTGCGGTGTTGGAGAATAAGTGTGGGTACTGATTACGAAATTGATCTTCCCGTTCCCAAGTAAATTCTGGTCCTACCTTAGAATTCCATCTAACCTTAATGATAAGAATTCGGCTTTGTTTTAATTGCTTAACATCCCTATCCATGATCTCCACAGGTTCTTCCAAAAAATTGAGCTTATCGTTGAGTTGAAGTTCTTTCATCGGAATGACAAGTGTTTCATCTGACAAACACTTCTTTAGGTTGGAAACGTGGAAAGTAGGGTGTATGTTACTGAGCTCTATAGGAAGCTCAAGTTTATAGGCTCTGAGGACCTATTCTTTCCAGAATCTTGAATGGTCCTATGTATCTAGAATTTAATTTTCCCCGTTTTCCGAACCTAACCGTTCCTTTCCATGGTGATACTTTTAGCATAACCCTATCTCCAACTTCAAATTCCATAGGCTTTCGCCTTACGTCAGCGTAACTCTTTTGCCTATCTCGTGCACCTTGTAGGTGTTGCCGAGTTTGTACTATCTTATCAGTGGTTTCCTGGATGATTTCAGGACCAGTGAGTTGAGCTTCTCCTACCTCAGCCCAATACACGGGTGATCGGCACTTTCGTCCATAAAGTGCTTCAAACGGTGTTGCTTTAATGCTGGCATGGTAACTGTTGTTATATGAGAATTCTGCCAAAGGCAAGTGTCTATCCCATCCTTTACCAAAATCTATTACACACGCCCTGAGCATATCTTCCAACGTTTGAATGGTTCTTTAGCTTTGTCCGTCGGTTTGAGGGTGGTAAGCAGTACTCATGTCTAATTTAGTACCTAAAGCCTTTTGGAGTGATTGCCAAAATCGGGATGTGAAACGAGCGTCACGATCCGAGATAATGGAAATTGGCACTCGTACGGAAACTATCTCCTTCATATACAACTTGCGAGAGTTTCCATCTCATCGCCTCCTTGATTGGCAAGAAGTGCGCTGATTTCGTGAGACGATCGATGATGACCCAAATTGTATCATACCCACTTGACGTCTTAGGCAACTTGGTGATAAAATCCATTGTTATTCTCTCCCACTGCCACATAGGAATCTCTGGTTGAATCAACAAGCCGGACGGCTTTTGATGTTCCCCTTTCACTCGTGAACATGTTAAACATTTACTAACATATTCAGCAATGTCAGCCTTCATGTTCGCCACCGAATACATTTTAAGGTCCGATACATCTTCTCGGACCAGTGAATGGAGTACTTCGACTTGTGTGACTCATGCATAATCACATTTCGTAAATCACCATAATGTGGAACCCAACTTCTGTTCTTTATGCAACGAGTTCCATCGGAACGACTTTCAAACATTGATGAGTGTCTAAATACTCATCATTTTTATACTGTTAGAATGCCAAAAATATCTGAAAACACTCAGAAATGCTTCAAAATGATAAAAATATCACAAACAAGTGTTTTATATGTTTTAAATGCAAAAACATCAAAATCTGGTGAAAAAGGTATCAAGTTTGCATAATTGGCAGTTTTAGTCCCCCAAGTTACAAAAGTTGTCAAAATCAGTCCCTGGTAATTCAAAAACTTGTAAAAAGTCATTTAAGGTCCATAGGATTCAAAAGTTGTCAAAACAAACCCTTCCAAGTTTAAAAATCACAAATTGACAACTTTAGTCCCTGAACTTTGGAAAATGTCAAAAATAGTCCTTGGTTAATTTAAAAAGTGAAAATTATCAACTTTTAGCCTTGTTCTATTAATATTTGACAAAAATGGTCCTTATGATAAACTTTGGAGAAAATTACAAGTTTGGTCCTTATAGTTTCTAAATTGGCAATTTTGGTCCCTGGATTTATAAAAATGGAAATTATCAATATAGGTCCTTGCACTAATCTTACTTGGCAGGTTTGACCCTTGTGAAAGCTATGGAAAATGTTCAAGTTCAAACCTTCAATTTTGGCTAAATTGCAAATATGGTCCTTGTTGTTAAACTAAAACCAACCGGACCCTTTATTATTAACAAGCCCAAATCCAATCCAGAAACTTTGACCCGGCCCAAAACTTAAATTCGAATAAAACCGCGCCACTGTTCATGCGTCTCCCTCACCCCTGTTTCACCAATACCAGTGGTTTTTAACCACTTGATTTTCAATCCAGCTCACCCCAAATTACCTTTCCACCTCTCCCCTCCACCTCCACACCAAACCAAACCCAATTAATGTGAAAAACCAACTCTTTGAAAAATTGGCGCCAAATTCGACATATGGCAATTCCAATGATCTGGCTCAATCCAATGGTCAATATGTGGTGGGATAGTCTCAGAGGTCGACAAGAGATATTTCAAGTCTATAAAGACAGAGAAAGAAGCAATGAAGAAGTAGTTAGAGTAATTTTTATTTAAGCTTATGTCGTTTTAGTTAACTTTCTACTTCCAGTGTATTTCTTAGCTCTCAAGCACTTTATTAAGTATTCTCAGTGTATGTTGAAACTTTTTCAATAATCAATTTCAGTATTCAAGTTCTAATCTCAGTTTGTGAATTTTCAAATTTCAAAGAAATCTCAATATGTTGAAATGTTGTTAGCAATGGTTAGTTTGGACTTAGAAGCTCACATAAGCTCCCTATAAAGCTTATTAAAGCTTTTAGATACCTTAAAAGCAGTTTAGTAGCCAAAACCAAAAATTCACAAAAATATCAAGAAAAATAAAGAAAAATAAAAATCAATGGTGAAACCTGATGAATGCTTGGAGCAGGGTATATTTTGGATTGCCTTGGGTGTAGTGCTTATTGGTAAGCAATAGGGTGGTTTATCAGACTTTGGTTCTCTATTTTGAGCTTGAACTCATTTTGTAAGGCATTCTCTCAAATTTTGCATTTAATAGTTTAAGTATTTAAATAGTAATAATTCTAGTGTAAATCTGTTTTAGATAAGCTAATTCAAGATATTAAATAGATTGCTTGGTGTATAAACTTGTTTTAGTATAAAAACCTTCATAACAGTTAGATAAAGTGATGTTTGGATTTGTTCAGTTAACTGAGTTAAAGGTCAGTTGTGTTGTTGTCTATACTTGATACATGTCACACTATAGTCTAAGAACTCAGATAACCAAAGAAAACCAGTGGTCATTTGCATAAAAAGTCAAATCACTCTTTAATCTCACACCATTTGATCACTGTTAGGAATGAGAGTATCAAATTCACCACAGTAGTTCATAACTTGTTAACTTAGCATAATTTAATCTCACTTTAGCTTAATATTACCTAATCAGTTAGTAGATTTAAGTTAAAATTCAGTTTAGTCAACTTAGATCATTTCTTAAAAAGTCAACATGGTGCCCCGTACGCAGTTGTGCAGTCCATCTTGATAAGCTCACAGATAGCTTGTTAGTTGGCCTTACCTTGTGACTTTTAGCTTTTTGTGTAGCTGACCTAGCCCTTTTAAAGTCCCAAGCTTTAGTTTTCACTTTGCAGCTTGTTAGATAAGCCTGCATCAAGCTTAAACTTTGTCCCATTTTGGTGTTAACTGCATAAACAGTTAACTGGTCTCTTTTTCATAAGCCCCTCATAAGCTCCTCAGTGCACCAAAGTGCATGAGCTTGGACTTTTTGAAAAGCCCACCAGCTCTACTTGTTAGCTCCATAGTTCATTTCCAGTTTGTAGCTTATTTCAGTGCTTAAAAATAAGCCTATAGGTGCCTAGTGATTTTCAAATTGTCTTGTGTATATCAGTTAACTTAGTGCTTATTTTGGCTTATTTTGTGCTTATTTCTTGGTAATTATGCTTTCGAGTTGTCATTTTAGCTTATTTACAGTTCCTCAGCTTATTTTCATTCACTCTTAGCTTATTAATTAGCTCATAATCAACTTGGCTATAATCTTGTGCTTATTTCATTTTATAGCCAACTGTTAAGCTTTTCAAGCTCAAACAGCTTATTGGCTCATTTTCATAAAAAGTCACAGTTGAGAAATTTGCTTATTTAGTTGTGTTTAATAAGTTGCAAAAAGAAAATCCAAAAATAAAAAAATGTTTTGCAAAAAGGGGAGGTCAAGGTTCGAACATGCGACCTCCCCCTTAGAAGGGTGTTAGTGTGTGTACCTGTACCAATAGCGCCCTTGGGTCTTTCTTGTTATCATTTGCAAAATCTAATATATAACCACTCTTTCTCATTTTAGCTTATACGACTTACTTAGCTTATTTATAGCTTATTCGAAGCAGCTTTTTCCAGTTTTCTATTTTTCTTAAATTTGTAATAGTATAAAGTATTTTTACAAAAAGTTTCAGATTTTTCCATATAGTTTTAGTATTTTTAATAATTTAATTAGTGTAAAAACTTAATTAATTCATAATAAAAAATATAAAAGTCAAAAAAATATAAATCTTTTTTCTAAAATTTTCTTTTATCATATAGTACGTAATAAAATTAGTTTTACACTCGTAGGCCTTTTATTTCATAAAATTTACGTTTTATCTTGCGCTCAGCGCCATTTTCAAATAACGCTCGTTTCGTTTTTTAAATAACGTTTTTAGATATTTTGAGTTTACGTTTTAGTTTAAATAGTTTATTTAAGTTATTTTGTTTTATAAAATAAACGTTCATCGATCTGTAAAAATAGTGATAGCGTTTATTTAATAGATTTTAACTTTTTAATTTTCTTAATTTGCATTTAAGTCGCTGTTATTTGTAAATCTTTTCTTTAGGTAATTATCCATTCAAAACCTTACTGATCACTATCCTTAGTGATCATTCTATCATCTGAAGTTGTTTTAAACACCAATTCATCCTCCGTGGGACTTAACGACCCAGGAATACACTATATTCCTCTGATCTTCATTGTATTTGTGCTCTGAGCTGTTTTAAGTTTCTTACAGTTGGTCATTCACAAGTGGCTAGCTTGCGTGAGATAACTTGACGGTTCAGCACCGATCAAAATTTTGGCGCCGCTGCCGGGGAGGCTGTAAGCGTGTTTTTAGCATTTCCAGATCCATTCTTGCACATATACCACAGTTTGTAAAAAGTTTTCTGTAAAGTTTATATAAATCAAAAAGTTCATTAACACTTTTCCTAAAGTGTTAAAAACACCAAAAACAATATAAAACAACAAAACAATCGGAACGTTTTCTATTTTGTATTTTCTTTTAAGGTGATTCTTAAAGAGATACGATTTGGTTAAACGAGACGATACCAAAAATATTGTCCAAAAGTTTTTGAACCCATCTGCACAAATCATACCTACGTCTTTTCAGTGGTACTTAATATATACATAAAAATCAACCACCGCAAATCAAGGCAGTGCACTACCTAACTGGGGGTGCGACCATTAATAAGTTCCCGAACATCAGATTTAAAACTTGCCTTTGTGTCACTTGTGATTTGGTGTACCTTTTTCAAAGAAGCCATTTCATTTGTGATTATTGGTTAAAAGTTCACTTGTGTTTTGCCTCATTTGTTTTGAAAACTGATTTTTAAACTTAGTGCATGCACACTCGTTCTTCCAGTTCTACAAGTACACTTTCTGAACTTGGAAAGATTCCTCGTAGACGTAGAGGACGTTCAGCTCCTTCAGCCGTGACTGAGGAACGTCTACCACCACCACCACCTGTCGAAATGGCAGAAGACAAACCTATGAATGAGCTTCTCCAAGCACCCATCGAGGGTTACGGAGATGCCATTGTTGTCCCAGCCATTGTGGCTGATACCTTCGAGCTCAAAACCGGGTTACTTAATCTGGTAACCCAAAGCCAATTCTATGGTTTTGAGCGGGACGATCCTCATGCACACATTCGATGGTTTAACAAGATTGCATCTACCATCAAGTACAAGAATGTCCCACATGAAGCTATCAAGCTTCTTCTGTTCCCATTTTCTCTAGAGGGACAAGCCCGGAATTGGCTTGAGAAACAACCCCCTCGTTCTATAGAAACATGGGAAGATCTTGTCACCAAATTCGTTAACGAATTCTATCCTCCATCCCGAACCACAAGACTTAAGAATGAGATAATGAAATTTTCTCAGAGATTTGATGAATCATTCGGGGAAGCATGGGATCGTTACAAAGAATTGCTTCGCAAGTGTCCGCATCACGGTTTTACCGAGTTAATGCAAATGGATACTTTCTACAATGGTCTCAATCAGACAAATCAAGACTCTTTGAATGCCTCCGCGGGAGGAAATTTCTTGAGCAAGACCACAAAAGAGGCCTTGCAGATCATTGAGAACAAATCTCAGGTCCGTCCTTTCAGAGCAAAGACATATCAGTCTAATGCTGGACCTTCTTCTTCTTCATCCCAGGTGAGTACATCTAGCTCCGATGCTAAGATTGATAAACTCACAGACATTGTTCAGGCTTTGGTTCTTGCTAACCAGAAGAAAGTTTCCTTCACTCAGACACCAACACATGCTGAAGTGAAGAAAGTTGAAAGTTGTGTCACTTGTGGTGGTCCTCATGCCTACTACAATTGTACTGCCACCGATGGTAGTCCTTTTGAAGCAAATGCTTTAGCCGGTAGTTCACAGCAAGGAGGTAATCAATACCGTCCTCAAAATGAACTACACTACCGTGCTAACACTAATCAGGCACCACCCGGTTTTAACCAGAATCACAACATTCAAAACCGGAATCAAAACCAACCAAGAATGAACCAAGGTTATCTAAACCAAGGTAATTTCTATCCTGGATCCAATCAAGGTTTCCAACAACAAGGGAACCTTAATCAAAACAATTTCAATCGTGGGAATCAGTTTCATGGGAATGTGAATCCTAATCAAGGGAATTTTCAACAACAAGGTCCTAATCAAAACATCCGACCTCAAAATTTCCCTCCACATCCTCCAGTACCATCATCTGATGAGTTATTGAAGCAGTTCATGAAATCCCAAGATGAAATGAACAGGTTGTTGGTCAGTCAGATCGCTGATCTAAAGAAGTCTTTAAATGATCGACCCTCGAGCTCAGGTACTTTACCGAGCAACACGATCGCTAACCCGAGGGGCGATGCTAAGGCGATCACAACCAGAAGTGGTGTTTCATACACTGGACCTGCTGTTCCTACTACCTCTTCTTCTTCGTCTCTCCCAAAGGTAGTGGACAGTGAACCTCCGACACACAATGGACCTACGACTCCAATGCCCCCTCCTCCTGTGGCAATGAGTCAAGTTACCAAGGCGACAAAGGACAAGGAACTTCCTATTGATAATGGAAGTGCCACACACGTCCTACCTTCGGTAGTCCAACCTCAAGTTGTCCAGAAACCCAAGTCTAATCCAGGAGTTGTTTTTGAACCACCTGTAGCTCCCATTGAAAATACCAAATCCAAATCTTCTATTCCTTACCCATCACGTTTGAATGAGCAAAAGCTCCGTGAAAAAGCTAGTCATCAAATGGACAAATTTTTCCAAATTTTCCAAGAACTACATTTTGACATAAGCTTTGCGGATGCTATCATGCTGATGCCCAAGTTTGCATCTACTCTCAAACACATGTTAAGCAACAAGGAAAAGCTGTTTGAAATGGCTAAGACTCCTCTTAACGAAAACTGCTCTGCAGTTATCTTGAAGAAGCTTCCAGAAAAGCTTGGAGATCCTGGGAAATTTCTCTTACCTTGTGTATTCCCAGGAATGGTTGAATGCTTTGCCCTAGCAGATCTTGGTGCAAGCATAAACCTTATGCCATATTCAGTATGGAAGAAACTTTCTCTTCCGGAACTCACTCCTACATGCATGACTCTCGAGCTTGCTGATCGTTCCATATCCCGTCCTCTTGGCATTGCTGAGGACGTATTTGTGAAAGTAGGAAAGTTCCATTTCCCAGCTGACTTCGTGGTTGTTGATTTTGATGCCGATCATCGGGTTCCTCTCATTGTTGGTCGAGGATTCCTGAGAACGGGCCGTGCTCTCATAGATGTATTTGAGCAAGAAATCACATTGCGTGTTGGTAATGAAGCTGTTACCTTCAACCTTGACCAAACTTCGAGGTACTCTGCAAATTATGATTCTGAATCGGTTAACCGAATAGATATCATTGATGTTGCCACTGAAGAGTACTCTCAAGAAGTTCTTGGTTATTCTCATAATTCTGTGAGTGGGGATTCCACCACATCTTCTCAACCTATCATAGCCAATTCTACCCCTTCTATCACTCCTTTTGAGGGAAATGACTCCATCTCGGAAGAGATTGAGGTATACTTGGCTAGTGATTCTGTGCCGTGGGAAATTGATCACGCTCCAATTGACATTGAGGGAGACATACTTCTCATTGAGAAGTTGCTTAATGATGATCCATCTTCAGCCCCTCACTCTAGTGATTCAATTCCTGATGAGATTAATCAAAATGAGATTAATCTGGAGGGAGATTTTCTTCTTGAGAAATTGTTAAATCATGACATTTCTTTTCCTCTCCCTTCCATCAAACTTCATAACAAGGAAGTCAAGTCAGTTGAGAAAACTGAAGAATTTCCTGAGGTTGAGCTTAAGGACTTACCGCCTCATCTCGAGTATGCATTTCTTGAAGGTGATAATAAATTACCAGTCATTATTGCTAGAGATTTGAGAAAAGATGAAAAAGCTGCTCTCATAAAAATCTTGAAGTCACACAAGCAAGCAATTGCTTGGAAACTCTCCGACATCAAAGGTATAAACCCTGAGTTTTGTACTCACAAAATCTTGATGGAGGATGACTTTAAGCCAGCAGTTCAACATCAGAGAAGAGTAAATCCAAAAATCCATGATGTTATCAAACAAGAGGTTATCAAACTTCTTGATGCAGGATTGATTTACCCGATCTCAGATAGTCCTTGGGTTAGCCCAATTCATTGTGTCCCGAAAAAGGGTGGCATTACTGTTATCACAAATGAAGATAACGAGTTAATTCCAACTCGCTTGGTTACGGGATGGCGTGTTTGCATTGACTATCGTAAGTTGAATGACGCCACCCGTAAAGACCATTTTCCTCTGCCCTTTATGGATCAAATGCTTGAGAGATTAGCAGGGAATGAATACTATTGTTTCCTTGATGGTTTCTCGGGGTACTTTCAGATCCCCATTGATCCAAAGGATCAAGATAAAACCACATTCACCTGCCCATACGGAACTTTTGCCTATAGACGTATGCCTTTTGGCCTATGTAATGCTCCTGGCACGTTCCAACGATGTATGATGGCCATTTTTCACGACATGATCGGGGAAACAATGGAGGTGTTTATGGATGACTTCTCTGTCATTGGGGATTCGTTTCAAACATGTCTCTCCCATTTAGATAAAATGCTCAAACGGTGTGAAGACACTAATCTTTGTCTAAACTGGGAGAAAAGTCACTTTATGGTCAAAGAAGGCATAGTCCTTGGCCATAAAATTTCAAAGAACGGGATTGAGGTAGATAGAGCAAAAGTCGATGTTATTGCTAAACTGCCTCATCCTACTACCGTCAAAGGTATTAGGAGTTTTTTAGGTCATGCCGGTTTCTATCGTAGATTCATACAAGATTTTTCCAAAATCGCCCGGCCTATGACCCATCTTCTTGAAAAGGATGCTCCTTTTATCTTCTCACCTGCGTGCATAGAAGCTTTTGAAACATTGAAGAAAAAGCTTACTGAAGCACCCATTCTCGTTGCTCCCGACTGGGACTTGCCTTTTGAGCTCATGTGCGATGCAAGTGATTTTGCTATCGGCGCAGTCTTAGGGCAACGAAGAAATAAGCATTTTCAGCCTATTCACTACGCAAGCAAAACTATGACTGAAGCTCAAACTCATTACACCACCACAGAAAAAGAGCTATTAGCCGTGGTGTATGCTTTTGAGAAGTTTCGGCCGTATCTTATCTTGACCAAATGTGTAGTGTATACGGATCACTCGGCTCTTAAATATCTCTTTGCAAAACAAGATGCAAAGCCGAGATTGCTCCGTTGGGTTCTCCTCCTCCAAGAATTTGATATCATCATACGTGATAAAAAAGGAGCTGAGAACCTGGCTGCTGATCATCTTTCCAGATTAGAAAACCCTCACCAAGATGTTTTCGAGAAAAAGGATATAAATGAAACATTTCCTCTCGAAACACTCAATGCGGTTTCTTTTCGTGGAAACTCTTCTACCCCATGGTTTGCTGACTTTGCAAATTACCATGCGGGTAACTTCATTGTGAAAGGGATGTCGTCCCAACAAAAGAACAAATTCTTTAAAGATGTAAAACATTACTTCTGGGACGACCCCTTCTTGTTTAAAATTTGCGCGGATCAAGTCATCCGACGGTGTATTTATGGACAAGAAGCTCTTGACATTCTCAAAGCTTGCCATGCTGGACCCACCGGGGGCCATCATAGTCCAAACTACACCGCCAAAAAGGTGTTTGATTCCGGGTTTTATTGGCCCACAATCTATAAAGATGCCCATGAATTTGTCAAAACTTGTGATGCTTGTCAGCGTCATGGAAACATATCTCAAAGAAATGAAATGCCACAAAATGCCATTCAAGTTTGTGAGATATTTGACATATGGGGTATTGATTTTATGGGGCCATTTCCTTCATCTCGTGGAAACAAGTACATACTCGTGGCTGTTGACTATTTGTCAAAATGGGTTGAAGCGAAAGCTTTACCTACAAATGATGCCCGAGTAGTTGTGAAATTTTTGAAAGCTCTCTTTGCCAGGTTTGGAACTCCTCGTGCTATAATTAGTGATCGTGGTACACATTTTTGTAATGACCAATTTGACCGTGTCATGCAAAAGTATGGTGTTACCCACCGTCTATCTACTGCATACCACCCCCAAACAAGTGGGCAGGTGGAAGTTTCAAACCGTGGTATTAAAAGAATCCTTGAAAGGACAGTAGGTGAAAATCGTGCATCCTGGTCGGATAAACTGGATGACGCACTCTGGGCTTTTCGTACAGCTTACAAAACACCAATTGGGTGTACTCCATACAAGCTAGTGTACGGAAAAGCATGTCATCTTCCGATTGAACTAGAGCACAAGGCTTACTGGGCCTTAAAACATGCAAACTTCGATATACAGACAGCCGGTGACCACAGAAAAGTTCAAATGAATGAACTAAATGAACTCCGTGATCAAGCATACGAGAACTCTTTGATCTACAAACAAAAGACAAAGAAGATTCATGACTCCAAAATCAAAAACCGCGTTTTCAACGTTGGTGATCGAGTCCTTCTTTTCAATTCAAGATTGAAGATTTTCTCGGGAAAGCTTAAATCCCGCTGGTCTGGACCATTCACTATCACTAAGGTTTATCCTTATGGCACCATTGAGTTATCTCAGCCCGATGGTCCAAACTTTAAAGTAAATGGTCATCGATTAAAGCATTACTTTGGAGAGGACATTCCTCCTGTGGTTGTCCCGGATTTACAAACATTCCCCATGAACCAATGAATGCGGGGATCGAGTCAAGCTAGTGACTCGGGAATCAAAAACATTAGCACGCACCATATGGGTTTTCACCCATATTTCTGTCTTCTTTCTTTGTTCTACCACCCTAGTGTGGGGGGGTTGCCCCACATGTTGTGTATATAAGTCTTCTAAAAAAAAAAAAAAAAATGTGTACATATCAAAAACAAAATAATGGCCGTAGTATTTCCCTTTTGTGTTCTATGTTTCGGCATAACCGCCGGTACTTTGAATATTGAGGGCAATATTCATTTCTAAGTGTGGGGGGAATTCTCACGAATTTCATCATGTAATTATTTCACCCAATTCCCCCGTTTTTGGCCAAATTTTTTTTTTTTTGGAGTAAGTGTTCTACACTTTCTCATTTGGTTATCAGTCCGCCTTGTCTGTAAGACAAAAGGATTGGCTAATCCAGGAGCAAACGGCTCTTGGTAAAGATTTCTCAAATCCGTTTATATGGCTTGCAATTTGCCCAAAATTGTATGGTTCTCAACTCACCATCATCCTCAAAAGATAATGAGTTGGCTAGCCCGCAAGGTTATGGCTTGTGGTAAAGGCAGTGGAAAATCCATAATTGGTAATCGACTCACCAAAGATAATATTGATAATTTATCTAAGAGTTGGCTAGTCCAGAAGGGTACGGCTTCTGGTAAAGACAAATCAAATCCGTTGAAAGCTGGTGATTTGCTCAAAATCACATGGTTATCGGTGTACCATGGTTCTTACTTGAACTAAAACATTTGGCTACTCCAGAAGTAATGGCTTTTGGTAAAGAGATAAAATCCATTAAATTTTCTCAAATCATTGCTAGGGACTAGCAATATCTTAGTGTGGGGATTGATGAGTGTCTAAATACTCATCATTTTTATACTGTTAGAATGCCAAAAACATCTGAAAACACTCAGAAATGCTTCAAAATGATAAAAATATCACAAACAAGTGTTTTATATGTTTTAAATGCAAAAACATCAAAATCTGGTGAAAAACGTATCAAGTTTGCATAATTGGCAGTTTTAGTCCCCCAAGTTACAAAAGTTGTCAAAATCAGTCCCTGGTAATTCAAAAACTTGTAAAAAGTCATTTAAGGTCCATAGGATTCAAAAGTTGTCAAAACAAACCCTTCCAAGTTTAAAAATCACAAATTGACAACTTTAGTCCCTGAACTTTGGAAAATGTCAAAAATAGTCCTTGGTTAATTTAAAAAGTGAAAATTATCAACTTTTAGCCTTGTTCTATTAATATTTGACAAAAATGGTCCTTATGATAAACTTTGGAGAAAATTACAAGTTTGGTCCTTATAGTTTCTAAATTGGCAATTTTGGTCCCTGGATTTATAAAAATGGAAATTATCAATATAGGTCCTTGCACTAATCTTACTTGGCAGGTTTGACCCTTGTGAAAGCTATGGAAAATGTTCAAGTTCAAACCTTCAATTTTGGCTAAATTGCAAATATGGTCCTTGTTGTTAAACTAAAACCAACCGGACCCTTTATTATTAACAAGCCCAAATCCAATCCAGAAACTTTGACCCGGCCCAAAACTTAAATTCGAATAAAACCGCGCCACTGTTCATGCGTCTCCCTCACCCCTGTTTCACCAATACCAGTGGTTTTTAACCACTTGATTTTCAATCCAGCTCACCCCAAATTACCTTTCCACCTCTCCCCTCCACCTCCACACCAAACCAAACCCAATTAATGTGAAAAACCAACTCTTTGAAAAATTGGCGCCAAATTCGACATATGGCAATTCCAATGATCTGGCTCAATCCAATGGTCAATATGTGGTGGGATAGTCTCAGAGGTCGACAAGAGATATTTCAAGTCTATAAAGACAGAGAAAGAAGCAATGAAGAAGTAGTTAGAGTAATTTTTATTTAAGCTTATGTCGTTTTAGTTAACTTTCTACTTCCAGTGTATTTCTTAGCTCTCAAGCACTTTATTAAGTATTCTCAGTGTATGTTGAAACTTTTTCAATAATCAATTTCAGTATTCAAGTTCTAATCTCAGTTTGTGAATTTTCAAATTTCAAAGAAATCTCAATATGTTGAAATGTTGTTAGCAATGGTTAGTTTGGACTTAGAAGCTCACATAAGCTCCCTATAAAGCTTATTAAAGCTTTTAGATACCTTAAAAGCAGTTTAGTAGCCAAAACCAAAAATTCACAAAAATATCAAGAAAATAAAGAAAAAATAAAAATCAATGGTGAAACCTGATGAATGCTTGGAGCAGGGTATATTTTGGATTGCCTTGGGTGTAGTGCTTATTGGTAAGCAATAGGGTGGTTTATCAGACTTTGGTTCTCTATTTTGAGCTTGAACTCATTTTGTAAGGCATTCTCTCAAATTTTGCATTTAATAGTTTAAGTATTTAAATAGTAATAATTCTAGTGTAAATCTGTTTTAGATAAGCTAATTCAAGATATTAAATAGATTGCTTGGTGTATAAACTTGTTTTAGTATAAAAACCTTCATAACAGTTAGATAAAGTGATGTTTGGATTTGTTCAGTTAACTGAGTTAAAGGTCAGTTGTGTTGTTGTCTATACTTGATACATGTCACACTATAGTCTAAGAACTCAGATAACCAAAGAAAACCAGTGGTCATTTGCATAAAAAGTCAAATCACTCTTTAATCTCACACCATTTGATCACTGTTAGGAATGAGAGTATCAAATTCACCACAGTAGTTCATAACTTGTTAACTTAGCATAATTTAATCTCACTTTAGCTTAATATTACCTAATCAGTTAGTAGATTTAAGTTAAAATTCAGTTTAGTCAACTTAGATCATTTCTTAAAAAGTCAACATGGTGCCCCATGTGCACAGTTATGTGCGATCCATCTTGATAAGCTCACAGATAGCTTGTTAGTTGGCCTTACCTTGTGACTTTTAGCTTTTTGTGTAGCTGACCTAGCCCTTTTAAAGTCCCAAGCTTTAGTTTTCACTTTGCAGCTTGTTAGATAAGCCTGCATCAAGCTTAAACTTTGTCCCATTTTGGTGTTAACTGCATAAACAGTTAAGCGGTCTTTTTTCATAAGCCCCTCATAAGCTCCTCAGTGCACCAAAGTGCATGAGCTTGGACTTTTTGAAAAGCCCACCAGCTCTACTTGTTAGCTCCATAGTTCATTTCCAGTTTGTAGCTTATTTCAGTGCTTAAAAATAAGCCTATAGGTGCCTAGTGATTTTCAAATTGTCTTGTGTATATCAGTTAACTTAGTGCTTATTTTGGCTTATTTTGTGCTTATTTCTTGGTAATTATGCTTTCTCAGTTGTCATTTTAGCTTATTTACAGTTCCTCAGCTTATTTTCATTCACTCTTAGCTTATTAATTAGCTCATAATCAACTTGGCTATAATCTTGTGCTTATTTCATTTTATAGCCAACTGTTAAGCTTTTCAAGCTCAAACAGCTTATTGGCTCATTTTCATAAAAAGTCACAGTTGAGAAATTTGCTTATTTAGTTGTGTTTAATAAGTTGCAAAAAGAAAATCCAAAAATAAAAAATGTTTTGCAAAAAGGGGAGGTCAAGGTTCGAACATGCGACCTCCCCCTTAGAAGGGTGTTAGTGTGTGTACCTGTACCAATAGCGCCCTTGGGTCTTTCTTGTTATCATTTGCAAAATCTAATATATAACCACTCTTTCTCATTTTAGCTTATACGACTTACTTAGCTTATTTATAGCTTATTCGAAGCAGCTTTTTCCAGTTTTCTATTTTTCTTAAATTTTTAATAGTATAAAGTATTTTTACAAAAAGTTTCAGATTTTTCCATATAGTTTTAGTATTTTTAATAATTTAATTAGTGTAAAAACTTAATTAATTCATAATAAAAAATATAAAAGTCAAAAAAATATAAATCTTTTTTCTAAAATTTTCTTTTATCATATAGTACGTAATAAAATTAGTTTTACACTCGTAGGCCTTTTATTTCATAAAATTTACGTTTTATCTTGCGCTCCAGCGCCATTTTCGTAAATAACGCTCGTTTCCGTTTTAAATAACGTTTTTAGATATTTTGAGTTTACGTTTTAGTTTAAATAGTTTATTTAAGTTATTTTGTTTTATAAAATAAACGTTCATCGATCTGTAAAAATAGTGATAGCGTTTATTTAATAGATTTTAACTTTTTAATTTTCTTAATTTGCATTTAAGTCGCTGTTATTTGTAAATCTTTTCTTTAGGTAATTATCCATTCAAAACCTTACTGATCACTATCCTTAGTGATCATTCTATCATCTGAAGTTGTTTTAAACACCAATTCATCCTCCGTGGGACTTAACGACCCAGGAATACACTATATTCCTCTGATCTTCATTGTATTTGTGCTCTGAGCTGTTTTAAGTTTCTTACAGTTGGTCATTCACAAGTGGCTAGCTTGCGTGAGATAACTTGACGGTTCAGCACAGATCAAACATCTTGTCCATACCTCGTAACTTCTCAGCCTGAATATTCTCTTCTTTCATTGCCTCAGACTGCGCCTGGAAAATCTGAGATGGTAAATTCAAGTTAATGGTCATAACTAAGGCTCTGACTCGAAGAGGCTTAATTCGTTCTTTCCTGCTCAAAGCATCTGCTACCACATTTGCTTTTCCAGGATGGTAACGAATTTCACAATCGTAATCACTTAGCAACTCTAACCAACGTCGTTGCCTCATGTTCAATTCTTTCTGATCAAGAATATCTTTGAAGACTCTTGTGATCAGTGAACATAATACACTTTGTGCCGTACAAATAATGCCTCCAGATTTTAAGAGCAAATACTAATGCTCCCAGTTCCAGATCATGTGTTGTGTAATTCTTCTCATGCGGTTTGAGCTGTCGAGATGCATATGCGATGACTTTATCTCTTTGCATTAATACGGCTCCTAGAACTTGATGTGATGCATCGCAGTAAACAACGAAATCGCTACTCCCTTCAGGTAGTGCTAGAATTGGAGCTTCGCAAAGCTTTTGCTTTAGTAGCTGAAATGATTCCTCCTGATCTTTTCCCCAGATGTACTTCTTGTTCTTTTGGGTTAGTTCAGTCAAAGATTTGGCAATCTTTGAAAATCCTTCTATAAATCTCCGGTAATATCCAGCAAGTCCTAAAAATTGACGTACCTCCGTAGGTGTGGTAGGTGTTGGCCAATTTTTGACTGCCTCTATTTTGGAAGGATCAACGTGAATTCCATGCTGATCGATTACGTGCCCAAGAAACTGTACAGTGCAAATCCAAAAATCACACTTGGAGAATTTTGCGTACAGTTGCTCTTTCTTGAGTAGCTCCAAAATAATTCTCAAATGCTCCCCATGCTCTTCTTCACTGCAGGAGTAAATGACAATATCGTCAATGAACACTATTACGAATTTGTCCAGATAAGGTTTGCACACTCTGTTCATGAGATCCATAAACACAGCTGGTGCATTTGTCAACCCAAATGGTATCACCTGGAATTCGTAATGACCGTATCTCGTCCTGAACGCCGTTTTAGGAATATCTTCTTCCCTTACTCGTAATTGATGATAACCCGATCTCAAATCAATCTTTGAATAAACACTCGATCCTTGTAATTGGTCGAACAAGTCGTCAATCCTTGGTAACGGGTATCGGTTCTTTACCGTAAGTTTATTAAACTCTCGGTAATCAATACACATCCGTAAAGATCCGTCCTTCTTTTTGATGAATAGGACCGGAGCTCCCCAAGGTGAAGAGCTTGGTCGAATGAAACCTCTATCTAATAACTCCTGCAGTTGATTAGATAGATGTTGCATTTCAGACGGAGCCAAATGGTAGGGTGCTGGTGCTACTGGTGTTGCTCCCGGAACTAAATCAATCTGGAACTCTACCTGACGAACAGGTGGTAATCCAGGCAATTCTTCTGGGAAAACATCCGGAAAATCCCTTACTATTGGTACATCTTCAAGCTGTTTTTCTTCCGTCTTTTTCTCCGTCACTTGAGCTAAAAACGCGTGACATCCTTTGTCGATATACTTCATGGTTTTGAGGCATGAGATAATACTTAATTTAGTCCTACTTCGATCACCCCGAATAATTAACGTTTCCCCCTAGTAAGGGATGTGAACCACCTTCTCGTCACATATTATTCTCGCATGGTTCTTAGACAGCCAATCCATACCAATAACAACATCGAAACTACCGAGTTCAATAGGCATAAGGTCTATGTTGAAAGGTTGGTTTAGTAAAGTTAGAGTGCAACCCTGGATTATAGTATTAGTGCTTACTAATTTTCCATTAGCTAGTTCTATTTCGTAGGTTTTATCGGCGCTAGTAATGGATATAAAGTGAAAGTAAAGAAGCGAAAGTAATGGATATAAAGCTTTTATCGGCGCTAGTATCAAATAATACTTTAGCTAAATGTTGATTGAGAGAAAACGTACCCGTGACCACATCCGGGTTGTGCTCAGTGTTTGTATCTCCTAGCACGTAAACTCTTGCACTGGCCGTGTTGTTCTGGTTGCCATTCTGTTTGGGACATCGATTCTTGTAATGTCCTTTCTCACCACACCTGTGGCATATCACTTCTACAGGCTACAAATTACCACCTAGGCCCTACAGTCTTTGGTTTTGTGGCCAGTTTTGTAGCACTTTCCGTACTTAACAAAGCATGGCCCATTGTGGTGCATCTTGCATCGGTTGCATAATGGCAGATTTCCAGCATAGCCACCGCCTCCAGCAGGTGCGGCTACATAAGCTTTGGCAGCTTCCTGCCTTCGGTTCTGTTGTTGGTGATGGTTGTTTCGATTCTGTTGGTAATGGTGGTTGTTGTTTCGGTTGTGGTTGTTGTTGTAGGTGTTATGGTTGGGGTAGTTGTTGTGATGATGGGTTGTCCTTTTGTCATCAAGCTTTCTTTTGTGATCATTACCTCCCTGGGTGAAACCACGCTTGACTTCCCGATCCATTAACGTTTGAGCAATGGAAATTGCTTCCTCTAGTGACTGTGGTTTTGATGAGGTGACATTCCCCTCGATACTGCGGGGTAAGCCTTCAGTGTACTTCTCCAATGTCTTCTCAAGATCAGGCACTACAGTTGGGCATAGCATTGCCAGTTCCTGAAACCTTCGGTTGTAAGTCTTGAGATCAGTTCCTTTCACCACCAGCTGGTGGAACTCATCTTCCAACTTCTTAATCTCAGTGCGGGGGCAGTACTTCTTTAGCATCTTTGTCTTGAAGTCAGCCCACGAGAGTTGATAAGCTGCATCTGTCTCGCTTCCTCCGTTAGGCCTGCTAGTATTTCCAGTGTGGGCCAGTGCTGCTGCCTGCCTCTCAAGAGCTGCAGCAACGCTGTCTGCAACTAGTTGTTGGATATCAGCTTGGGACATAGCCGGTTCTGGTGTTTCTGTTTCGGTAGTATTTCTTGTTCGCGCCATATTTCTATTAATGCCACAAGAAAATATATTTAGAATGATCATGTTATGTTATAACAAATTACAAGGTAAGTGTATAGAAGTCATAACAACATAACCACAACAAATAATTTTCCGTAATAAACCTTTATTGATACCATAACATAGCATAATATTACAACCACATATAGCCATAAGTAACTTGTAAAATTTGTACAACAAAAAGGATACAAGTATCTTATTTATGCTACATACTCATGGCTAAGACATAATACAAAAGCTAATAGGTAAAGGTTTAGTCTAGTGATTTCCAGATGTTCCTCCAAGACGGCTCTCAAGTTCTCTGATCTTGTTGTGAAGATTCTGTATATACTCCCATTGTTGGATCTGAGTATCTTCCATCATTATCTCTAGGGTAGTAATTCTGGAGTAAATCTTCATGATATCATCACTTTGAATCGCCATTATATTTGACATCATCAGATCATTATGATATAACAAAGGGAGGTCTTGACTTATTTGTCCATGCTGTTGCTCCAGACTATGCACCTTTTCACGAGTTCCTTGCAAATCTGCTGTCAAGGTGTCTAACTTTTTCCCCGTGGTTGCTTGCTTAGTGATTAACTCCTCCATTTCTCCCTTAATTCCTTCTATACGTTCAAGTGGTAACTCGTCAAGATGTCCTAAAGCATCATCAATTTGTTCCTCGTGTCTTTCCATACGTGCTACAAGCATAGGAAGGGTAGGCGGTCGGTCCATTGCAGCTTGCGAACTTTCTCCCGTCTCGAATACCCGCGGTGGCGTAGGGTAGTCAGGAGTTGGTGATCGTAAGGCATTGTACCAGGCAATTATAGCTCTCACCTCCTCTTCAAGATCATCTGGCTGAGATGGAGGGGTGACATTTGTAGCCACGGGCGAATCAGTTTCCTCCTGTGGTGATATTTCTTGCTCAGCAATAGCATCTAGATGTGGTGATGACGGGGCTGGTGCAGATGTGGGAGGTGGTGTAGGTAACATGTACATGTGTGGTGGAGGCACAGGAATTTTCCTTTTCCATGCTCTCTCAAAGGTTCTCCTAGGGCAGTCCTGTGGTGTGTCTGACGGTGGTGCTGGGTTTGATGGTGTTAGTGATGTTGATGACATGTGGACACATGATCGAACAGGGTGTACCCTTTTTCGAGGTGTGTTCAGATAGGTTGTACCATAAGGATGATAACGGTATGACTCCATGAATGGTTCTGGTTCGTAAGTCTCTAGCACTCGAAATCTCCTTTGTCTAATTGGTGAGGCTGATGCAGGCAGTGACTCAGAGGATGGGGGATCTGGGTCAGATGGCTCAGTCTCGGCAAATGTACCACGTTCCCTCCTAGCAACCATCTACGGATCATCTGGAAATGGAGTGATATCAGGTACCACCGGAACGTCCTCCGACACCGTAGTGTGCCTAGATACTGGATCAATATCAGGTACTACTGCGAACTCCTCAAATGGTTCCTCGGAAGGATCAGACTCCATATCTAATGCAGCGTCTCCAGGTGATGGTGAGTGGCTCGGTGAATCCGTAGTAGGGTAGGTTTCCTCGGGTACGTACTCCGGTAAACTAGGACTAGAGGGGGTAGAGAAAGACATAACTCTGTAACAACCCGGTAATTATAAATACCTCATTATATATATATAAATAATCAGTATAAACATGCATAAACAGTGTCTGAATAGTGTAGTGGCACGGAGGACTTTATTTAAGTGTGAAAAAGAGTTATAGTTTCGGTTTTGTATTCCGTTCTGTATAACTATGGCTCTGGTACCAATCTGTAACACCCCCAAATTCAGTATACGCAGCGGAATTAAGGTTGGGGTATTACTTCATGGAACACAGTCATAATAATAGATAAACGGCTCGAAAGAGACGTTTAGATAAAAACAGTTACCATTCAATTATTTAAATCATAGTTTTACATAATAACGGTCCCAAAGGAAATACGGAAATACATAGTTTTATTCTTGTGAATGATAACAAAATGGACGCCCTTTTTAAAGAAAGTCCATAGCCACTCCGTGCCAGATCGTGCTCTAGTTTCCTGAGATAAAACATGCTAAAAAGTCAACACAAAGGTTGAGTGCATCCATAGTGTTTGAATAATAATCAGTTGAACACAAGATAAACAGTAGTAAATTCAGTAATATTGCAGTACAGTATATTGCCCTAAGTCTCATGACACGCAAACCTTAACACGAACGCGTCATAATAATGACGTAAGTTACAAACATCATAGTGATGATGTGAGCAACAATGCCCTCCGGTAGGAGTTTGCCATTCTCCTAGTATTCTCAAATAACGTGCATTTGGTTACCTATCCGGCTAACACAAATGGGGCGTCAACTGCCAATAGATCTATTCACGATATTCGCGTTCACTCGCAAGTGATTAATGGTTCATGATATGAGGGACTTTTAGTGGCATCAGTAGGTAACTTAGGCAATATCAATCAGGATAGCATACAGAAAAATACTTGTGTTCGGTTTTTGTAGCATGTATCTCCCCACGAGTTTAGAAAACAAATATGTAAAAGTGGGACTATGAACTCACCTCGGTGTTATCGTAGTCTGGATGGAAAACAAATTAGATAATATGAAAAAACTGCTCCGACTCTCGACCTGAGTTGGTATATCATGTATTTAGTATTTGTGTTCAAGTTTATGCGACAGAAATGTTCTATAGATAACATGAAGTCCCTTAAAAAATTAATAATACTTATCATACTTATTTTTATGGCTCGAATGATTGTTAATAAATTTTTATCAAAACCAAAGTTGTTAAATATTTTATGTTTCCAAAATGTTATAATTTACAATTTTAAATATTTACAGTTTTTACCCTTGTACTTTCAAAAATGACACTTTAAACCCTCAACTATGGGTTATTGACAAAATCAGCCCTTATATAGTTAACTTCACAGAAATTACATTTTTAGTCCAAGGAAACTTTATTTTACAAAAATTACAATTTTTATGCTTAAAATTTTATAAGAAAAATTTACTAGTTTTTGGCCTAAATGGATAAAAGTGCGGGTGAATAAAAGCGAGGCCTTAAAAGGTTTTTACTACGTTCTTGATCCTTTCAAGAGTTTGTCCGGTGGTCTTTCTAATGGTTCAAACTATAGGTCTTAAGCTCTTACGGTTTGGTCGCAATGAATTTCCAATGTAGGGGGGGTTACGTGCCTTTTGTTGTTTTTGGGCGATAACGGGGCTAAAAGTGGGCATATTTTACATGAGGCAAGCTAGTATTTCTACCTCGAATTTGACCCTTTAAACACTATGCTGTAAGCTCTTCTAAATGGTATAAGCCTCATGTCCTAGTTCTCTTTGATTAGAAAGATACAAGTCCACGAACATGGCCACTTGGCCACGACGCGTTTTATGAAAATTTCAGTTTTAACCTATTAACTTTTACGGGGTCACCTAGAGACGTTGTAATATGTTTATTAACTCTTTTTAAGTTATTTCCCATCATCCTATAACTCCCACGACTCAATTTTTGAAAAATGTACACAAGGCTTATTTATGAAAATTCCCGTGAGTCACCCTCTTTGTGGTTAATTATAAAATAGACTATAAGTGTTTTTAAAGACATTATTGGGGCATTAACAACTTTGCAGCAAGCCCTTTAAGACGGTGTAAACCTGGTACTTTGAAACCTTTTAACTTGCAAGATATTAATTATGGAAAAGGGGTACTTAGGCTATTCTTGCCAAATGACAATTTTCGTTTTTAAACCATAAAACTCTATATCTTTCACATGCGGCCTTGTGAAATGTGGTTTTATTCATTTATAATGTTTCTAAGATAGTTCCTAATCAATTTTATCGAAAATCCCGTGTTTTCCCACATATTTGTTGTAAAAAGCTTTTTGGTGTTTATGACTTTTGACGAAAATGATGGGCTGTTTTTAAACATAACGACTAGGCTTTTTAACCGAGTTATGGGGGCGTTTTGTAGAATCCCAGGTGGTGTTTACAATGTTACCTTGATTGACCCTAATATCTCTAACATGAAGTAGATAAATGAGGGGCAAGTAGGGGGGTTAGGCCTGTTTTGGCGCCAATTTCAGTAGGGGAAAAACAAAACATGCAATTTATTTAATATAAACCTATAGGGTGTTAGTAATTATACTAGATGTTTATTTTGCTTATTCAAAGGACTCCTAACATGTTCTAACATTTAAGAAAAACGCATTACAAATAGGTGTTTGTCTTTGGGGCGCACAGTTTACAGAAAGAAAATGAAACATGGTTTTAAATTTGTTTTTCCACATAACACTAATCTATAGTCACTTATATGTTTTATTGAATGTATAAAATGACTAAAGAAAGAGTGTGAGTGTACTTACAAGCTTATGAGTTGCTTATCTCAGGTAAACGCCTAAATAGCTGCTAATGGTCACCAAGTTATCTTCACACCTTCCAAGCTCTAGCTTAGCCTTCCTTTACACTAACTAAGGTCTTAATTTCAGAATGTTTGTGAGTATTGGACGGGTTATATGGTGCGTGTGATGTGTGGGTGGTATGATATAATATGTGTGTTTGTATGGGACTCAAAGGGAAGGGGTATGGGGCGTTTATATAGGCAAGGGGAGTGCATGGTTTTCCAAGTGCTAGGTCACCATGTCTCACAAGAAAAGAGACATGGTGAGTTGTTTCATTACACATGGGTGGTGTATGTAATTTTAAGGGGACATGAAGAGGTGTGGTAAAATTCTAGCCAAGAATTTTACCCACCAATTTTGACTAAGGTGAAAATTCTTGGTAAATAGGGTGATGTGTAAATATTATGTACAAGTAACTTAATTGTGGCTAGGGTTTTTACAAGTAGTGCTAGGTAACTAAGGTGTAACTAGTTTAGTTCATTTTTAACCATGGTATACCTAGGGCTTTTATTGTTGTACCTATTGTGTAAATGGTAATTACATAGTTAAAGTTCTAGTTTATTTTAGATAAAATCTATTTTAGGTTAATTTACATGTAAATAATAAAAGTAATGGCTTAAGTTTGGTGCTTTATTATTTGTACATTAGCATTGTTTAGTTGTACTTACTAAAAATAAATTATATTTTTAAGACTTGTGCTTGAAAAGGTTGTACAATGTGCTTAAAATTAAGTACACTAAGGTTTATAATGAATTTTACGTTAAGTGAATACTTTTATGCATCAATGACTTGTACATTGGTTTAATAAACTTGTACCTTGGAAGTTGGTAAATGTTTCATCTATATCTTTAATTTTAGTTTGTGATTTTATTTACATAAAATCATAAGATTTGCAAATTAGGGTTTTAATCGGGAAATGCCCTAGAGTTAGGGTTTTATGCCTTAAACTTGTTCATTAAGTTTAATGGTTTGTACATTAGGGTTTATGACGTACCATCGAAATTGTTATAAAACTTTAAGAAAACCCTAATTTACTTGTGACATTTTATTGGAAATGACGCTAATAATATAAGGATACTTTATACCGGATATCCCGTATGTTATGTGAGGGCACAACTGGCATGGGTGACCATGCCGAGAAGTTTCAAGCATGACACTGTTGTGAGACTTCCATTGTCACTTAAGAGTGTGTATAACAAAGACATTAACTATGCTAGTGAGCAATTTGTGAGTGCGGCTTATTATCTAGTTGTAGGAAAAAAATGTACGTAGAAAAATGAATTACTATTAGTATAAAGATGGATTTTTACCGGTGGTTACACCTTTCCCAATACAATGCACAATTTTTCAAAATTTTAACATGGGGTAAAAGTCTTTTCTGAAAAATATCTCTTTGTTCTCGCGCCAGAGGTGATTGAAAATGTTCAACTTTTATTTCAGAATGAAATTCAATCTCATGTTCTAAAAGTTTGAGGTCAGACGTGAAAAGGTCAAAATATCTAAGAATATGACGATTTTCAGGTTTTGAATTTACTTCACTGATGGAAGGTAAAGGACCATAAATTTGTGCATAATTTGGTTGGGGAGTAACATTAGAAGACTCAGACGTGTTTGTGATAATCCGAGGTGTGTTAGAAGAATCCGTTGGTGTGACGAAAGTGACCGCTTGTGAATAGTTAAATGGTTTGTTTAAACAACAGTTTCTAATTTTGATCGACTCTCGTCTTCTGCATCTAATTCCTCTTGACGATGATATTCAACAATAGTTATAATAGAATCATCAATTTTATATTCTGCACTGGAAACTTTAGGATTTGGTTTGAATGTTTTGGTTGAAAGCTTAGGTTTGTAATCAGCAAGATTCACTCCATATCCATCTGGATTGGGTTTTAAAGTAAACTTTTGAATAGTTGTGATTGACTCACCATGTTTGTAAACAACATTTCAAAACTCTTTAAGTTTGTTTTGTAAATCGATAATTTATTCAAGATGGTCATCTATTCGTTTCGTTTAATGCTTTTTGTATGCAGAGAACTGTTTTTGACACGTTAACAACTCAGCCTTAGCTTTTTGAGTTTCCAAGGTAAGAGCGTTAATTTGCTGTTTATGTTCATGTTTCAGTTGTTCTATTTGAGACAACAAAGCATTCTTCGAAGCGGCTAGATCACGCATCTGTCGTTCTAAAGATTGTTCGTTTTGATGAGATTTAGCAAAAGCGGCTTCAAAACCTTTTTCACGGTTTTCTTGAGTTTTGAAAAAATTGAGTTGCCGTTTTAAGCATTCAAGATCCCTGGTTAACAGTGCATTTTTACTGTGTAAGGTCTGATTTAATGCACGACATTCTTCCATTCGGGATTGTTGGTCTTTAAGTAACAGATCAATATCTGGATTAGGCAAAGGTTCAACGTGTTCAACGTGAGTCAAAACATGATCATTATTCAGATCCTCAAGTATAACTACGGAGTCAATTTGAGAATCAAAGGTAACCATAAAATCATCTTGATTGTCAAATGTAACAACGGGGTCTAGTTGAGAATCGTCAGAATGAGATGTGGATGACTCATTTTGAACATTCTGAGCCTCGCCGGATTCAGAAATTGGCGGAGATATTAGATCAGAGATGAATATGGTTTGTTCGGGTACCTGAGACAGCCATCAGTGTCATACACTGGGCCTGTGTCACTAATGTGTAGCTCATGCATATTGGCCATCAACATAACTGCTGCATTGGCCTGCAAGTCCTCCATATCATCATCTGAGTCTGCATCTACCTTAAAGCTCTGTTCTTTGTCTGTGAGAGTTCCACCAGCTTCATCCTTAAGAGCCAAAAGTAAAGCCTCCTTATGATATAAGCACTGCCCCAAGTCCTCAGCTTTGGGCATGCATTATCCAGGTGTCCCTTCTCATTACAGTTGTAGCATCGAAGACCATTCAACCCATTCTGAGCATTTCCCTGTTCAACCACTTGAGCTCTGTTGTAATTCCTACCCATAGCATTAAACCCTTTACCACCGCCCATCTGACGACCATAACCACGATTCTGAACTTCAACTCGTCCATTGTTCACAACAGCCTGATTCCTTGTGTTTGATGAGGAACGAATGCGATTGTTGGATTTGTTTGTATAACGGCCAAAAGCTTTAGCAATCATAACAAATCCTTGTTGCAATGCATCGAATGGATCAGAGTCCTCATTAGCTTCACTGACAAATGCTTGATCATTGTTGTTGTTGTATGGAACCAATTGAGTTTGTTGAGATTGTTGCTGTGATGGATCATATGGTGTGATTGTGGCAGCTGGTTGAGGAGCTGGTTGAAGAGGATAACTAGTTTGAGCCCACAAAGCAAGTTGTTGATTATCCGGAAGTGAAGGTGAAACAGTTTGGCCACGGATAATCCTTTCCATATCAACTTCTTTTTTATGAGGCTTCAAATAGTCGTACAAAAATCCGTATGTAGCATGATGCATATTCTTCGCTTGATGGAGGAAAATGACATACTTCTCCCATTCAGGACCAAGACTACTCAGGAACTTAGTATTAACTGCAATTCTTGGTCTGATAATGTTGTGTTTATCCAAATCATTGATGATGTCTGAGAATAGATGATGATAAGACTCTAGTGTCTCTCCAGGTTCAATCATGAAGTGTTAATAAGCCAAGTAGATTTTGGATTCCATATCCTCCTGATTGAGTGCAGTGCCTTCTATGAGAAGATGAATATGTTCCCACATTGCTTTTGCAGTCTTTTGAGCATCAACACTACGAAGAATTGGGTTTGGTAATCCTAAAAGGATATATTGCATTGCAAGCTCATCAGCTTCATAGTGTAGAAGCTCATCTCCAGACAGTTGAGCAACAGTTGCAATGTTGGTGAGATCATCTCTTGGTGGAACAGCATTAGGATCTCCAGGTGTAGTGATAGTAGGCATCTGAAATGGACCTTCCAAGATGACCTTCTTTAAGAACTTTCCATGTGGCTTCTTTAGATCACAAAACCTAAAGAATCTAATCACCCATTGATCGTAGTTTCCTGGAGTGAGCATTGGAGGTCTATCAAGTGATCCAGACTCATGAATGGATTGCTGGCTACTTAAAGCTTCGCACATCTTTGCAAACCAAGTCGGTTCCTTCATAGTGTTCCTTGATGGATGTTGATTGTAAACGTTTGTGTAAGGTTGTACTTGAAGACTTGGTGGTGGTTGAACCATTTGAGGTTGTGGAATTGCTGCAAGTTGTGGAGTATGTTATTGATAAAATTGTTGTTGATGTTGTGGACTTAGTTGTTGTTGTTGTTGTTGATTATCAGTGTAAGGGAAATAGCTAGAGTATGGTGGTTGTGACATGTTGAAAACTTGTGTTGTTAAATGGATCTTTGTAGTCGAATGAACCGTTGTTGATGAAGTATCCTTAGGCGTAGAAATCACGTAAAGGCAAAGTAACACTTATGCGTAAAAACACCAAAGATACGCGTAACAGCAATAGTTACGCGTAGGATTAGCTTACGCGTAAGAACTGAGAAAACACTAAAGTTATGCGTAAACAGAAAGTTAAGCGTAGAAAACTTAGGCGTAGGATTAACTTATGCGTAAGACAGAGCTTAGGCGTAAGAATAATCTTATGCGTAACGAGTTCTACGCGTAAGCTTAAGCTTATGTGTAAAATTAGGGTTTTGCCCAAAAGATCTTTTACACTATCACAGTGAAAAAGATATCCAAAGTCAAAGTGTTTTCAGGCTTATCCAAGCAAGAAAAACACTGAGTAATCCACGAAATTGAAGATCAAACCAAGGATGAGTTACGCGTAAGATTAGGGTTTTCTTACGCGTAGAAATAAGCCAAAATTGATTTCTGCCAACTGATGTTTCCAAACTAGATTTTTGTGATGAAATAGCTTCAATATCACCAAAATAACTCAAAAGTGTGAAACTTGATGATCCAAAGCTAAAAAACACGTTACGCGTAGAACATATCCCACGTAAAAAACCAAGCTTAAAAACAATGATCCACATGTAAAGTTTGAAACTTTTTGCCAAAAACAGATATTTTAACACCTTAAAACGTTGAAAGGACAAGAATCTTGGATTGAAAAGTGTAAAAAATGAGTTTTTAAGCGTGACCAAGTTTGGAACCGTATGCTTTACGCGTAAGACCAAAACTTACTTCAAAAACAATACGTTCACCCAACTATTTGGCGAATGATACCACTGTTAGGTCACCATATTAGTAACACAAGCATCAATATAAGAAAGATAAACAAAGGTGATCGGTTGAACAAGACACAAACACTACGCGTAAGAATATAAGAAGAGTTATGCGTGAGTAATGAAATGAATTGAACAACCAACCCTCAAGTGAGGGTATTACAAAGGTATTTATAGGAGAGGGAGCTAGGGCAACACTCCTAGTCCCTTCCTTTCCTTATTGGACTTGGGCCAAGGCTCATGGGCTTTCTACATAAGCCTTGGCATGATTACTAACATAAAAGCCATATTAAGCTAACTATTACATATTAATTACTAACACTTGAATTCTAGATTAGGAGTGATTCCAACACGGTAATTTTTTTTTGCTCTAACAATGTTGCTTTAGATGTCTATTAAATTTAAAGATGACATGAAAAATTCATGAATCATATGTCGTGTAGCATGAAATTGACTGATATGGCGATTGATAGAAATAATTCGTTGTTTTGTGTGAGTATTTAAGTTTGATAAAAAGTATATTGTAGGTTTGCATCATCAAAGCACGTGTGTGGAGTGTCTATGAATATAAGTATATTGTTGCTGAGTTTTTTTGGGAAATGAACTGAGTTCCACAGAGATCTCCCTACAAGTGATTTTCAAATTAGCTTTAGATTATATTTGTGGGTGTGCTCATTATAATGTTGACATTTGATGTGTATAGGCTTTAGATTGTATTAGGGACCTCCAATAAGTTTTTAGGATTAGAGACATGTGTTATGATTTGTCGTTGCATGATTTTTGTCACACCCCCAAAATGTCGCAGCGAAAAGGTAACCGGGGGCGTAACTTCATAGCACAAAGTCATCAAGTATAAATAACGACCATTTGAAAAGTTTACATTCTATTAAGTAGAAAATTTTTAACAAGTACAAGTTTTACAAGTTCACATCACAAATTAAATTTGTTTTAAATTCACATCGAATTTCAAGACAATGCTAAAAATCTGCATGATGGTATGACTGCAGGATGTGACTCTATGAATGATGCTCCAATGCAACACAAGCTAGTGAAACTAAAAACCTGAGAAATACATGCTAAAGATGTCAACATAATGTTGGTGAGTTCATAGTTTTATGTAAAAGTAGTGTGGACCAGAAGATTTCTACGACTATTGTATTAATTACGAGTTCATGAAAAGTATTACTGTTTCACTAAGCTCATGACATTGAAGCCTTGACAGTTAGTTTATTTATTCGCCCCAACCAGGTGCCTTGCCAAGCACCAACACGACCTCAAATGATATACGTTCGTTTGACGAATTGGAGCGACTAACCCAGGCAGGGGAGTTTACCCTCAAAGATATATTCATAACATTTGCGCTTACATTGTAATTAATGGTTCATGAACGTAGGGAATTTAATGGCAAATGTGGTAACTTAGGCAATTCATAAATGCTTTATGTACTTATGTCCATATGTAAAAGCAAGTAATGTATTCTCACCCCAAAGTAATTCAAAACAAATTGTAAAATGAGTAAAAGTGGAGCTATGAAACTCACCTAAAGTAATAAAAGTATTTAGAATGGTATAATGTAGAATAACAACGGGAATCCTTAACGTGACCTAGAATAATAAGTCGTTCTAGGGAAAATGCAACGCGTACTAAATGTGTATGAGTTTTACAAAGTTTTATAACCCTTGTATACTTATAGTGAGGTTTTTTACATAAGTCGATCGTTTAAGAAAAATAGTCAAAACGCCTTTTTAAACTCATAACAACCCTAGAATAAAGTGTGTTAATTATAAAGTGAATCCCGACTTCAAGTGAACGTATCTAATTCGTTTTAATCCTATTTTTCTTCGTTAAACTCTCTAAACGTAGGTGAACATGTCTAATTTCATTATTTCTTGCCCTTTGATTCGTGGATATATAATTTGTGTGTTGGTTGATACTAAATCATACTTGGACCTACTGTTACACATTTTCAGAAAATTTCCGACTTAATTGGGCTATTTCTCACTCTTTTTTGAATGAAATCACTAGGTTCAAAAACCTAGATTCATTGTTTTTGAGTCTTGTTAATACAAATAAATTGTAAAAATGTTTATTCATATTTAGCGATTTCTTTATGTTTTGTTGATAGCAAATATAAAGTTATCATAAGTAAAATTATAAGGATACATGTTATTTTTGTAAAACATTTACATATATAGTCATTTATTATAAATTGTTGTAATAATTCATTTGTTGGAATAGTTTATTAGGATGGGTAAAATCCATAACCCCATACCTATGGAGCAAATCCATAACCCATCGAGCTAACCCATAACCCATTGACTATGTGCATTGCATCTTCTAGATACATTGTATCTATTTGGATACCCATGGACCAAAGTCTATGACCCATGACCTATGATCCATGACCCATAACCCATTTAGGAGGAGCGTCCTACGGATCCCCCAGTTTACACTGGGCGGATCCCTCATATAAGGGATCTGTGGGATCCGGGAAACAGTAGTGAATTTTTGTGTTAGGTCACAAGGTTTACCACACAAGCTTATAAGAAAGATAGAGAGGCGATTGAACAAGAAACCAAACACACACACACACGATATGAATAATACGGTTACGCGTAGGAGTATGTGAAAGGAAATAACTTGAACAACCAACCTTCAAATGAAGGTTTACATAAGGTATTTATAGGAGGGAAGCTAGGGCAACACTCCTAGTTCCCTTCCTTTCTCCTATGGGCTTGGGCCTAAGCTCATGGGCCTTCTACATAAGCTTAAGGCTAATAACAAACATAAAGGCCATAATAAGCTAACTATTACATATGAGTAACTAACACTTGAATAAGGTCTAGGAGTGATTCCAACAATCTCCCCCTCAAGTGTTATTACATATGAGTAACAAACACTCAAGTGTTGGTGATGAAAAACGGTGAAGGCGTTGATGTAATAGTAGCTTTGACGTCTTCTGACATTCTTCTTTCTTGTGATAAGAATTGCCTTGATTTGAACAATCTCCCCAGTGTAGAGAGATAGTTTACTTTGAACGGTTATGCTTTGACGTCATCTTTAACTTTGTTCTTTGATCATTGTTCTTTGTGATGAAAGTGATAGTATGTTGTTGTTGTCAGCATCAAGTCTACCTCAGGTCTGCTTCGCCGCTACAGTGTCTCCACGTCATTCTTCAACATGCTCACACGCTCTTTTGACGTTGGAATTCAGTATTGATGGAGTTCTTTAAGTCTTTAACTTTGTAGATTCTCTGTATTGACGAAGAATCATTCTGACCGTTGTGTTGCTTTTGGATAGAACTTCCATTAGTGATGATGTTGGCGTGAGCATGAGAAGAATCTGTACGATCATTCCGCTTCAGAGCTTCCATAAGAAGAAAACATTAAAACGGTTAGTAATAAGCGGATTCCGGCACTTACAAGTTTGAACTTTGAGAGTGTTAACAGCATAGTGTGAAAACACAACTCTAATTCTTACAAAGGCCGTTCCTGAATCGGAGTCCCACAAGTGAGATAACACGATGTACCGAAGTACACCTACGATTCAGATGAGTCGCTGAGGTACACCGAAGCATCACCTCACGACTGTAGACCGTTTGAGACCACTAAGCGCAATCCACGGGGAGTTGCCGGCGACTGCTGTCAGTTTGATGTTGACCTCGGCAGGAGTTTCCATTCAATCACTGAGGATCACAAATGTGAACCTCTCATAAATGTTCTCGACAGATTGCTAAGATCTGTGAAGGACTCGATAATGTATCACTGAAATTCTTATTGTTGAATATCAAGTGATGAAATGTCAAGTGTACCTAAGAGATCTTTTGATGAATCTCGTGGCTCTAGACTCAATAGTGCGTTTTGGTTTTCCTGAGCGGAGACTAGGGAGAGGGTCTCCTTCTTCAATACCAGCAATCTCTAAGAGAAGCCGATAGTTTACGTAGGGTTCCCAGTGAGAATGAAACAAGCTTCTGTTGAGAGAAACTTGAGTGGATAAGAAGGTTTAGTGCATGCGTCACTGGGTCCATGACGACTTTTAATCTTCAATACCGGCGTCACTAAGTGACAACAAGTAGCATATGAATTGAACCCGGTGTATGCCCTAAGTTGAATAATCTGGAGGGCTATTTCTTTTCACCCTTTTCTTTGCATTTCTTTTTAATTCTTCAACTCCTTCTTTCTCCGATTCTCATTTTCTCCTTTTTATAATCATACCTAAGGACTTCTAAATACTAACTATTTGTGGTGTCCTTGGGTAGATCCATCCGGCTCTGGCGGATCATAGGACGGTTATTCCTAACCTTAGTCACCTTATAACTCCATGACTAACCTATGTTGCCATAAAAACCATTGATGTGAAAAATCTCTCACAGTGTTTATGAATGAAAAACATTTTAGTACCACTGTTGAGATAAGATTTTGCATAAATACTCCCCCTCCACATGTGCTTAAGAGTTTTAACGGTTAAAATGCACAGTGAGGAAAGAGCGCGCACTTTTTGAATTGATTAACTCAAGATAGACATTCCCTCGCGAGACACAGTTACGTGGCATAGTTAAAGAGTTGCATTGTCAGCTTTTAGGTGACAACTAGCTCTAGTAACTACCTTGAAGGTGTAGACAATCCTCGAAAGGTCGTCAAACCCGTCGGAGTTCATGTTTATCAAGAGTTTCTCGAATGGTACATTCTACTCAGACAAGTCCTTTGCGAGACACGTTTACATCACTAGCGAACTAGCTTGAAATTATTACCCGTCCAGGACAAGTCTTTTCGAGTTACTAACAGTTAAGCATCGTCAATTCGTTGGTTAAGTCTAAGCACACATATTCATTTACATTTTACACAACATATTTCTTATCACACATTTTCTCCCCCTCAAAATGGCATATTAAAGTGTTATTTTTGAAACGTTTGAGAATAAATATGACCATTTCGAATGTTGCGGGAAGAATGACCACTGTGAACAATTTGTGAACAAAGTTTCAAATACTCCCCTCAACAAGTGATATAAACGGTTGAGGTTTTGAAAATCATAAGGGAAGTACTTGTTCTTTTGAGCAAAACCTTGAAAAATGAAAGGTTTGATAGGTTTTACTCAAAAGTAAGAAGCTTTCGCTCCTTTTATAAGGATTGTGGCACGAGGCGTACCACGTGGTCCTTTATTTACAAGTACGGGTTGTACAATGTAATGTGTGCACAAGCCATATACATAATTAATCAAACATCCAAAATTATATGAAGGAAGCAATTCAAGGGGTACCGGAAGTGCGTGATGTTCCAGGAGTGTGCACAGGGCGTTGAAAGCCGGTTATGTTAATCCCGGGTCGACCACCGACATAACTCTCCAATCGTCTGAAATGATCCCTTCGAAACAACCGTTCATCAATCATTGTGATGATCCGTCTCACATCCCTCCTTTCCCGAGAATTCCAGCGCTTAGGAGACCCAATTTTCTGGCGTATATCCTTCAACCTGTATGCCAATCCATCCCTAACCAGCTTCAAAGTATGATCCCCGAACTTGTGGAGTTCGCTACACGCCATTAAGCAGCTTCTTTGAAGTTCACTACGGTAAACAACATCGAAAGGTTTGCTGATGAGTGTATATTGAGATAGCTGGTTGATATCGGTAAGATCAAGCTTTGGAGGAGTGAAGTTGACACGCGTCTGATAAGATTCAACAGCCAGCTGGAGATCTTCTACACGTTCCTTGATGATAATGCGTCTTATGAAAATGAGAAGTGACTTGATAAATTCGCGTTGTACTGCGGTTGAGAATTGTCTCATGCGACCATGTACCTTGGCAAGGTACATGTCTTCGATGTCATTGAGAGACAAATTCTCAAAGTCACCTTCAGAGAAAGCATAGTCCCGTTCATCTTGTCGTTTGACTACGATCTTCTTTAGGAATGTGTAGTCCCACTTAGACGAAAGGTCAACGTGTATGATGGCAACGATATCCTTAGAACTATACACAGCATGTTGAGACTTCGAACCGACAGCTTCGGTAGTAGATTCGACGGCGTTACTGGCTGATGAATCCCATACAATGCATCTCGGTCGTATGCTTCCACCGTGTTGGAGAACAAGTGATTGGCACGTTCCTCAATGGCTATGCAGTTTGAGTAGACAGCTGCGGGGAATGGAAGTGTCAACGATGTAGCGTATTTTCTTGAATCATCGCCACCGTGTAAAAGAAAATCCAAGTCTTTGTTGAAGAAATATCTAAAAGGAATCCTTGGTTCAGCTGGTTGGCCAAGTGTTGGTAGAGGTTTGGTCCAATCGGTGTAGTATGGAGGGTTGTCCCTTTGTGTGAAGTCAATGTTTGCTTCCGGGTTGAGCCAATCCATGTTGTTAGACATAGCTCGAGCAATGTTTTCAAGGTGATATTCGACCTCGAGGGCACTTTCAGAGCTGTCTTTTAGAAGTTGAAACGCTTCATTCTTGATTCGCTTCAACTCAGATTTCGTCATTTTCTTCACATGGAACTTTTCTTGCAGAATTTTAGCATGCTCCAATGTAGAACCGTCTACCAAATCCTGACCTTCTTCAGGGTAGGGAGTGTTGTTAACAAGATTAGCAAACCATTCAAATTCCTCTGTTTTATCGTCATCTAGCCATGATACGACGTCAGTCTGAGGCGTCTTCTTCTTCTTCTTTTTTGAAGGCCTAGATGATGATACTGGTTTCTAAACTTGTTTGGGAGAGGTGGGTTGTTGTTGGGGCTCAAGGACCTCTTCATCGTCACCACCCGTATACTCAAAGTGATCATCGGTTTTCTGAGTCAGGGGTGGTAACTCGGAATCATCCTGAGGTTTTTCAGTAGAAGAACGAGGAGGAGATTTTTGTTGAACAGAGGCCGTTGTTGAGGAGGTTGCATCAAAGAAGATTCACCGCTGCTTCGACGTTTAGGTGCGAGTCTTTATCCTTATCCTTGTCTTCATCGTCTCTAGGACGTTTAGACTTTTCAGCTTCAATTCTACAAGCTTCTTGAAGTTGGTAGTCCAAAGAATGCTTGAAACAGCTTTCCTTCATCGAAGTAAATGTCCCGATCGTGCGCACATTTGTGTGACAATCTTGGCCACCAATTCATTATCCGAGAAAACTACCGGATCGGTTGGATTGATTGTGACGGTTAAGGGCGTTGATCGAATAGTTTGCTTGGCGATCTGCATAAGATTTGGATAAAGTTGTTTGGTGAACAACTCCTTTGTGACTTTAGGAACGTACTCGAGAAGGTACTTTTTCGTGTAGCCTTCGATCATTTCTTTCAGTTCCTCTTGACGGTGATTTTTCATGAATTCCTGAACAAACTTCCTTTCTCCTTTCATCTTTTCATGCTCGTCATACAGATGCTGTATGTGATCAGCAAAGAAATTCAGCTTTTTGTTGAGCACGCTTTTCTTTCTGACTTGTTTGACAGCTTTGGTAATCCGTTCATGAGCTTGAGAAATCCAAGATTTAGATGGTTTCTTCACGGATTTGGATGATGATTTGGTTGACTTCTTTGATGGTGGTGGCGAGGAGTGAGAAGACGAATATGATGATGAAGAGATATGAGGAGACTCTGGATCCTTCGGAGGTTCAGAGGTTTCTTCCTTTGATCGCACAGGACTATCTAGAAGAAACGTATCATAATCAACATCTTGATCTTTTTCGGACTTCTCAGGTTTCGGTACCTCAAACTCATATTCGATAGTATCCTCCACAAGCTTTTGTTGTTGCACAAGAGTGGTGGCACCAGCTCCCTTATCGGGTTGATTAACCGCATTAGGAGATGGTTCAGAGTGGGCAGCACCACTTGATCCTCCGGGACCACCCATTTGGTCTTTAGCAAATTCTTCACCTTTGTGTTGGTGTCTAAGGAATTTGATCGTCTTCTTGTAAACATTTTCCGGTGGCTCTTTATCACTCTCTGAGCTTTCATCATAAGGTACAAGTACAGGAGTCTTCCCTTTTCTTTGTCAGCTAGTGGACTTGGAGGTTTAGCTGCTGAAGGAGGTGTTACGGTTGCAGATTCAGAGTAGGTAATCTCTTCATCTGTGTCAGTACCTTCGGAGCTTTCGTCCACAAGCTTTCTTTGCGGTTCAGGTTTGGGAATAGGTTCAGCTTCCTTTACGGGAACAATCCTTTTACGAGGAGGATTCCTTTTGGGAAGCTTCCTATAAATATCTGTACTTGTGACACTTCCAAGCACTGCCTCTTACGGTCCTCCGGTAGGTGTACCGAAGATTTTTATCAAGATGACCAACATTGCCTTCTTTTACGGCTAACCGATACCTTTTATATGTTTCAAGCTTTTTGATTTCGGTAGTTAGAAGGTGATCAGGTAATACCGTACCTTGTTTCTTTGTTGACGATTCTTTGATTCTGACAGATAATATAGGTTCAATCAATATGTCGTGATTATCTGGGTCATTGAGCCTCATGGGGATATCAGGATGAAGTCCAAGTGCTCTCTGGATCAACAGTTTGGTGTATCTGACATAGGGAATCTTGGAGCCAAGCTTCTTGTGAAATGACATCATGTCATCCCATATCAGTGCTTCGATTTCAATGTCCTTCTTGTTGATCAACGACCAGAAAATTTGCAGTTCCATGAGCTTGGGATGCTCATAGCCACTGTCACGACCAGAGACCGATTTGGTGATGATCATGTAGAGTGTTCTCCATGGTTGAGGAATATACTTCAGCTCCACGTGAGAGTGCTTAGTAATGATTCCTGAAGCTTCATCATAACCAATATCTATCAAGAATTTCAGGATTGTCTCTTCAGTAGGGGTAGCAAAGAAGTCGGTTGGAGCGATGTCAGGAATGATGAGAACAGCCCGTAAGTCAGCAGGAGTGATAGTGACTTGTTTGTGATTAAGTGTCACATTCACGGCACTTTGACCAGTGATCCTCTGCATAGAATCCCAGAATTGTTGAATGTACACCTCTGGAACGATGGCAGAGTGTGAGAGCATGTTCGGTAGGGATGATTCCTAAGAATATCCACTGCAATGAGACAAGAAGATTCAGAGCATGTGAGGGTGTCAAAGTCAACCCTAAGGTTGTTCTTTCCAATCTTTCTCGGATAACCCTCTGGAAAGATATCGGCAATTGTAAGAACTTCTGATGCATCCACATTCATTTGTTCAGCCATGTCGTGATCTGAAATAACATTAGCCAAAAGAACCAACATATCGAAAGACATAGTGTTAGTCAACGGAAGGTCTTATTGTCTAGTTATTGAATGTACAGTGTCAATGATTGTTACGAGTCCTAAGTCACTTGTTTGTCTAATAGTTCAATGACGTCGTCAAATGTTTCGTGAGTTAGTTAACTTTAAGTTTTAAAGTTTATGTTATCACTTATTGTTCACAACATATCAAACGTTTAAGTTTATTAGTGACATTATTGGATTCGTGACGATATGATTAGTTTATTTACAAGTTTGTACACGTAACAATTCATTATGAAGGTCAATCCAGGCTTAAGCGTAGTTTTGGCAAAGTTAAGCGTAACCAGAGATGATATACGCGTGAGCGAAAGCTTACGCGAAGGATCCTAACTTACGCGTAGGAAAAAGGGGACCTTATGCGTAGGGCTTACGCGTAGGCATATATATATACCTTACGCGTAAGGCTTACTCGTAAGAGTAGACCTTATGCGTAGAGGTCACTGTTTACGCACATCCTTCACAGGATACGCGTAGTCCCATTGTAGAACCTTACGCGTAATGGTTATGCGTAGAATTATTCTTACGCATAACTTGACTACGCGTAGGGTAATCCTTATGCGTAGAGTTTTAAATGACCTTGATTCTGAATATTATGCATAGCAAGACCTGAAATAAGTTCATCAAATCATTAACATTAACACAAAACATCATTTTATCAACAAGTTAAGGCAAGAACATTCATAACACAGTTACGCGTAGGTCAAAACCCTAAGGTTTAAGACTTACACGTATCATTTCTAGCCATGGGATATGCATCAAACAAATTCTGGTAGGTCTAGAGTGTTGTTAGAGTCTTTAGGCCAGGTATTAACATCTAATTCGTTGTAAATCAAAATTACCCAAAGTTATGAACTTTAAACCCTAACTTCAAATTGTCAAACAATTAGTGTTTCTGGGTGGTTAACAACCATGGAAATCATCAATTCAACCTCATATGACCATAACCCAACAATCTTTTAGACCAAAACACTTCACATTTGGAAAAACCCAAATCGACTCATAAACCCTAATTTTCAAAAATCATTAATAAGTGTATCTGGGTGGGTTTTAATGGTTAAAATGGTGTACTTGATGTATAAGAAACGTTTTGACACTATCCATATAACCAAAAAACACACACATAATGATTATGTGTTCATACGCTTATGCGTAGAACACATAATCACGCGTAACACACTTTTTAGCCGTTGGATTTGCATGAGATTAAAAACCTTAGCTTAAGAACATGTTAAGATCATTAAAACACTTACAAAATGATGATCAAAACAACGGATTTCTTGGTTCAATCTTAGGCTAGGATGAATATGGTTGTGTGTATTAAATGTGAAGTAAAAAGTAGGTGGGAGGTGTTTTTATTAAAAATAACTTTAACATTTTGACAGTTTTAGTCCCTCCACCTTTTCCTTTTTCAAACAAAGCCATTTAACTTCCATTTTGGTTACCAAACAAAGTTTTTAGGAAAGAAACTTTGACGACACTCCCCCTTGACTTAAGAAATAATGAAAGGTTATAAATTTAGTCCGAGGAGTGTCATTGTACCAGAAACTTTACCACCATTTGTTAAAAGAAACAACCGAGATAAGATAACATGCAAGTACACAGATGATTTGAAACAGTTAAAGTTATAATTTTCTCCCCTCAACACTTGATCGTAAAAAATATTGAATTTTGAAAGATTATAGTGTTGAAGGAAGAAATGTACTTGCCATGTTGAAAGAAAATAGATTAGAAGAATATTTTTGTTGTTTTATCGGGTTTTATATTTTTGTATTTTGTTTTTGAAAAATTATTTACAAAAGAGATTTTGGTGTTTGATGTGTTTTAAGACTGTTTTGGGAGATCATCCAATTCCTCTTGAGTCAAACACCTCATACCAATCCGGTGGACCAACTCATTAAACCTAGCGGGAGGCAAGGCTTTGGTGAGAAGATCGCCAATTGGTATTCTGTACCCACAAAATATAATTCAACAGCACTGCTCCACGTGGTCCTTGATGAAATGATATCGAAGATCGATGTGCTTTGATTTCGAAAGTTGAACTGAGTTGCACGAGATCGCAATGGCACTCCGATTGTCGCAGTACATCGGGATTCTGTCAAATACGTAACCATAGTCTTTGAGTTGTGTTCTCATCCAGATGACTTGAGCACAACACGCGGACATGGCTACATATTCTGGCTTCGGTTGATGACAACGATGTACAATCCTCGCTTCTTTGATTGCCATGACACCAGCTTTATCACCAAGAAATTGTAAAGCTCACGAAGTACTTTTCCGTGAGTCTAAGCATCCCGCGTGGTCGCGTCTCAAAAGCGATTAGTTCAAAACCGTAATCCTTCGGATACCAGATCACCAAGTTAATGGTTCCCTTGATGTATCGGAGGATTCTTTTAGCCTCAGAGAGGTGGGTTTCAGCTTGGTCGCGACCGATAACGGAGCATAGATAAACGGCAAAGACAATATCCTCTGCTAGCTGTTAGATACATGAGAGACCCAATAATACTACGGTATTTTGTAGGGTCCACCAATTTCCCATGTAAATCAGCGTCTAGCTTCTTGGTATGAGCCATTGGTGTGGCATAGGTGTCACAGTGTTTTCATTCCAAATTTGTGTAACAATTCAAGGGCATATTTGGATTGACTCAAGAAAATACCACGGGTGATTGATGAACTTGCAGTCCGAGAAAGAACGTGAGTTCACCCATCATGGACATTTCAAAATTTTTCTTCATTAGTTTTGCAAAAGCGATTGAAAACTTTTATGTGTAGACCCAAAAATGATGTCATCCACGTAAATTTGAACAATTAAGATATGTGCCCCGTGATATTGTATAAAAAGAGTTGGGTCAACCGAACCTTTGGTGAAATTATTAGCAATGAGGAAGGATGATAGCTTATCGTACCATGCTCGAGGAGCTTGTTTGAGACCATACAGAGCTTTGTTCAGTTTGTAGGCGTGATTCGAAAACTCAGGATCAACGAATCCATCCGGTTGGCTGACATAAACCGTTTCTTTAAGTTGTCCATTGAGAAACGCAGCTTTGACATCCATCTGATAGACCGTCATATTCATATGAGCCGCGAACGCTAGAAATATCCGAACAGACTCAAGACGAGCAACCGGAGCAAAAGATTCTTCAAAGTCAATACCCTCTTCCCGACGATAACCCTTAGCCACCAGACGTGACTTATTCCGGATAACATTTCCTTCAAAGATCCAATTTGTTTTTTCCAAATCCATTTTAGACCAATGACGTAGACTCCTGTTGGTCTTTCAACCAGCTCCCATACTTCAAGACGTTTGAATTGGTTGAGTTCTTCTTGCATGGATTCAATCCAGTTGTCTTTTGTCATTGGTCTTTGATGTTTTAGGTTCAGATTGGCAGACGTGAGTGCATAAATGCAATGTTCACCCTCGTGTGAAGACGTTGTCTTGTAACGACCGGTTGATTCGGGTTGCCAATAATGTTTTCCAGAGGATGGTCTTTCGTCCATCTATGTGTGGAGGGTTGATGTTGATATACATTGTGCAGATTCTGAGGATTCAAATGGTTTGTTGAAGATTCCGCGACATCCGGTGCAGCAGTCTCATTAGCAAACGGGTTGAAGAACGCATTTGGATCAAAATCTGCAGGTGGGGTACTACATTCAGAATATCATCAGCAGCTTCATCATTGTTGGAAGCGGTTTGTTCAACTGTTGTGGTGGAGTCAACTGGTGTAGGTGCATCTTCAAAAGTAGTTGTTGTAGCAGGTGTATCGGTATAAGAGTATTATCGGTTGAGCAGCGGAAACAGCGGATACACCGGAGCACGCTCATCAATATCGTCACGAACAAATGGAGCAAATAACCTTTCCATTTGTTGACGAGTAAGCGGGGGCTTTGTTCACCGCTGATGATGGGGTTTGGGGAAGTTTAAGCGGTTGTGACCGGTTCCAAGCTGTTATACTCAGAAGCCATTTCCGTAAGTTCATCAAAATGAGCATGAATCGCTTCCATCACCTGTTTTGTACGACGATTCCAGATTCGGAAACCTTTTGAATTATCACAATATCCGATAAAGACTCCAATGTCAGCTTTGGCTTTGAGCTTTCCAAAGTCATCACGATCATTATTCGGATAGCAAAGAGATCCAAATACATGAAAGTGTTTTAGATTCGGTTTTCTGTTATGGACGAAGCTCGAAAGGTGTTTTGTTGTATGCTTTGTAATCATAGAACGGTTTTGAGTATAGCATGCAGTAGATACGCTTCGCCCATAAGTAATCTGGGAGTTTAGCATTGATTAACATTGTTCTTGCAGCTTCCACTAACGCTCGGTTTCGTCTTTCGACAACTCCGCTTTGTTCGGTGTATGTGCAATAGATGTTTGATGTCAATTCCCCTTTCTCATAGAATTCACGAAGGGTTTGGTTAACAAATTCAGTGCCTCTATCTGCTCTGATTATGCGAACGGTGTTACGTAGCTGAACTTGTATTTTCGTGAGAAAGGTGATGATCCATCGTGAATAGTCATCAACAATTACTAAGATGTAGCGTTTGCCATTGATCGTTTGCACGCACTTCGGGCCACACAAATCCATGTGAAGAAGATGAAGCACATGCTCGAGAGTGTGTTCCACCTTTGAAGGAAAATGAGCACGAGTGCTTTTGCCTTCTTCACAAGCTGAACAAAGGTGATCTTTAGAATACCGAAACCGTGGAAGTCCTTCAACTAGTTTGTGTCGAGCAAGGTTGGTGATGGTTTGAAAGTTTAGATGTGAGAGACGACGGTGCCATAGCCAGGATTTTGTTGATGTTGCCTTTGAAAGTAAACATATGGGAGATGAAGCAACCATGTCTTTCATAGAGATAGTGTAGAGACTAGAATTACGCGATCCGGACATAAGGTCATTTCCTTGTAGATCACTTAATGAAACAAGTTTTCTCCCGGAAAGCAACCTCCAAATCTCCATCACAAAACTGACCTACCGAAAACAGATTATGACCGAGGCCTTCCACATAGTAAACCCTGCTAATTTCGATGTTCCCATTGACATAGTCTCCGTAGCCCATGATAGCTGCGAAGTGATCATTCCCGAACCCGACAGTGCCAATGAACTTTGCAATAAAGTTTGATAACAGTTTAAGATTGCCTGTCATGTGTCGGGAACATCCGCTATCAACAATCCAGAGAATGATCAGTATCACCTGCATTACACACAGACGACACAGATGGAATAGAAGTAGATTTGGAACCCAAAATGTTAGAGGGTTCCGTAGCAGTTATAGTAGATATACACACATCAATAGCTTTAGGTATCCACTTAAATCCTAGTGTGTTATATATCCATTTCGGCCATCTCCAACTAGTATTTGCTTTAGTCTTAGTGAATGCACTAGGTGGTACTACATTCCTAGGAGGTGACACTGGAGCTACAGGGACAACAATGCGTTTCTTAGAATCTAAAGATGGCGGTCTACCAAGCACAGACTTAGAAAGATTAGTGGGCCTAGAGGTATTCCGTTTCTTAGGATTCCTTAAACGAGAGATGATAGCTTTAGCAACACATTTATCATGGCAATCGGAATTCATACTTTTACCACAAATAACACAAGGTGCATCAGACTGAATATCAAAAGTACTTAACGGTTTAGCATTCGTTACATCACTATTTCTATTACATTTTCCAGACGCAATATCTATAGTGGAGGCAACGTGAGTCTTATTCATAGTCCTAGGGTGTTCTAGGTTCATGAGTACTAAGTGTTACTGGGGCTAATCTCTTAATGATGGTTGGCGGAAGTTGTTCATACTTTCCTAACATTTCTCTTAACTTGAGGATAGTGTGAATCAGATCTTGATTTTCGCATCTAACATTTCCAAAGAAAATGCATAACTTCTTTAATGTGTGCAAGATAATGATCAAGTTCATTTGATGCTTCATCACGAGTCTTTTTGAGTAAATAAAATATGACACCATATTCCTTTTTAACGTGTACAAGTTCTTGTTCATATTTTGAGATTTGACACTTAAAAGACACATTTTGATCATCCAATTGCTCAATTTTAGGGTTAGAAGATTTTGTACGCATCGGGCGATTTTGTGTTGAAAAGCAAGTTGTTGATCGTGAATATCTTTTGACACCAATTAAGACGACGTATTGCATTTGAAAGTTCGTTTGACAATCGCTTGTTTTCAACTTTAAGGACTCGATCCAAGCACATTATCGTGTTTCAACATTTATCACGAATCAACAAGATCAGCAGAGGTATGATTAAATGCATATGACAAAGAATTCAATAACACAACATTATGGACATCAGCACAGATGACATCTTCCAAGAGTCGATCAACATCTTTTCTCAACATTTTCTTTTTACGCTTAGTGTTAGAAATAGATGTTTCGTTTTTTCAAAACGACCTTCATCTCTCCAAGTTCCTTATGAAAATCCTTTTCCCAAGCTAATGCACAATTTTTCAAATTTTTAACGTTAGGTAAAAGATTTTTCTGAAAAATGTCTCTTTGTTCTCGCGCAGAGGCGATTGAAAATGATCAATTTTGATTTCAGAATGATATTCTATCTCATGTTGTAAAATTTTGAGGTCAACCATGAAAATGTCAAAATATCTAAGAATTTTTCGATTTTCGTGTTTTGAGTTTACTTCACTAATGGAAGGTAAAGGACCATAAATTTGTGCATAATCTGGTTGGGGATTAACATTAGAAGACTCGGGTGTTTTGATGATAACCCTTGGTGTGTTAGAAGAATCCGTTGGTGTGACGAAAGTGACCGCTTTTGAATAGTTAAAAGGTTTGTTGTAAACAACTTTTTCTAATTTTGATCGACTCTCGTCTTCGGCATCTAATTCCTCTTGACGATGATATTCAACAACATCATAATGTAATTATCAACTTTATATTCTCGTGGAAACTTCAGATTTGGTTTGAATGATTTGATTGAAAGCTTAGGTTTGTAATCAGCAAGATTCGGTCCATATCCATTTGGATTGGGTTTTAAAGTAAACTTTTCAATGGTCGTGACCGACTCGCCATGTTTGTAAACAACAGTTTTAAACTCTTTAAGTTTGTTTTGCAAGCCGATGATTTCTTCAAGATGATCATCTATTCGTTTCGTTGAATGCTTTTTGTATGCAGAGAACTGTTTTTGACAAGTTAACAACTCAGCCTTAGCTTTTTGATTTTCCAAGGTGAGAGCGTTAATTTGCTTTTTATGTTCATGTTTCAGCTTGTTCTATTTCGCATAACAAAGCATTCTTCGGCGGCTAGATCACGCATCTGCCTTTCTAAATATTTTTCATTTTGATAAGATTTGGCAAAGGTCGCTTCAAAACCTTTTTACGTTTTTCTTGAGTTTTGAAAAAGTTGAGTTGCTTTTGTAAACATTCAAAATCCTTGTTAACAAAGGCATTTTTGCATTTCAAGTCCCGATTAATGGCATGACATTTTTCCACTATGGTTTGTTGGTCTTGTATTAAACGAGCAAAATCTGGATGAGGCAAAAGTTCGGCGTGTTCAACGTGAGTCTCAACATGATCATTACGAAGATCCTCAAGTATAACCACGGAGTCAATTTGATTATCAAGGGAAACCGTTGGTCATCTTGATCGTCAAATATAACTACGGGGTCTAGTTGAAAATCGTCGAATGAGATGTGGATGGCTCATTTTGAACATTCGAGCCTTGCCGGATTCGGATGTTGGCGGAGATAGTAGATCGAGATGAAATATGGTTTGTTCGGGTACCTGAGACAAGCCATCAGTGTCATACACTGGCCTGTGTCACTCATGTGTAACTCATGCATATTAGCCATCAACATAACAGCTGCATTGGCCCGCAAGTCCTCCATATCATCATCCGAAGTTTGCCGTTTGCCATAAAACTCGTTTTGTCTGTGAGAGATCCACAAGCTTCATCCTTAAGAGCCAAAAGAAGAGCCTCTTTGAAATAAGCACCGCCCCTAGTCCTTGGCTTTGGGCATGCATTAGCCAGGTGTCCCTTCTCATTGCAGCTGTAGCATCGAAGACCATTCAACCCATTCTGAGCATTTCCCTGTTCCACCACTGAGCTCGATTGTTATTCCTACCCACAAAATTAAACCCTTGACCACCGCCCATCTGACGACCATAACCACGATTCTGAACTTCAACTCGCCCATTGTTCACAACAGCTTGATTCCTTGTATTAGATGAGGAACTAATACGGTTGTTGGATTTGTTGGTATAACGGCTAAAGGCATTAGCAATCATAGCAAATCCTTGTTGCAATGCTTCGAACGGATCGATGTCCTCATTAGCTTCTGCTTAAGCATTGTTGTTGTATGGAACCAATTGAGTTTGTTGAGATGGAGGTTGTGAAGGATCATGTGGTGTGATTGTAGCAGCTGGTTGAGTTGCTGGTTGAGGAGAATAACTGCTTTGAGCATATAAGGCAAGTTGTTGATTTTCCGGATGTGTCGGTGGAGCAATTTGAGCACGGAGAATCCTTTCCCTATCAACTTCCTTTTCATGAGGCTTCAAGTAATCGCACAACAATCCGTAGGTAGACTGATGCATGTTTTTCGCTTGACGGAGAAAAATGACATACTTCTCCCATTCAGAACCAAGACTACTTAGGAACTTAGTATTCACCGCAATTCTTGGCATGATGATGTTGTGTTTATCCAAATCATTGATGATGTCGGAAAATCGGTGATGATAGGACTCGAGTGTCTCTCCATGTTCAATCATGAAGTGTTCATAAGCCAAGTAAATTTTGGATTCCAAATCTTCCTGATTGAGTACAGATCCTTCCATAAGAAGACGAATATGATCCCACATTTTCTTTGCAGTCTTTTGAGCATCAACACTACTAAGAATTAGGTTTGGTAATCCTAGGAGGATATATTCCATTGCAAGCTCATCTCCTTCATAGTGTAGAAGTTCTTGAGGATTCAAGTCTGCAAAAGTAGCAATGTTCGTTTGTTCATCTCTTGGTGGAATGGCATTTGGATCTCCGGGTACAATGACAGTAGGCATCTCAAATGGACCTTCCAAGATAACCTTCTTTAAGAACTTTCCATGTGGCTTCTTTAGATCACAAAACCTAAAGAACCTTATCACCCATTGATCGTAGTTTCCTGGAGTGAGCATTGGAGGTCTATCAAGTGATCCAACCTCATGAATTGATTGTTGGTTGCTTAAAGTTTCAAACATCTTTGCAAACCAAGTGGGTTCCTTCATAGTGATCCTTGATGGATGTTGATTAAAGTCATTTGTGTACGGTTGAACTTGAAGACTTGGTGGTGGTTGAACCATTTGAGGTTGTGGATTTGCAGCAAGTTGTGGAGTATGTTGTTGGTTAAATTGTTGTTGATAAATTGCTTGTTGTTGATTCCATTGTTGATGTTGTGGAGTTAGTTGTTGTTGACGCTGAGGATGAGGATAAGTGTAAGGGAAATAGTTAGAGTATGGTGGTTGTGACATGTTGATAAACTTGTGTTGGTAAAAATGGATCTTTGTAGTCGAATGAACCTTTGTTGATGAAGTGTCCTTAGGCGTAGAAAACACAAGAACCAAGTAGCACTTATGCGTAAAAACACCAAAGTTACGCGTAACAAGAAGGAGTTACGCGTAGGATTTAGCTTACGCGTAAGTGGAAAAAAAAACACTAAAGTTAGGCGTAGACAAAAGTTAGGCGTAGGATTTTCTTATGCGTAAGACTAGGCTTAGGCGTAGGAAAGATCTTAGGCGTAGGATTTCTACGCCGTAGCTTATGCTTATGCGTAATTTTAGGTTTTTGCTCAAATGATCTTTTACACTATCACAAAGCAAAAGATATCCAAAGTCGACGTATTTTCAGACTTATCCAAGTAAGAAAACATGGAATAAACCACTAAAATGAAGATCAAACCAAGGAGGCACTTACACGTAGTTTTAGGGTTTTACTACGCGTAGAATTGCTCGTAATTTTGATTCTATCCAAAAGTGTTTCTAAACCAGTTTTTGTGTGATAAAATAGCTTCAATAACACCAAAATACACAAAAGTGTGAAACTTGATGATCCAAAGCCCTTAAAACAGTTATGCGTAGAACTACACCCACGAATAAAAAACTAGCTCAAAAACAATGATCCACGCATAAAGTTTGAAACTTTTTGCCAAAAACAAGTATGTTAACACCTTAAAACGTTGAAAGTGCAAGAATCTTGGATTAAAAAGCGAACCAAAGAATACGTTAACTTTACGCGTAAGACCAAGAAAAAAACCTTCAAAAACAAACTTGTTCACCCAACTATTTGGCGATTGATACCACTGTTAGGTCACAAGGTTTACCACACAAGCTTATAAGCAAGATAGAGAGGCGATTGAACAAGAAACCAAACACACACACACGATATGAATAATACGGTTACGCGTAGGAGTATGTGAAAGGAAATAACTTGAACAACCAACCTTCAAATGAAGGTTTACATAAGGTATTTATAGGAGGGAAGCTAGGGCAACACTCCTAGTTCTCTTCCTTTCTCCTATGGGCTTGGGCCTAAGCTCATGGGCCTTCTACATAAGCTTAAGGCTAATAACAAACATAAAGGCCATAATAAGCTAACTATTACATATGAGTAACTAACACTTGAATAAGGTCTAGGAGTGATTCCAACATTTTGCCTATAAATAGTGAGCCATTTCTTCATTGTAACTCAGATGGGGTCTCAAACTTTTAATCCTGAGGACACTAATGATTTGGTCAGTTCTATGTAAAGGGATTAATACTGTCTAAGTGTCCTATCAGCAAAGAGCCACCTACTGTAATGAAATTACTTCCAATTACTGTCAGTGTCCCCTCATAAGTCGAGAAGTCATAAGCTTGTTCCTGGTCCCCTAAGCCAAGTCATTAAGTTCCGCTACATGCTAGACCTATAATAGTGAGTGCCCGGGCGCTAGCAACTTAAACACTCACCCCCTAATTCTTAAGTTCATCCAAACAGTAGGTGATCAGTTGATCAAATCACACAAGTAGAAAGGGTCGTCAGTTGGTCATATCTTACCCTTTCCGTCTCAGTCTACTCACTTAGGGTCAGTTGGTCATATATCCTAAGCAACTAGCCTCTACCGGCATTCGAAACTACTAAAACAAGGGTAGCTACCAATAAACTATGCATGCATACACTTAGAAATAATTATACGGAAGCATTGTAAACGCTAACAAAACAATTAAGGAATCATAACTAGGCCAGCACCAAGAGGTGCTTCGCCGCTCATATTAACCATACAAATCAATTCAATGTTTAATGTTACGAAATACATGAATCAAAAGTAAAGAAAAGATAAAAGCTAATGCTTATCGTAGGGGAGTGATTTCTCCCTTGGAGATAGCTCCGTATGCTCTTCTAGATCTGCCTTTGGCTTCTTCTCACGTTCTCTGATTGTTGTGTGTGAAATGGGATCCTTTGAAATGCTGAAAATCGTGGGGTATTTATAGGCCCGATCTTGGTTAAGGCGTAACTATTAAAAGAGTTACGTCGTAACATATAACTCTTCGTAAATTGCACTAGAAATGCTGGTTACGGCTTAACCTCAGGAAGGGGTTACGCCGTATCTTCAATAAATATTGGTTACGCCATAGTTGATGCATGAGTTACGGCGTAATTATCAGCGGCGCGAAACCTCATTTGACCTAATATGGTTACGTCGTAATCGTTGGGAGATTTATGATGTAATCTTCTGATAAGTTGGTTTTCTGAGCCACGCTTTAGTTACGGCATAATGTGAGAGAGAAGTTACGCCGTAACATCTTTAAACTAAGCATACTATGATAAATCTTCAATAAACTTTCCAATTCCGCGGTTCTTTAGCTCCAATGCTCGTAATTTACCTGAAAGTGAAATATAATGGAAAACAAGCATAAATCCAAAAATGATATAAATTACAAGCATTATCGGGGGAAATTGACACTTAATATTCAGGATAATTTGATGTTATCAGCCCTTCTCAAAGGCGAGATCACGAGATACTACACGTCATCCAAGCAAGGGGTCCTTAATTGATTTGTTCCTCCACAAGATTTCTGTAGCAAGATCTTGTATTTCATATTTCACATATTTGTTGTATTATAGTTGTGTTGGTTTGGTCCTCCGTGTTAAGGACTCGGTATTTAGCTTTGTACCGTAAAAAGTGTGTTTAATGCTGTGAAGGCTTCACTCCGCCGAAGTTGAAGGAGTTTGTTGACATAGTGCTTGAACTCTCGAGTAGGTGACTCGGGGTGGAGTAGGGCAAGGAAGGTATCCTTGTAGCCGAACCACTATAAATCGGTTGTGTCATTTCTATCCTTTACTTTACTTGCTTTCTTACTTACATTACTTATTGATCTATACTTTCTATCCATCCATACGATTTCACATAACATCGAATCTAACGTTTTTGAAACTAACTTAAAATCGGAAAAACTATTCAACCCCCTTCTAGTTTTCCACAATAGGCATCAAGAGCTAAGTTTACAAAAGTTTTTAAGTAAATAGTATTTTAAAAACTTTTCAATCACAATGGGTTCTGAAAATTATAAAGAAGGGCATTCTTTGCAACGACCTCCACTACTTGAAACTAATGGTTTTATTTATTGGAAAATAGATTCAAACGTATGTGAAGTAAAAGATATTGATTTGGTACATCATTGTTGAAGGCGACTTTGAAGCCACTACAAAAGATGATAAAACCGGAAATCTAATAAACACACCTCATGATCAACTTTCTGATGAACAAAAGAAAAAGCTTTCCAAAAATAGTGAAGCTAAAATGGTTTTATACAATGCTTTACCCAAAAAGCAATTCGAAAGAATTTCTATGCTTAAAACCTCTAAAGAAATTTGGAATTCTTTAGTTGTAAGTCATCAAGGAAATCAACAAGTTAAAAACAATAAAATAGATTTGTTTGTTTAACAATATGAACAATTTTCAATATCGGATGAGGATACTATAGATAATTCTTTTGTTAACTTTAATACTATAATTACATCATTACAAGCACTTGAGGAGTCTTTCTCTAGTCGTAATCATGTTAGGAGATATCTAAGGGCACTTCCATCCAAGTGGAGATCAAAGGTGATGGGCATCGAAGAATCAAAAGACTTGTCAATCCTCACCCTCGACGAACTCATAGGCAATCTAAAGGTCTATGAGCTTGTCCTCGCTAAAGATTCAAAAGCCTCAAAAGAAAAGAAAGAGAAGAACAAATCTCTTGTCTTAAAAGCTGAGAAGATCTCAAGCGATGAAGAAAACTCTTCTTCGGATAGTGATGACGAAGAATATGCCATGGCGGTAAGGGATTTCAAGAAGTTCTTTAGAAGAAAGGGAAGATATGTCGAGCAACCATATGACGACAAGAAGGGGTTCCAAAAAGGCAAAGATGACAAGAAAGCAAGGGATGAACGCCCATGTTTTAAATGTGGAGACCCTAATTACTTCATTAGTGAGTGTCCCAAACGTGACGAACAAAAGGCGTTTGTGAGTGGTTCGTGGGGAATGAGCGAGATGGAGGACGAAGAAATTTGTCTCATGGCAAATGACTCAAATGAGGTATGTCCCGAATCTCTCTATTGTAGTAGCTCATCATTAGATGATGATTCATTGCATCGTGAATATGATAAACTTTGCAAAATTAGTCTAAAAGTAATTAGCAAAAATAAGATTTTGAAAAATAAAAATGAACGCTTAGAATGTGAGCTTTGTGTTCAACTTCAAACACTAGTTGATAATCTTGATTCCAAGATTTCTAGAATGAATACTAATACTCTAAATACAATATTAGATAGTGTTAAAACAAGAAACAATCAAAAGGGGTTAGGTTTTCAGGAACATAATGCATCAACTAGCAAGAATAAAGAAACACAATTCGTCAAAGCAACCGAAAAACAAGCTATTGTAGTCACGGATCCTACGGATCCCTTGAAAAGGGAACCGTCTAGTGTAAAACCAGGGATCCGTGGGTCTGTAGATGTAAATAGTAGAAATAATGTAGCTACTTCATCTAGAACCGACTTTGTTATCGTTAACAAACCACTAAAACATAATCAAAGTTTTATGAGAAACAAAGGTCCATCGTTTTTAAAACTAAACACATTTATAAGGAGACCTAATAATGTTTATCCGAGAAGCAACCACCATCAAATGGGATGGAATCCTAATGTACAAAATGGCTTTCCTTTTCAAAACTTTACACCATGGAATGCATTCGCACCTTTTCCATATATGCCTAACATGAATGAAATGTATAACACTAATGGACCCATGAACAAATGGGGACCAAACTTTTCAGTTAATTATTTTTTTAGGTGTGCTTAAAGGTCGACCTAGATCCGGATGAATGGATCAAGGATAGCGGGTGTACGAGGCACATGACCGGCAATAAATACTTGTTTTCCAAAAACCAATGCAATCAACTCACACTCCTAAAACCAAGGATTTCAATCTCTTTCTACTAAATCTATGAGAAGTAGCAAAGATTCCTCAAAAGAGATTAAGAAACCCTTAATTCTAAAAACGCCCCGTTTACCTTTTATTCACATATAGATGTTACGATTAAGCACATATCATTATGGGTGACGGTTTGTTGAACTTTCATGTCGATCAATAACTCTAACATTTTTCAAACGAAATTTTAGGATCACGGAGTAGGAAACACAACTCAGCGAGGAGTGACCATACAGATAGAATACATTGTCCCTGATTTTTCACAAGCTCCCAAACTAAGTGTAAAATCGAAATCATTGTTAAATATGATTGTAGATGCTAACACTACCCATGGAAGTTACTTGTGTAATTAGCTCTTGCTCCCATTTTCCTATTTTCCTCTAATTATTTTATTTTTGGTGAGAAATGAATTTCTTCAAGTTTCTCATTTCGATATGTTTTATTCCGATAAAGATATGAAGCTAAGAGGCTAATTAGTTTTCCATCTTCCATCGAAAACTGTTGCACACAAGAATGAGGTCCACATTAAGGTCATAATTTAACACGATTTAGGGAGATATCCTTTTTATTATGACCGAAACAACTCATCTACGAGTCCAGAGACGTTTTTTATATAGATATCTCCGATTCAAAGTTTGGCTTTAACACTATTTCAAAGACATTTGCAATTTTGCAATTTAGGCCCCTCGTCTTTTCAACCCACTAACTCAACGGGATTACCATTTTATCAGAAGTCTTATTATGACTTTGAATTTTCCTCCACCTTTTTGAAGTCCATGACAACGGGGGTACCGTCAGACATAGAAAACTTTTATGGCTTTGGATTTTCACTTTAATACATTTGGGCTTTATTTCATGTTAATTTTTGTGCCAAACTCCGAATCCTACGGCTTTTATACCGCAACACTGAAAATACCTCGATGTGTACCCAACTCTTATGGGCAAGGATTCTCTAAAGAAGATAAAGAACTAACTATCGCCAAAAACTTAACATCTTTAATTATTTATTCACAAATATGGGGTGAGACAATTTTGTGGGAGCAAAAAGCCACAAATACCTTCGATGGGTTCTAAAGAGAACCATCTACTCCACGCTTAACATCTAAACTCATAAGTAACTCTATCATTCCTTGATCTCAGCAAATTTAAAATCCCAAATAATGAGATCCACGGATGCTTAGCCGATAATTAAATTATCTATGGTTAAGGGAACAAGCTAGGGCTTAACACGCCTGGTCAAGTCAGAATTCTATTCCTACTCTCCCCAGCGGAAAGTCAACAAGGTGTCAAAACATATATTAATTTAGCTAATGTTTCATCAAATAATCTCAAGTCTCGCATTTTAAAGTCACTTATTAGAAACTAGCAAATCTTTTCAAAGCTTCGCATATTTAAAATCACTTAGGGAAGCTTGAAAATTCTTGGCCTTGTGAGCTAGAATCGCATTTTATAGCCTCTTGTCTAAGCAATTAGCAAAGGCTTTTTCAAGAAAACGCATATTTAAAGTAACTTCTAAGAAACTCGCAAAGACTTTTAAATCATAAAACTAGCAAAAGCTTACAAAACATTTTAAATTTTTCACATTTTTGCATAATGTTTTTTCATTTTCTAAGGGAAAACGGGGTTGCGAGAGTATGCGACAAAAAATAAGCAAGTGCGGTCAAATCAAATCGAAGATTACCCACCCCAGACTAAAACGAAACATTATCCTCAATATTTAAAGGCAAAGTTAATAACGAAAATCTAAAAGCCGTTTATTAAGTATGCTAGAAGATAAACGTTAGTTGATAAGATTACGGATATCGGATTTCCATCAGCATCGATCATGAAACTTTAGTGGAGAAAAGACAAACTTCGAGCACGAGAGTCTTCATATCGGGAAAATCCTAGACAAAAACATCACAAACAACCAAACACGATAAATCGAAGAGGCTAACCTCCACGCCACTTATTAGTAAGAAAGTAGAAAGAAGATAGAACGCTTGTTTTGCTATCGAAATGCTAGCTTGACCCGCCCCGAATTCATTTGTCCTTGGGGAAGCAAGTGGAAAAAATAATCTCCGTCGGACTTTCGTTCAAGAGGTTTGGATAAACATTGAAACATAAGAAATTCCACTCCGATGAGATACCCACGGTTCTAAATAGCAAAAACTCTAAACGGTGATACCGGGGTCAAAGATGGTTGTTAGGTTCCCATATTAGTAACACAAGCATCAATAGAAGAAATAGAGAAGAAGAGAAGGCGGATGAACATACACACACACTTACGTGTAGGACTATGTGACAGATTATGCTTAAGAGTAAATGTAAATGTGAACAACCAACCCTCAAGTGAGGGTTATACAAGAGTATTCATAGGAGGGAACTAGGGCAACACACCAAGTTCCCATCCTTTTCCTTATTGGACTAGGCCTAGGCTTATGGGCCTTCTACATAAGCCTAAGGCTTAATTAATAACATAAAGGCCATATTAAGCTAACTATTACATATGAATCACTAACACTTGAATTAATGTTTAGGAGTGATTCCAATAATCTCCCCTTAAGTGTTGGTGATGAATGAAAGAGTGATAAACGATGTAGGTGCTGATGTAATAGTAGCTTTGACGTCTTCTGACATTCTTCTTTCTTGTGAGATGAATTGCCTTGATTCGAACAATCTCCCAAGTGTAGAGAAGTTGTTTCCTTTGAAAAGTTTTGCTTTGACGTCATCTTTGTTCTTTGATCTTTGTTCTTGGTAGTGATAGTATGTTGTTGTTGTCTGCATCAGGTCTGCTTCGTTGCTCCAGTGTCTCCACATGATTCTTCAACATGCTCACACGCTCTTTGACGTTGGATTACAGTACTGATGAAGTTCTCTTAGTCTTTAACTTTGTAGATTCTTTGACTTGATGAAGAATCTTTCAGACTTTTGTGTTGCCTTTTGATAGAACTTCCATTAGTGATTTTGTTGATATGAGCATGTTAAGAATCTGCACGATCAGTCTGCTCCAGAGCTTCCATAAGAAGAAAACATAAGAAAGGTTAGTAATAAGCGGATTCCGGCACTTACAAGTTTAAACTTCGAGAGTGTTAACAAAGCATAGTGTGAAAACACAACTCTAATTCTGACAAAGGTCGCTCCTTAACCGGAGTCCCACAAGTGAGATAACGCTGATGTACGGGTACACCTACAGCTCAGATGAGTCAGCTGAGGTACACCGAAGCATCACCTCACGCATGTAGACCGCTTGAGACACACCTGCGTAATCCATGGAGTTACCGGTGACCTCGGCAGGTCTGCTTTGATGTTGACCCCGCAGGAGTTTCCATTATTCAATCACTGAGGATCACAAAAGTGAACCTCTCATAAATGTTCTCGACTGATTTCTAGGATCTGTGTAGGACTCGATAATGTACCACTGTTGTTCTTATTGTTGAACGACAAGTGATGAAATGTCAAGTGTACCTATGAGATCTTTTGATGAATCTCGTGGCTCTAGACTCAATAGTGCGCTTTGGTTTTCCGAGGAGACTAGGGAGAGTGTCTCCTTCTTCAATACCAGCAATCTCTAAGAGAAAGCCGATAGTTTACGTAGGGTTCCCCAGTGAGAATGAAACAAGCTTCTGTTGAGAGAAACTTGAGTGGCTAAGAAGGTTTAGTGCATGCCACAATCGGGTCCATGACGACTTTTAATCTTCAATACCGGTGTCATCAAGTGACAACCAATAGTATATGAATTGAACCCGGTGTCTGCCCTAAGTTGAATAATCTGGAGGGCTATTTCTTTTCACCCTTTTCTTTGCTTTTCTTTTTAATTCTTCAACTCCTTCTTTCTCTGATTCTCATTTTCTCCATTTTATAATCATACCTAAGGACTTCTAATTCTAACTATTGGTAGTGTCCTTGGGTAGATCCCTCCGGCTCTGGCGGATCATGGGACGGTTAGTCCTAACCTTAATCACCTTATAACTCCATTGCCATAAAACCATTTTTCATGAAAATCTCTAGAAGTGTTTGTGAATGAAAAACATGTTTGAACACTTCAAGAGTTTTAGATTTTCAGAAATACTCCCCTCAACATGTGCTTAAGAGTTTTGACGTGAAATCAAGTGAGGAAAGAGCGCCGCACTTTTGAATTGATCGACTCAAGATAGACAATCCCTTGGAGACACGATTACGCTTGCATAGTTAAAGAGTTGCATTGTCAACTTTTAGGTGACAACTAGCTCTAATAACTACCTTGAAGATGTGGACAACCCCGAAAGGTTGTCAAACTCGTCAAAGTTCATGTCTATCAAGAGTTTCTCGAATGGGTACAATTTACTTGGATAAGTCTTGGAAGACAAATCTTTTAAATGTATGACTGTTCAGATCTCGTCAATTCATGGGTTGAAGTCTTTTCACACGAGGATTCAATAGCAAAACACAACATATTTCTTATCACATAATTTTCTCCCCCTCAAAAATGGCATATAAATGTTATTTTTGAAGAAATGTTGAGAATAAATATGACCATTTTGAGTTTTGTGGGAAGATTACACAAAGAACAATTTGTGAACAAAATTATATAAGTCAAGTACTCCCCCTCAACAAGTGATATAAACGGTTGAGGTTTTGAAAATCATAAGGGAAAGTACTTGTTCTTTTGAGCAAAACCTTTTAAAATTGAAAGGTTTGATAGGTTTTACTCAAAAGTAAGAAGCTTTCGCTCCTTTTATAAGGATTGTGGCACTGAAGCGTACCACAGGGTCCTTTATTTACAAGAACGGGTTGTACACTGTTATATGTGCACAAGCCATTTTAATTGTAAAATCACACATCCAAATTAATAATGAAAATGAAACAGTTTAAGGGGTACCGTGTGAAGTCCATCAATCTTTCCAGGAATGCGATTCGGGCGTTGATAGCCGGTGAGAGAAAACCTGGGACGACCACCTACAAAGCTTTCCAAGTGTTCTGAACCTAAATCGTCCCTTCTGCATACAACCTTTCATCTATTCGGAGTGATGATCCTCTTCACATCCCGCCTATCCCGAGAATTCCATCGCTAGGAGAACCAATTCCTTCATGTATCTCCTCAACCTATAAGCCAAGCCATCCCCACCATCTTCAATGTGTGATCCCCAAACTTTTGAAGATCTCTACACGCCATCAAGCGCTTGCGCTGTAGTTCGCCGCTGCGGTAAACTACCCAATGGTTTGCCGATGAGAGTGTATTGTGAAAGCCGGTTGATGTCGTATTTCTAGCTGAGGTCCGTGAAGTTGACACGGTCTCGATATGATTCAACAAACAAGTTGTAAATCTTCTACACGTTCTTGGATCACTATGATTCTGATGAATATGAGTAAGGACTTGATGTATTCACGCTGAATTTCAGTACTGAGAAATGTCTCATTCTTCCCGCACTTTAGCAAGATACGATCTTCAATGTCGTTGAGAGACAAGTTTTGAAAGTCCGCCACGAATTCATAGTCCCTTCGTCTTGTATTTTGACCACGATAGACTTGAGGAAGGTGTAATCCCATTTAGACGAAAGGGTGACATGCTTAACAAAGAACGATCCCTTTATCATCGTATTACACTCATGTGGAGACCGTCAACCCGCAGCTTTTGTAGTAGATTCACGTCTGGTATTCTCGCCAATGGTGAATCCCGTGCATATTGCATCAATATCATACCGCTCCACGCTGTTGAAAACATGGGTAGCCTTTTCTTCGATGGCTATGCAGTTGGAGTATATGGCTGCCGGGAACGGAAGTATAAGTGATGTAGCGTATTTCTTTGAACCATCGCTACCGTGTAGAAGAAATTCCAAATCCTTGTTGAAGAAGTAGCGAAATGGAATCCTAGGTTGATCCGTTGGCCAATCGCTGGTATAGGTTTAGACCACTCGTGTAGTATGCGTGGTTGTCTCTTTTTAGTGAAGTCGATGTTTGCTTCAGGGTTGAGCCAATCAATGTTGGTAGACATGGCTCGTGCTATGTTTTCAAGGTGATATTCGACTTCAATATCACTTTCCGAGTTGTCTTTGAGTAGTTGAAAGGCTTCATTCTTGATTCGTCTCAACTCTGATTTCGTCATCTTCTTCACATGAAACTTCTCTTGCAATAACTTAGCATGCTCCAACGTACTACCTTCTACCATATTTGGTTCATCAGTTAGAGCGGGAGTGGCATCAACAAGTGTGGAGAACCATTCAAACTCTGTGTCATCTTCGCCGAGCCATGAGACGACATCAGCCTTAGGAGACTTCTTCTTCTTCTTTGGCCTTGATGAGGATGATGGTTTCGTTGAAGCGAGAGGTGGGTTGTTGTTGGGGCTCGTGGACTTCCTCATCGCCACCACCCCAAGCATACTCAAAGTGATCACCGGTTTTCTCCTCGTCTGGTGGTAACTCAGTCCCGAGGTTTGTCGCCAGGAAGAACGGAGGAGATCGTGGTAGAGCTGGAGTCCTTTGGGGTGGAGCTTGCATGGAAGATGATTCACCGCTTTCTTCGGGCGCTTAGGCTCGCTACCTTATCCTTATCCTTATCTTCATCGCCTCTTGACGCTTAGGCCTTTGAGCTCGCGTCTCTGATGCTCGATTTGTTGGTATTCCAACAATGCTTTAAACAAATATTTTCGTAGAGAAGCAAATGTTGCATCATTGACATTTGAGATACAAGCTCTTAACCAATTCAGATTCAGAATATTATGGGATCCTGGGATTGATGTTTACTTGCATTGGTGTTGATCTTATCGTTTGATTGGCCAAGTGTAATAGATTCTCGATAGAGTTGTTTGGTTAACATCTCCTTTGTAACCCGTGAACCGCGTCAAGAAGGAACTTGTGAGTGTAAGCTTTTGATCATCTCGCTCATTTCCCCTGAAGATCCCGCTGTATGAACTTCCGATGTACTCCTTTCTTTCAATTTCACATCTTGTCATTTCGTATGAAGATATCGAACTCCGTCGTACGAGAAAATTCAAATTTTTGTAAAGCACGCCTTTCTTCCCCACCGCTTGATGCCTTTCTAACGATCCTTGTCCTTGGTCGATAAATCCAAGAGTCTCGCTGGCTTCTTCATCGATTTGATGTGGATTTGGTTGTTCTTCCGATGGTGGTGGTGAAGAGTGAGAAGACGTCCGATGATGATGATGTGAGGTGACTGGATCCTTTGGAGGTTCGAGGTTTGTTCTTTTGAACGGCCGACTTTGTAGAAGAAAGTCATCATATTCAACCTTGTCATCCTTTCCAGCCTTAGCTCTTTTCTCAATCCGGCCTCCTCTTCCTCTCTCGCTTTGGCATGAGCCGCAGGTCCTTCATCGCTCTTTTCTTTTCGTCTTTTACCTTTCGGTTCCTTTTCCAAAGTTGTAATCAATGGTGAGTCTTCCACGCGCCGTTGTTGCTCAAGGTGGTGGCACCACCCCTTATCGGGTTGATTAACCGCATCGAATTGGTGTGGATTGGACGCCACCACTTGACCCTGGGCCACGATTTGTTCCTTTCAAATTCTTTTGCAACGTTTGGAGTCTTAATGATTTTGAACTTCTTCCCTGAAGTCGTGTCCGCTTGCTCGTCATCTAAGCTTTCTTCTTCTTGCTCAAGTACTAGAGTCTTCCCTTTGCCTTGGTCAGCCTTTTGACCGGAGGTTTAGCTAATGCTGAGTGACAACGTTGTAGTTTCAGAGTAGATAACCTCTTCTTCTGATTCGTTCCTCGAAGCTTTCATCCACTAGCTTTGTGGTTCGTGACTTGGGAATGGGATTAGGAACAACTTCCTTAGAGGGAATTTTTCTTTCTTGAGTGTGTTTCCTCTTAGGGAACTTTCGTAATCCTCTCAGCTCTTGCAACACTTCCTCGTGACCGCCTCTTCTGGTTTTCCTAGAAGGTGTGCCAGAAGACTTGTCATCGATAAAACCAACTTTACCTTCATCAACTGTTTGATTGCATCAGAGAGAAGGTGATCCGGTAATACAACACCCCGCTTATTTGTTGTAGATTCCTTGAATCTCGACCGTGAGTGTAGGCTCATACAACATAGAGTGATTGTTGGTCGGCCAGTCTTAAGGGAATATCTGATTTAACCCAAGAGCTCTAGATCAACAGCTTTTGTGTATCCTCATGTAGGGATCTTGAGCCTCGCTTGAAAGACATCATGTCATCCCATATGAGCTTCAACTTCGAATGTTTCATGTGACCAAAGCTAGAAAAATCTGTAGTTCCATGAGCTTGGATGCTCATAACCACCTGCCATCCCGTAAACAGATTTTGTGATGATGATGAAGAGGGTTCTGTGGTTGGGGATATTCTTAAGATCAACATAATGCTGCTTGGTGATTACCCCTATAGCTCGCCATAACCGATGCCGATCATGAATTGCAAGAACGAACTCTTCTTAGGGGTGTAGGTTTACTCGTTGGTTCAATGACGTGAATGAGAAGAATAGCCCGCAAGTCTCTGGTGTGATGCTGACTTGCTTATGATTGAGAGTCACTAAACATTTTGCCCTTTGATCCTTTTGCATTATGTGCCGTAATTGGCGTATGTAGATTCTCAAACTGTGGCAGAGTTGGTGAGCATATTCTCATAAGAGTGGTTCTTCTCGAATGTCCACCGCTATCAAGAAGACTCGAGCGTGAGAGTATCAAAGTCAACCCGGCGGTTGTTCTTTCCAATCATCATTGATAGCCATAAGGGAAGATATCAAGAACGGAGAACATTTGGTGCATCCATTCTGCATTTGAGCGTCCATGTCGTGATCCGAAAGATATTTAGCCAAAAGAACCAACATATCGAAAGACATTAAGTTAGTCAACAGATGGTTATATTGTCTAACTATTGAATGTGATATGTCGATGATTGTTACGAGTCCAATGTCACTTGTTTGTCCATAGTCCAATGACGCCATGATAAGTATCTGAGTTTATTAACTTTAAGTTTTAAAGTCCAAATTTTCACTTATTATTCACAACTTGTTAAACATTTAAGCTTATAGTGACATTATTGGTTTCGTACGCTATGATTTATTTATTTACAAGTTTGCACGCATAACAATTCAGGTTAAACAAGGCTTAGGCATAGAAATGTAAAGCTTATGCATAAACAAGAGTGATATATGCGTAAACGCAAAGCTTGGCGCAGAGGTTCTGACTTACGCTGTGAAATAGCCACACGTAGAAAAGGGACCTTATGCGAGCTTACGATGTGCATATAAACCTTATGCGAAGGCTTACTCGTAAGAGTAGACCTTATGCGTAGAGGGTTACCGTTTACGCATATCCTTCACGTGATACGATAGTCCCTATGTAGAACCCTTACCAGAATAGCTTACGCATAAGATTACCTTTACGCGATAACTTTCTACGCGCAGGTGATCCTTATAATGTAGTTTCTAGTAACCTTGATTCAATTTCACACGTAATAAACCTCGAAATAAGTTAATCATAGCACCAAGATTAACACATACATTCAATATTTATCGATCATACCATGAATAATCATTTAAATGCTTATGCTAAGAAAAACCTTAGCGTAGCTTCCAAACCCTATGTTTCAAGAATTACGCGTAGAGAATTTAGCCATAGGAATTGCACTAAAATGATTCTCGAAGTCTAGTAGCCTATAAAGATGTTTTATCCAAGTTTTAACATTAAACTCAACATGAATAAAAATACCCAATTCAGATGAACTAGAACCCTAAATTTAAATTCTTTCACATTTGATGTTTCTGGGCAAGATCTAAGCATGGATATAGTTAATTCATCATATAAACAACATCTTATAAGCAACTAATTGACCGTGAAACACCCAATTCAACGATAAACCCTAGTTTTCTAGAATCAATCAATTCGTTTCGGTAAGTTTTGAGGATAAAAAAATGGTATCATTGATGTTATGTAAACGCTTCGACACAATTATTTTAACCACAAACACATAAACAAAGATTATGTGTTCATGCGCATACGCGAGAACACAAAATCGCCTTAGATTAATATCTAACCGCTGTTTTTAAAACGATAAAACCATTGTTTATAATCTTGTTACAAAACACAAAACACTTACAAAATGAAGATCTGAAACACGGATTTGTAGATGGATTTTAGGCGTAGGATGTGTTTGGTGAAGAATTAAATGTGAGGAGTTAATGTTGTTAGGTGAGGTGTTTTTGTTAAAAAATACTTTAACCTTTTTACACTTTCAGTCCCTCCACCTCAACCATTTTCATCCAATGCCCATAACTTCCAATTTGGTTACCAAACGAAGGATATTTGGAAAGAATTTTGACGACACTCCCCCTCGACTTAAGAAATAATGAAGTTTTATAAATTTTAGTCCGAGGAGTGTCAGTAAACCAGAAAAGTGACCACCATTTAAAGAAACAACCGAGATAAAGTAACATGCAAGTACAAGGTTTTGATGTTAAGTATTAGTTTTCTCCCCCCTCAACACTTGATCAAAAAATATGAATTTTGAAAAGATTTGAGTGTTGACAGAAGAATTGTACTTGCAATGTTAAAAGAAATATAGATAGAAGAATATTTTTGTTGTTTTATCATATTTTATAATTTTGTATTTTGTTTTTGAAAAAATATTTACAAAAGAGAGGTTTTGTTTTTGACCGGTTTTAAGAATGTTTTAAGAGTTCATCCAGCCTTGAGTCAAACACCACATACCAACTGTGGACCAACTCATTAAACCTAGCAGGAGCTAAGGCTTTGGTGAGAAGATCCGCCAATTGGTATTCGCACTCCACAAAATATAATTCAACAGCACTCTATTCCACGTGGTCCTTGATGAAATGATATCAAGATCGATGTGCTTTGATTTCAATGTTGAACCGAATTGCACGATCGCAATAACACTGATTGTCGCAGACATCGAGACTTCACAAATACGTAACCATAGTCTTTGAGTTGTGTTCTCATCCAAATGACTTGAGCACAACACCGACATGGCTACATATTCCCGCCGTTGATGACATGTACAATCCTCGCTTCTTCGACCATGACACCAGCTTATCACCAAGAAATTGTAAAGCTCCCCGAATACTTTTCCTGAATCTAAGCATCCCAAGGTGGTCGTGTCCAAAAAGCTATTAGTTCAAAACCGTAATCCTTCGGATACCGCATTCCCAAATTAATGGTTCCCTTAATGTATCGAGGATTCTTTTAGCCTCAGAGTGGGTTTCGGGTCTCGACTGATAACGGAGCAAAGATAGACGGAAAAACAAATATCATCGTCCGCTAGTCGTTAGATACATGAGAGACTCAATAATACTTCGGTATTTGGTAGGGTCAACCAATTTCCCATGTAAATCAAATCGCCTAGCTTCTTGGTATGAGCCATTGGTGTGCATAGGTGTCGTGTTTTGCATTCCAAATTTGTTTAACAATTCAAGGGCATATTTGGATCGACTCAAGAAATACCACGAGGTGATTGATGAACTTGCATTCCCGGAAGAATGTAAGTTCACCCATCATTGACATTTCAAAATGTTTTTTCATAAGTTTTGCAAAAGCATTTGAATATTTTAAATGTAGACCAAAAATGATGTCATCCACATAGATTTGAACGATTAAGATGTAAGCCCCGTGATATTGTATATAAAGAGTAGGGTCAACCAACCTTTGGTGAAATTATTGGCAATAAGGAAGGATGATAACTTATCGTACCACTCCCGAGGGGCTTGTTTGAGACCGTAGAGAGCTTTCTTCAGTTTGTAGACATGATTTGGGAACTCTGGATCAACGAATCCTTCCTCGGGTTTGCCAACATAGAACGTTGTCCATCGAGAAAAGCAGTTTTGACATCCATTTGAAAGACCGTGATGTTCATGTGAGCCACAAATGCCGAAAAATCCTAACAACAAATTTCAAGACGAGCAACCGGAGCAAATGATTCTTCAAAGTCAATACCCTCTTCCTCGTCTATAACCCCACCGACGCGACTTGTTTCTTATTACGGTTCCTTCAAAGATCCAATTTGTTTTTCCAAATCTATTTTAGACCAATGACGAAGACCCCCGTTGGTCTTTCAATCAGCCTCATACTTCAAGACGTCTAAATTGGTTGAGTTCTTCCTGCATGGATTCAATCCAGTTGTCCTTTGTCATTGCGCCTTTAATGTTTTAGGCTCGACAAGTGACAAAGGGGAGTGATAAATGTTCACCATCTCTGCGTGAAGACGCTGTCTCGCTATGACCGCTGATTCGGGTTACCAATAATATTCTCAAGAGGATGGTCGTTTGTCCAACGATGTGTAGAGGGTTGATGTTGGTATACATTGTGCAGATTTTGAGGATTCAAATGGCTTGTAGATGATTTTCAACATCGTAAGGATTTTCATTAAGAACGGGTTAAAGAACGCATTTGGATCAAAAATCAGGGGTACTTCATTAAGAACATCATCATCATTGGTTCAAATATCGAAGCGCTTTGTTCAACCGTTGTTGTAGAGTCAATCGGTGCTTCTTCAACCGTAGTTGTTGCAGTGTGTATCGTGTATAAGAGTAGTATCGTTGAGCGTGCAGAAACATCGGATACACCCGAGCACGCTCATCAATATCGCCACAAAAAGAGCAGCAAATAGTCTTTCCATTTGTTGACGCAGTAAGTCGAGGGCTTGGTTTAGCCGATGATGGGTTTGAGGGAAGTTTAAACGTTGTGACCGTTCCAAGTCTGTTATGCCTCGTAGCCATTTCAAGAAGCTCATCAAAATTAGCATGAATCGCTTCCATAACCTGCTTTGTACGACGATTCCATATCCGGTAACCTTTAGAATTATCACAGTATCCAATAAAAACTCCAATGTCACCTTTGGCTTTGAGCTTTCCAAAGTCATCACGATCATTATTTGGATAGCAAAGAGATCCAAATACATGAAAGTGTTTGAGATTCGGTTTCTATGGCGTGATAAGCTCAAACTGTTTTGTTGTATGCTTTTGTAATCATTGAGCGATTCCGAGTGTAGCATGCGCTTGGAGACACCTTCTCACCATAAGTAATCCGAGTTTAGCATTGATTAACATCATTCGGCGCCTTCCACTAACGCATTTATATCGTTTTCAACAACTCCCCTTTTGTTCGGGGTACGCGGTAATAGATGTTTGATGCGTAATTCCCACTTTCTCATAATATTCCCGAAGAGTTTGATTTACAAATTCAGCCTTTGTTCTGCTCAATTTGTCTTACGGTGTTTTCGGAGTTGAATTTGAATTGGAGAAAGGTGATGATCATCCTGTGAGCTTGGTCTTTGTTAAGAAAATAAACCCAAGTCCATCTTGAGTAGTCATCAACAATTACCAAGATGTAGCGCTTGCCATTAATCGCGATCACAAAGATCGGGCCACACAAATCCATGTGAAGAAGATGAAGCACATGCCGAGTTTTGTTCCATCTTTGAGGGAAAATGAGCACGAGTGCTTTTTCCTTGTTCACAAGCTGAACATAGGTGATCTTTAGAATAACGGAATCTCAGGAGACCTTCAACAAGTTTGTGTCGAGCAAGGTTGGTGATGGTTTGAAAGTTTAGATGTGAGAGACGACGGTGCCATAGCCAAGATTTTGTAGATGTTGCTTTGAAAGTAGACAGATGGGAGATGAAGCAACCATGTCTTGCATTGAGATTGTGTATAGACTAGAATTGCAAAGAGCCGCATATAAGATCGTTTCCTTTGTAGATCACTTAATGAAACAAGTTTTCCCCAAAAGCAACTTCCAAATCTCCATCACGAATTGACCGACCGAAAAAAGATTGTGACCGAGGCCTTCCACATAATAAACCCTGCTAATTTCAATATTGCCATTGATATAATCTCCGTAGCCCATGATAGCAGCGAAGTGATCATTCCCGACCGACAAGCAATGAACTTTGCAATAAAGTTTGATAACGCTTTAAGGTTGCCCCGTCATGTGTCGGGAACATCCGCTATCAACAATCCAAAGGATGATTCAGATCACCTACATTACACACAAACCACACATGGAATATAAGTAGATGTGGAACCCGATGAGTTAGAGGGTTCCTTAGCAGTTATAGTAGAAATACATACATCAATGATTTTAGGCATCCATTTAAATCCTAGTGTATTATGTATCCATTTCGGCCATCTCCAACTAGTCTTAGCTTTAGTCTTAGTGAATGCACTAGGTGGTACTACATTCCTTGAGGTGATAATCGAACTACAGTGGACATCAATGCGTTTCTAGAATCTAAAGAGGCGTCTACCAAGCACATGACTTAGAAGCATTAGTGGGTCTAGAGGTATTCCAATTCTTAGGATTCCTTAAACGAGACAAGATAGCTTTAGCAACACATTTATCATGACAATCAGAAAGCATACTTTTACCACAAATAACACAAGAAGCATCGTGACTGAATATCAAACGTACTTAAAGTTTTAGCATTCGTTATAACACACCTTTTCCATTACATTTGTCAAACGCAATATCTAAAGTGGTGCAACCGAGTCTTATTCAAAGTCCTAGGGTGTTCTTCTACTTAAGCATTCTTTATTGTTCTTTTCTTAGGTCGCAACTTCCTATTCTTCCTTGTATTGCTCCTAGGTCGCGGAAGTGCGGACGCTGGGAAAGAGGCAACTAGTCCTGCTTCAGAGAGGGAAGCACATTAGTAACTTGTGTTTTGTCATAGGCAATCTGGTTCACGCTTGCTAAGTGTTACAGGTGCAATTCTATTAATGATGCTAGCGAACTTGTTCATACTTTCCTAACATCTCCCTTAACTTAATGATAATGTGCACCAAATCTTGATTTTCGTAATCTAATATTTCTAGCAAAATTCATGACTTCTTTTAGTGTGCAAGATAATGATCAAATTCGTTTGATGCTTCATCACAAGTTTGTTTGAGTAAATCAAATATGACACCATATTCCTTTTTCACTTTTACAAGTTCTTATTCATACTTTGAGATTTGACATTTCAAAGACGCGCTTTGATCATCCAAATTGCTCAATTTTTGGATTAAACGTTTTGGATTGCACCGATTGATTTTTGTTTTGTAAAGCAAGTTCACGATTTTGACAATCTTTTTGACACCATTGAAGACGAAGTTTTGAATTTGAAAGCTCGCTTTAACCGCTCGTTTTCAACTTTTAAAGACTCGATTGATGCAACGTATCAAGATTCACAACAATATCAAATGTAATCAACAATCAATACAGAGATATGATCGATGCATATGCAAAGAATTGTAATAACACAAGATTATGGATATCAAAGACATATAACATCTTCCAAGAGTCGATCAACATCTTTTCTCAACAGCTTTTACGCTTAGTATTTGAAATCGATGTTTTCTAAAACTATTTTCATGAGACCAAGTTCCTTGTGAAAATCCCTTTCCTAATATAGTGCACAAGTTTTCAAATTTTTTGACATGGGGTAAAATTCTTTTCTAAAGAATATCTCTATGTTCTCGCGCTATAGGCGATTGAAAATGTTAAACTTTTATTTCGTATGAATTCAATCTCACGTTCCAAAATTTTGAGGTCGATAAGAAAGTGTCAAAATATTGATAACGCCGACAACTTTCGGCTTTAGTTTTTACTTCACTAAGAGAAGGTAAAGGACCATTAATTTGTGCACCATTGTGTTGTGGACTAACTTCGAAACTCGGTGTGATAACCAAAGGTTTGTTAGAAGTATCTTGTTGTGTGACAAAAGTTACCGCTTTTGAATAGTTAAAATGGTTTGTTATAAACCATTATTTTCCATTTTGGCCGACTCTTGTCATCAAGATCTAATTCCTCCATGCATTATATTCAAAAACAATATAATTGAATCATCAATGATATGCTATTCACATATCTTTTCATTATGAAATTGACCCAAAACAGCCAAGGAAAAGCCGCTTATTGCTTATATTGTGGGTTTCTTGAGTTTGTGCTTGGTAGTGTACGGATATGCAAAACACACAAAAAGGATCCAAATCGATGTAAACCGAGCACGAGAGATCAAGAGAGTTTTAGCCGAAGCCGAAGGTCAAGATTGTGTATTTTGGAAGATTTTATTCTCAAAAGATGATTTCAAGTTTCAAAGAAAGTTTGAAGAAAAGTCAAGAATGGCCCTGCACTTTGAGCTTTTTGAATGATTTGGTCCCTCAAAGATCTTAAATTACAAAAGTCACCCTTGGATTATTAGAGCTTTACATGATTGGTCCTTGATGAGATTGTCATAATTACACATTTAGTCTTTGAGAATTCAAGTTGTACAAGTTAAGTCCCTAGAATACACTTGGATCACATTCTAAATCCCAAAGTCCAAAATCATTATAAACCTTCACCCAAAAACAAAAACCCGAAACAAAACTAATACTACCCGGTTCTATTTTACCCGAAAACCCAACCAAACCCGGTCACTTACCTGTGTCAACGCCACCTAACCGGTCAACTAATGTTTGAAAAATAATAAATAAAACCAAAACAAAACCCGCCAATCCTTTACCCCCTTTACCCCATTACCGAGATTACATGAACCCTAATTACCCTTCCCGTTAATTAAGCAATTTCACAAAGCAATTAAGGGCAATATAGTACTTTACCCTCGACACACCGACACAAAGGGACTGACACTTCATCAATCCCGGTGCCATTGTCCACATGTCGCTCTCTTATTGGACGAAGCTTGTCACCAGATTCAATCCAAGGGATGAGATGAGAAGATGTTGTGTGGGATGTGATCCAAGGGTGGATATGAGCTCAAAGTAGCACAATATGAAGGAATTCGAGAAGCTTCTTACCTCTAGCTCAATTATAAATAGACCTCATTAGCATTCACAAAGATGTATCTTATTCTCTGATTTTTTCTTTCTCTCTAGGTTTAGTTGTAGTAGTTATTTCAAATGTTTTAAATCTCTCTTGGTAATCGTTATTGTGTACTCAAAATTTCCTCATTAATAGAATTTACATTTCAATTTCAATTGTTTGTTTTAAGTTTCTTATAATCTACACCGCTTATAAACTTATTTTAATGCTTATTATAGTTTTATCATACTGCTTTTAGCTTATTTCTTCAATATCTCAAAAATACAAAAAAAAATCAAATAAATCATTGAAAAATAAAAAAATCACTTTAGGTCAGTGTTTTGGATTAATCCACCACTGATTTATTGTTTCTCATAGTTCATTTAAGCTTTGGTAGCTTATTGTGAGCTTGTACTAGTTTTCTCACTCAAATTCACAAAAATCTCATGTTACATCAGAATCTACAGTAGCTGATATGGATTTGTTGTTTTGGATCTGGATTTGGATGGAAATGATACTGGTATTGGGATGAGATTTGAGCCGTATTGATTAGGATTAGTGGTTAAATAGGTTAGGGTTCTTATTTCATCATTGAGCAAGCCATAGTGGCTAAGGCATCTTGTAAGTTCATAATCTGTTTTGATCATTTAATCTGTGTTTGAATCTGTTCCTTAGTTGTAATGATACTGTTTGATCCGGAGTATGATGTGCTTGTTTAAGTGTTATTTAGTCTTATCTGCTTGTTAGTTCTTTTAAAAAGTAGCTAAAGTAGTGTTTGGATAAGCTGTTATTACACTGTTAGAGGTTAGTAGAACTGATAAGAGTAGATTATACTTGTTTAGGTAGTAGATTACTAGTCATTGAGGTCTTGTTGATTGTAGTTTAGCTCTAAAAGTCAAAATCAAACCTGTTCTAGTTGTAGAATCTGTTGAATTCAGTTGGTTTCATAAACTCTAAATTGGTTTTGAAATTGCTAGATCTAGCTTTAGGTAATCATTATTAGTGTTTAAACATCATCATCAGTTCATTAGATTGAATCAAAACTCAGTTTGGTCAAAGTTTAGTTGTATTCTTAAAAAGTCAATCTGCCAACCGCAGCCAACAAAACTTTGTGCATCAATTTCTTATTCATCTCTGAGATTCAGTGTTTGAAACTTTGGAAATTAAATTTTCAACCTGGTCTTAATCGATAATTGCTTTTTGCTTCATCTGGTTTGGTCAAATTAAGCTTCAAATAAGCTCTTCAACAAGCTACTATTTGCCCTGTTCACACCTGAGTGTGAACAGGCTATTTTGAATCTGGGCATCGGTCTCATTTCTAGGAGTTAGGACTTGGTATTTGGCACATCATAGTTGGCCGTGGTTTATAGGTCAGTACTTTTGGTTTTCAGGTTTGCTTATTAGTTGAGCTTAGAGCAAGCTCAAACAAAGTGGACCAACCATCGTTGATTTGACTAAGATAAGCAGTTTGCTTATTTCACTCGCTCGGTTTGGCTTGTTAGGAGTAGATATGTAACTGCCTTTAGCTTATTCTAGTACTCTTTAGCTTTAGACCTGGGTTTGGTTGGCTTATTAGCTTATTAGCTTATCTTAGTAGCTTATTCTAGTATCATTTTGCACTATAGCTTGCATATCTGTCACATAAGTTGCTTTTTTTTCATTTTTCATAAAATCTTAATATCATTTTAGAATTTTCCTGAAAGTTTCATAATTTTTGGTCTTAATTTGCTATTTTTCTCAATTTAAATAGATTTTAATCACTTTTTAATAGCTTTAATTTGAAAATAATTGAGAAAAAGCTCCAAAAAATAATTTTTCACTTTTCTTTATTTAAGAAAAATATAAAAAGCATAAAAAAGATTTTTCCATATTTTTCTCCCTTTATTTGGTATTTTTCACAATTTTAAATTAGTTAAAATTAGTTTTTAATTTTTATAAAATCAAGAAAAATAAAAAAAAAAATAGTTTTAATTCTAAATTAGTTTTCTAATTACATTTTTAGAGTAAAAGTAGTTTTAGGCATTTTTAGGGTATCGTTTAGACGTAGTTGCATTTTTTTATTCGCGTGTTAATTACGCTTTATTTTAGATTGCGTTTAGGATTTCCCGTAGGATAGATTTCCTTAATTACTTTCCCATTCCCGTAGTTAATAATCAATCATTAATCCAATACATCAAGCATTAAATCCAAACCAAGAACGACGCGTTGGCAATTCTCTGGGGAAAAACGATCGGGTTGACTAATCTGCATACACGATCACAACACGGGATTTGATTTATTATTCTTTTCCTAAGAGAATTTGAATCTATCTTCGTAATATTCTTGATATTGAGAATCAACGGCTGCCGCCGAGGTTGTGTCACGACAGTATCGTTTGAAGTTTGTCGATTAGTGACTTGAGATCCTTCATTCGTGAAGTTACTATTTTTCTATAAAATAAAAAAAGTAAAAAATATTTTCCTTTTCTTTATATATATATATGATTAAAAATACAAAAGATTTTCTCTTTGTTTTGAAAATAGAAGAAACCAATTATATAACATTCTCAACGGAGGTGTTATCATTATAAGTTCCCGAACAAAAGATCAAAAACTTGCCTTTGTGTCGCTTGTGGATTTATTTACTTCTATTTGATAAACAAACTGCGTGTGGTGGTATAAGGGACGGCCTGACATTAAATTCGCGGCTAGTAAAGAAGCTGTTTTTTAATAAGCTTCTCGCTGACCTACAAAGCTTCTCCGCTCGCTTGTGCGTTTGTCTTGTAGAGGTGATTTATTCACTTGAGATTATTGGTTTAAGTTCACCGTGTTTCTCGAATATCGGTTTCTTTTAATTGCCTTGGTTTTATGCATGCGCACCGCTCTCAATCACGACGTAGGACGAAATCGTAGAATAGACGCATTCGAAGTTACGCCGTACTATCGTTGAAGAACCGTGGGCGCGACACTCGAACGATGAACGAGTTACTTCAAGCTCCCGTAGACAGCTACGGTGATGCTATCGTACTTCCACCAATTAACACCAAAAATTTTGAACTAAAAACGAATCTAATACAATTGGTGTCTAATAAACCTTTTTGTGGTTTAGATCGTGAGGAGCCCCACGCACATCTCCGTTGGTTTAATCAAGTTGCTTCTACGATTAACTTTCGGGGCGTCTCTCACGAGTCGATTAAGTTGAGATTGTTTCCATTTTCCTCCCTTGAGGGGGCGGTAGCCCTGACTTGGCTCGAAAAAAGAACCCCTACCATTACAACATGGAAAGATCTTTCTAAGAAGTTTGTGAACCAATTCTTTCCTCCGTCAAAGATAACAATGTTACGAAATCAAATCATAAATTTTCAACAAAAATTTGACGAGTTTTGAGAGAAGTGGGATAGATTCAAGGAACTTTTACGAAAATGCCCTCGAATCACTTTTTACCGACCTCCCATCAGATTGATACGCTTTATAATGCTATAACGCCGTCGATCAAGATTCGCAACGCCGCCGCACGGTGGTAATATCTTGAGTCGTATGCCCACCGATTATTAGAATGATTATCGAGAATAAGTCAAAAGTTTCTTCGTCTAGGAACCGGCCCGGTTGTTTCTAAGATTGCTACCAATGATAACTACGTTCAGAGGAGTGAGTTGAGTGGGTCAACTGACCTTTACTCATGCTATTAATTCAATGATGAGAGAGTTTAAGAATCTGAAATCCGAATCCGTCAAAGCCGCATGAAACATGTGTTATTTTAAGGTGGTCCTCATCGTATTATAATTGTCAAGCCACCATGGCATCTCCCGAAATGCTTCTCTAGCATCCTGCCAACTCAAAATCAGAACCAAGGATACCCGGCCAACCAAATGGGACCACCCGGTTTTGCACCCGTTCCTCAACAAAACCAAAACCATTATCAAAACCAATCTTACAATCAAAACCGAGGAGCCAATCTTAGTCATGGTAATCAAAACTACCAAGCTCCTCCACCTCAAGTTTATCAACCACCTCCTCAACAACAATATCAAGCCGCTCGAACAATGAGTCTTTCTTTACATGAAGAGTTCTGATAGTACCATCAAAAATTTGCAAACTCAAATTAACAGCATGAGGACGGATTTCAAAAGAGACATGGAAGTTACGAATAACAAGAATATGAGAGAAATAAAGGATATGATGGCTAGTTTCTTTCAAGCTAATCAACCTTCTACGTCTTATTCTCAACCCTCGAGTTCTCCGAAAGTAATACTATTCCTAACCCAAGAGGTGACATGAAAGCTAATACCACCAAGTGGTGTTGCTTACGATGGACCCACGGGTCCTACCACTATTTCTTCTCCGGTCCGTGTGTGGTAGACCGTGAGATGGGGTGACAAAGGACCCGTGTTTCCTACTGATAAGGGAAGTATGAGAATGTCCAACCCACGTTGTCCCGACTTCTAAGCCCAAGGATGCTCTCGTTGAAAAGCCTAAAACAACACCTCCGCATTCTCAAGGATGAATGATCAAAAGCAACGTGAACAAGCAAATATTCAAATGGAAAAATTCTTTCTATATTTCAAGATCTTCACTTCGAAATTAGCTTCGCAGATGCTCTTCTTCTCATGCCTAAGTTTGTTTCGACACTAAAAGGAATGTTAAGTAATAAAGAGAAAATTGTTGATTTGGCAAAAACGTCTTTGAATGAGAATTGTTCAAGGATGGTTATTCTCAAGAAACTTCCGAAAAGTTAGGTGACCGGCAAGTTCCTCATTCTCGTGGATTTTCAAGGAATTATTCAAGGCTCCGCCTTGGCCGATCTTGGCGCAAGTATCAATTTGATGCCGAAATCAATTTACGATAAGCTTTCATTGCCCCCACTTACCCCAACGTGTATGACTCTCGAGCTAGCCGATCGTTACTACGCACCCATCCAAAGGGTATAGCCGAGATGTTTTTGTCAAAGGGAGTTCGATTTTCCGGCCGGGATTTTGTTGTAGTCGATTTTGATGCCGCATCCTCGAAAATCTTTTAATTTCTAAGGAGTTTCTTAAGAACGGGCCATGCGTTGATTGATGTGTATGGAGGAGAAATTACTTTAAGAGTTGGAAAAGAAGCCGTCCACGCTTAATCTAACAATACTTCCAAATCTTTTACCAAACAATATGATGTGGCCAAAATTAGTAACACCGAGGTGACAAAGGACCCGGGAATTCCCTACATAAACGGAAGTGCCACAAACGTCCAACCTCCGTAGTTCAAAAAGGCCTAAGACATCGAGATTTGATCTTTTCACGTTTCACGTTAAAAGTTTGTCTACGATACGTGCTGAACAAAAGAAGGAGACTAATGCGGTTGTGGTGGAAAATGCTAGCTCTAAGAGCACACCACTTGTCCCACCTCCGATTTCTGTATCTGGGATTGATCTTGTTCCTAAAAACACCGAGTTTTCTTTGAGTGGCAATCCCACTTCTTCTTCTAATATACCTTCCCATACTCAATATGAGGAAGATGAATCTATCATGAATGAAATTGATGCTTATTTGAAAAGTGATTCAGTTTCTCACGGAAATTGATAACGCGCGACATCTATATCAAGGAGATATTCGTTTGATTGAACAAATGCTTTACGGAGATCTCCAAAAGTTAGCCCAAGAAGTCAAACCGCTTTTTAATCCTTCGGAGCCCCGGCTCAAGGATTCTTCCATTAATTTACTCGAGGAGTTCGCCGATGAACTCGCCAAGAGATCCTCTTCCACCGGAAGAGGATGACATCTTTGATTTTAGAGCCGCACTTACGAAATTGAATATTTGCTATTTCAAGATCCATCGATTTACTTTGAGAAGTTCAATCGATGAACTTGTTTCCCACCGACTCGATTCTTTCCGAAAATGAATATGATGATCCGTTTTACCCAAAAGAAAGATAAGGAAGTTAAGATTTCGACCGATGAGCTTGTT
>OU343221.1:146449616-146486478 GCA_910596185.1 Chrysanthemum makinoi | reverse complement strand
AAATAAGGGCTTAAATGACCCCTCAAAAAGGTACATTTTAAAACCTAATCAAATGTCCCTACACTTGGTATTTGCTTGTCCTCAAGCAAATGTGCTTTTAGCCAATTGATTTATAAATTAGGGGTCATGAAGCATTAGTTTAGAACGATCCACAACACATATAAGCCCCGCAAAAGTCATAACAAGCATGGAAATTACATACTAGCACCTCACATGGGGTGTTTGGATACCACATCTCTCGGGTGTATATATAAAATATAACAAGTTGGAAATGAAAGATAAACACTCATTAACCGGTCCTAGTACATAGATTACCATAGGCTTGAGACTAGATCAAACCTCCATCGCTTTGGCGTAAGCACCTAGAAAAGACTATAGATGTAGGATGGTAGACCTTATCTTTTTTTTTCAACACTCTATTTTTTTTCTTTTTCTCTTTTTTTTCTATTTTTTTCGATTTTTTTCATACATTTTTACTCTACCATCCTCTACGATAACATCAAAATGATAGGGATTTATAGGCACATCCCTACACTTGAGTTTTTATTACTCTAACACTAATTTGACCCGAATTGAAAAGATCAAAACACTTGGAGTACATTATTACGCAAATAAAGGGAATTTGAATTTAACATTCCCTTCCCGTCATTTCATAAAATTTAACTTTTCCCATGAGTCCCAATCGTCCCAAAACTGTATACAAAGGATATGACTCGACTTAGCAACTTATGCAAGCAACAAGATAATTGAACTAAGGGTTTAGTGTGATAGCAATAATGCACTAAAAGTGAGTGCATACAAAGTAGGCTAAGGCGATGTGGGTGTACATTTGGGGGTGGATTGTAAACAATGCTCTTCATTGATATTCTGGAAAACCGAAATATCACGAGAACCGCGAAAAGGATAGGCTCTGAGGGGTTAACTAGGGGTATCGTGTACTAAAGATGAGTACAACGCAAGGGTGTGGGGGAATTACTCAACCGATGTGGAAGAAGTAATTATATTACAGGTATCAAACAAGGGTTATCCTAATGCCTCTTATCATTTAGTTATTCCTAACTACACAAGTGTAGTCTTACAAGCGATCTCGGGATGCATCACAAAACAAGTTCTAGAATCTATTATACTACCGGTTCACACTCTAAGCATCAAAGATGCATGCTTTAATTCCTATTAATCTAAGGGCGATCCTCACATTTTTGGTGGAATTTAAGTGGTAAAGGGTTTTTGTGCTAGTCATATAATTTCGTATCTAGCTATTCTATTCCCCGGGAGCGGCGCCAAAAACCTGATACGCTTACACAGCGCGTTCGGGGTCAAAGGAACTTCCTTTTTGTCGAGAAAGTTTTTCAACACCCTAGGCAGTGAACCTAATCGTTGTAGTGTAGTATTAGGGTAAGCCACGGGAATTGATATCGTTCTCTAGGGGAATAGGAATGCTAGTGAGAAGTTACTACGCTAAGGTTGGGGTTGAGGAAGATTATTTTTTATCTTTTTATGTTTTTTTGGAAATGGAAAGGTACGAATCTCGGGGTTTGAATTTGGGGGGTTGGTATTCTACCGATTACTTCTACTATCTAATTATCTAAGCTAAGGTGAGGGTAGTCTATATCTATTGTTGTGTGCTCGTATGATGATTAAAAATGTATTTGCTTAGGTTTTATTACTCCCTAGTTATCTCCTATTGATGGTTGAATTGTCACGTCCTTATTCTTAATCGCATTGTGTCTCTAAGGTCTTAGGGTATGCGTTTATCCCTAACTCTTTGAAGCTACCAAAGGTTAATGACTACAAAATCTCTAGGATTTATAAACTTTAACTCTAAGGTATTCTTTGGATGTATAGCCTACAATTACTCTAGGTGATTATAAACTAAGGTTCAACAAATATTAATCAAGCATTAACAACACAACGAATGACCTATCGCAATATTACCTATGCAAACACACAAGTAAATTAGCCGGACATGGGGAACATGTAAGCATACACACAATCAATTGAAGACATAATTAAATTAATGAAGTAAAACACTTATCTTGATGTAAGATAGGGTATGGAACCCTAAAATACTGTACAAGACAGCCCTGGTTCGGTTTAGGTTTTTACTCCACAAAACTACACACTGAAAACTAAAAAATTCGGTTTCTATGTATAAGGTTACAAGCTGTGGCGTCACCCTTTAGTTTGTGACACGTTGTGCCGTCATTGGGTTTCGTCTTGGCCACGTTAGCATTGCGACGGTCACCTTATGCTGTGACGCCATCTCCTTCATCTCGACGCGTCGTCTGGATCAAATCTAGACCGTCTGAGCTGCGACGCCCTACTCTTTTAACACCTAATGCCGTCACTTGTAAATAAGCAATTTGGATACTAAGTCGTCACAAAATTTGTTCCGACGGCGTCACAAGTATAACCTGACGCCGTCCCCTTCAGTTTCAGCAGCTTGAGTGTCTCGATTCTTAACTTTGGCCGTTTTCTTCGTATATTCGCGCCTTTTCATCCGAATAAGTGTCATTCCAGCAATTTGCCTTCAAGAGACCTAAAAATTGAAAAGGAACGATATTAAGTTATAACGGATACAAAAGTGATCAAATAAGGCCTTAAATGACCCCTCAAAAAGGTACATTTTAAAACCTTATCAGCTTCGTGGGAGGCAACTGTTCAGTTTGATAACTTTGATACTTTCGGGGAACATTAGGGTCAATATTCAGTTTAAGTGTAGGGAGGGAAAATAAAACGGGAACTTTGAAACTATGCTTATCCTTGACTATTTGCCTTGTCTAATTTTGTTTGTGTAATAAACCATGAGAAATATCGGTTAGGGTAATTTTGGCACCAAATTTAAAATTTTTCATGACATGTAGGAGTGGGCCATTAGTCTTAATAAAGCGTCTCATGGATAGGAAGTTATATGACTAGCACAAAACCCTTTACCACTTAAATTCCACCCAAAATGTGAGGATCGCACTTAGATTTGTAGGAATTAAAGCATTCCTCTTTAATGCTTCGAGAGTGTTCCGGTAGTATAATAGATTCTAGAACTTGTTTTGTGATGCATTCCGAGATCGCTAGTGAGACTACACTTGTGTAGTTAGGAATAACTAAATGATAAGAGGCATTAGGATAACCCTTGTTTGAAACCCGTATTATAATTACTTCTTCCACATCGGTTGAGTAATTCCCCCACACCCTTGCATTGTACTCATCTTTAGTACACGATACCCCTAGTTAACCCCTCAGAGCCTATCCTTTTCGCGGTTCTCGTGATGTTTCGGTTTTCCGAAATATCAATGAAGAGCATTGTTTACACACAAATCGCCTTAGCCTACCTTGTATGCACTCACTTTTAGTGCATTATTGTTATCACACTAAAACCTTAGTTCAATTATATAGTTGCTTGCATAAGTTGCTAAGTCGAGTCATATCCTTTGTACACAGTTTTGGGACGATTGGGACTCATGGGAAAAGTTAAATTTTATGAAGTGACGGGAAGGAACTGTTGGGATATGAAAGTCTTTGAAGATATCAAAATCGAAGATATCAAAGTATCTTGTAAGTTGCAAAAATCTTGGAAGAAGTTAAAGACTCAAAGTACCGTTAAAGACAAAGTCAAAGTACTGCAATATGAAGTCAAAGTACTGCAAGAACAAAAGAACTGTTATATTCGTTTATGGAAAGAATTGTATTCTATGTTTAGATTACTTGTCGTACAAGGTTATCAATTGTAAACCGACTAGGATATCCTTGAGCCTATAAAAGGACTCCTAGATTGGCATTAGAGGTACGATTTTAGAATTAGAGTTTTAGAGAAAAGTTCGATTATCTTAGAGTTGTATTAGAATATCTGCATAATAAGCAGATTTAGAGTTTATAATAAAATGTTATTCTTCTTAGCTTTGTTAAGTAAATTCCGCGTACTTAATAAAGATTGCTCAGTGTTTCTTTGTTAATAACTTAGGATTTATCCGAGGTTATTAAACCTTAACAAGCTAGTTAAGATAGTTTGATTAAAGTATATCGATCCAACAAGTGGTATCGGAGCTTGTGTGGAAACTCTGACTAGGAAGAAACCCTACTTCAACTATATTCAAGATGTCGACTGAAGCTGTTCCACCACCCTCAATCACCTCACTCAAAATTCCAATAATCAAGAAGGGAGAATATGATCTCTGGTGCATGAAGATGAGGCGGTACATTGCCATTACAGACCATGCTCTTTGGAATGTTATTGTGAATGGGAATGAAGTTGTAGCAGACCCCATTGATATTCCTGGACAACCAAAGGCACCTAAACCAGATTACCAGCAGCAACCTTAGGGAATCAAGAGAAGGCTCTCAATATTCTCTTATCTGCCATTCCAGATGGTCATCTTCTCAAATTTCATGATGCTAAAGATGCTAAGCAGCTCGGGCTGGCTCTCAAGACCAGATTTGGTGGGAATGAAGCCTCTAAAAGATGCACAGAAATTTGCTAAAGCAACAGTTTGAAACTTTCACAGTTGGTGAAAGAGAGAGTCTTGATCCTGCATATGATAGGTTTCAGAATCTTCTCAACATGTTGGAGCTATACAAGGCGGAAGTATCAGTTGAAGATGCTAATTTGAAGTTTCTAAGGAGTTTGCCATCTTCATGGCATGTGATTGCTACAATGATCAGAGGACAACAAGGTTTGGATGTCATGGACTTTGATGATCTATATCATCAACTTAAGGTGTATGAGCATGAGATGAGTGGTCAAACAAGTTCTAAGTCTCACAGTATTGCTTTTCTATCATCTGAAAAGAAGGCCAGTACTTCCAAAAGTACTGCTTCTCCTCAAAGTACTGTTTCTCAAAGTACTACTGTCTATACACCCCCTCATATGTTCAACAGGCCCCACCAACTACCACTATGGCCTCAGATGAAGTTATGTGCTCCTTCTTTGCACAACAAGCTAGTTTACCTGTCACTTATGAAGAAGATCTAGCACAGATTGAAGAAGATGCACTTGAAGAAATTGATATCGGGTGGCAAGTTGCTATGATCACTGCAAGAATCAAAAAGTACATGAAGAAGACAGGCAAAAGCATTGATTTCAAACCAAAAAGGGCATAACTTTTGACAAATCTAAAATTGAATGCTTCAATTGTCAAAAGACTGGTCACTTTGCAAGGGAGTGCATGTTTGCTAAGTATCAAGCAAACAGGACATCTGAGAAGCCAAAACTTGAGCTTAAGGAAATTCCCATTACTGAAACAAAGGCTTTGGTTGCTCAAGAGAAGTTATCAAAGTTGAAGTGAAGAATTTGATGATGAACCGGACTTACTGTATGGTAGCATGGAAGATGCGTTGAAGACAGTGGAAGCATTGGACCGAGTATGCTTTTGATGAAGAATCTGAACATCTGCTTTGGAATCGATGATGGCTTTGGAAGATTTGACTGGAGCAAGGAAAGTGAAGATGATCCTGTTCAACTAGCATTGGTGGCTACTTCACCAAATCAATCTCCTATTTCTGAGGTATGCTCAAATTGCTATGATTTTTATCATAAATTGCTTAGCAGTTATGTGATTGAGAGAGATAATTGTGTTAAGGCTAGGTCTGAGGTAGCAGGTTATCAAATAACCTTAGAATCTATGGAAGCCAAAATTTTAGCACATGAAACTAATGAAGTAGCTTGGGCTGAAAAATATGCACAACAGGATTACCAGTTAAAGCTTAGTGAATGGAAATTAAACTGTAAAATTGCTGAAATTGAGAAATTAACTAAGGAAAGAGATGATTTGTTAGCTAAGTTTCCTGCTTGGGGTGAAGCTGGTCTGTCACATGTTTCTTATGTTCAAAAACAGCAAAGAGCCTATCTTAAACCTGGATTAGGTTTTGGTATGGATTTTAGTAAGATAGAAGAAAACCAATCTAGTAATCGGGATGAAGGTGAGTATGAGGATATAACCACTAGTGATGAAGAACTCATTAATTATGTAGATACATCTAGTAATGATGGTTCATTAAGTGACTCACCACCTGCATATAAGAAAGCTAATGATTATCATCCTGTTCCACATCCTACTGGCATTCATCAACCCCTTAGGCCTGATGTTTCTCGTTTTGGAGTAGACAGTCTAGAGTTTAGGAAAAAGCTAGTTGCTAAATCTAGGTCTGAAACACCCAAAGAAACTGTTGAAAACGGTGTTCAAAATCAAGCAGTACCTTTAAATCAAAGTACTGCTCCACAAACAGTACCTTCTTCAAAACCTTTTCAAAACATCTTGCTAAACCTTTTCAAAACGATCGCTAAACCTTTTTGGAATAATTTTGGTCAAAACAAGTTTAATCACTCACCAAGAAGGCAAAATAATTTTGGGCATAGACATAGAAGATGTCACTTTGACATATGGGTCGAGAAGCTGTGTTTTGTGTGTTTCAGTCCTACTCATCTAATTAAGGATTGTGAACATCACTCAAAATACCTTAGAAAATTTCCAAAGAACAGGATCGCAACCAGAAACCTAGAGAGTACAAACCAGTTTGGACTAACTCAAATAGGGTTAATCACATAAACTTCACATCAAATCATAGATACCCACAACAGAGAAGACCTTCAAGATCTCACAAGTACTTTCCAAAGTACTGTTAACTCTGCCCAATATTTTCACAAAGTACTGCTCAGACAAAACAAGGTACTGATCACCATACTTGGTATAGAATTTCTAGGCAATCTCACTATCAACCTAGAAGGTATTCCAATTCTCATAGGAGATTTAGATCAGAGGAACCAAGTGTTAAAAAGGAATGGGTTAAAAGGGAAAGTACTGCTAAGGGACAAACAGTACGTTCAACAAAAAGTGAATCAGATGTTTGTGTGACACAAGAAAATGCTAATAAACTGGTGAAAGAGATTTATGTTGAAAAACCAGAAAGTTTTGAAAATCCACATGCTAAAAATCAAAAGATAATTTTGGATCATCATTTGAAAGATAGTGGGAATTACATTCTCAAAGAATTTGAGTTTGTAACTCCACAAGGGGAACACAAGTCAGTAATGGCTTGGGTTCCTAAAAGTTTCTAACTCTTTTCTTTATGTGCAGTGCAACCCGGAAGAGGAGCTTAAAGATCATCTTATTGTGGATAGTGGTTGCTCTGGAAGTATGACAGAGACAAAGAGATCCTGTCTGATTTTAGGAAGATTAGTGGAGGAAAAGTTGCATTTGGGAATGATCCCAATGGAGGAAGGATTACTGGGAAAGGAACAATTAAAGCTGGAAGAATCGATTTTGAGAATGTTAGATATGTGAAGGAGCTTAAGTTCAACTTGTTGTCAGTCTCTCAAATTTGTGATAAAAGCATCTGTGTTATTCACGACACATAATGTCTCATTCTTTCCTCTGACTTTAAACCTGTTGATGATGACTTGGTAGTACTTAGAGTACCAAGGACAAATGATGTGTATAGTTTAGACATGAAGAGTCTACATTCTTATGGCGGAGCCACATGTTTGGTGGCTAAAGCAACATCTGAAGAGGCACATCAATGGCATAGAAGATTGGGCCATGTTAATTTCAAGAACATCAACAAACAGGTGAAAGGCAATTTAGTTAGAGGTTTACCTTCAAAGACTTACAAGAATGAACAATCATGCTTGGCATGCAAGAAGGGTAAACAACACAAAGCTTCTTGCAAGAAGCTTGAGGAGAGACCTATTAGAGAACCATTGGAGCTGTTACATATGGATTTATTTGGACCTGTCTCTGTGGCAAGTTTAAATAAGAAAAAGTATTGTTTGGTTGTTACTGATGATTGTAGTAGATTCAGTTGGGTTTCCTTTTTGGGTTTTAAAGATGATACTTTTGATGCTATCCGACGATTATTGCTCTTGAAAACCAATTGAGACTCAAGGTTAGAGGTATTAGATGTGACAATGGGATTGAATTCAAGAACAAACTTATGGATGAATTTTGTGCAAACAAAGGCATAAAAAGGGAGTTTAGTATTGCAAGAACACCACAACAGAATGGTGTTGCAGAAAGGAAGAATAGGACTTTGATTGAAGCAGAAGAACAATGTTAGCGATTCTCACCTACCTATTCAGGGGCAGAAGTGTAAGTCTGCTTGTTATGTACTTAAGAGTCTCATCACTAAACCACAGATAAAGACACCCTATGAATTGCTGATGGGCACTAAACCCAACATTCGTTTTATGAAACCTTTTGGTTGCCCTCTTACTATTTTAAACACTATTGATAATCTGGGAAGTTTGATGGCAAGTCAGAAGAAGGATACTTATTGGGTTATTGCACTAACAGAAGGGCTTTAGAGTATCCAACAAAGTTACTAAGAAGGTTCAAGATTGTCTTCATGTTGAGTTTTTAGAAGATCAAGACAATGAGAAAGGTAAAGGTCCGGATTGGATGTTTGATCTTGAGATTTTATCTCCTTCAATGAATTATGTTCTGTTAGAGAAGAAAATCAACCTATGCACAATGAAGAAGATATCCAATATGTTGTTCATGATGTTCATATTAGACCGATCTTTGTTCCGATAAAGATCCTCTAAGTTCAAACCAAAGTACTGTTGTTCCTAAGCAAAGTACTGATTCTTCAAAACAAAGTCCTGTTGCACCACAATCCTCATTATCTGCTGAGGATCAATCTATTCAAGAGGAACTTAATCAGATGCTTCTTCAAGATGTTTTAGCACATTCTTACACCGATGAACAAAGGAGAGCTTATGAAGAGGCAAAGAAGAAGAACAAGACTGCGAGTACTCTCACAGATACTTTGGAAAGTACTTTTAAAGTAAATCTGCTTTGCACCGGTTGACAGATACTTTAGCTGATTGAATGATCCTACCATACCTAGATTAGAAGATACTGATGATGAATTTGAAGATGAAGGTATTTTTCCAAATTCCAATGAAGGTGCTGATGTTACTAATTTAGATGATAATTATGAAGTTCCACAGTCTCCAAACTTAAGAACTCATAAGGATCATCCTTGTGATCAAATCATTGGTCCTTCTACTTCGGAGTCTTGACTAGACACAAAGCAAAGGGTTTCACAAAACCTCACAATGCTTTACTTAGCTTTGTGTATAAACAAAACAATGAATCATAAGGACCATCCAACCTGTCTATTTACTTGTTTTATCTCTCAAGAGGAACCCAAGAATATTGCTCAAGCTTTGACTAAAGAAAGCTGGGTTGAAGCTATGCAGGAAGAACTTCTTCAATTTAAACTTCAAGAGGTTTGGGTTTTATGTGATCTTCGAGATGGGAAGAGAGTTATAGGAACCAGATGGGTTTTTAGAGTTAAAAGAGATGAAAGAGGTAATGTTATCAAAAACAAGGCAAGGTTAGTTTCTCAGGGTTATAGACAGGAGGAAGGGGTAGATTATGATGAGGTAGTTGCTCCTGTAGCAAGAATAGAAGCTATTAGAATATTTCTTGCCTTTGCTTCTTATATGGGCTTTCAAGTTTACCAGATGGATGTTAAAAGTGCCTTTTATATGGCAAGATTACAGAGGAAGTTTATGTCAAACAACCTCCAGGTTTTGAAGATCCTAAACATCCAAACAAAGTCTACAAGGTTGTTAAGGCTCTTTATGGCCTTCATCGGGCACCTAGAGCTTGGTATGAGAGACTCTCCACATTCTTATTGCAACATGGATATAGAAGGGGAGCTATTGACAAGACTTTGTTTATCAAGAGAGACAAGAAAGATATCATGTTAGTTCAAGTTTATGTTGATGATATCATCTTTGGGGCTACCAAACAGTCCATGGTTAAGGAGTTTGAGCATGCAGAAAGAATTTCAAATGAGTTCAATGGGAGAGTTGACTTTCTTTTTAGGACTTCAAGTTAAGAAGTCAAAGGAAGGTATTTTTATCAGTCAAGACAAGTATGTTACTGACATACTTAAGAAATTCAATTTTGATGATATGAAGGCTGTTACTACACCTATTAAATCTATCAATTCATTGGGCAAAGATGAAGATGGACACCTTGTTGAAGTCAAGCTTTATAGATCAATGATTGGCTCTCTTATGTATCTTCTTGCATCCGGCCCGATATCATGTTTGCAGTTTGTTTATGTGCAAGATATCAAGTCTCACCAAAGATCTCTCACATGAATGCAATAAAAAGAATTTTCTGTTATTTGAAACAACAACCTAAGTTGGGGTTGTGGTATCCTAAAGAGTCACCTTTTCACTTGGAAGCTTTTTCGGATAGTGACTATGCTGGTGATAATTATGATAGAAGATCCACAACTGGTGGATGCCAATATCTTGGAAGAAGGCTAGTCTCGGCAATGCAAAAGAGACAATTGCAAAGCAACATCATCTACTAAAGCTGAATATGTAGCTGCTGCAAGTTGTTGTGGTCAAGTTTTGTGGATGCAAAATCAACTCTTGGACTATGGGTTCAATTTCAAAAATACTCCTATCAATATTGATAATGAGAGTACAATTTGTATTGTGAAGAATCCTGTGTATCATTCCAAGACAAAGCATATTCAGATTAGGCATCACTTTATCAGAGATTGTTATGAGCATAGGCTCATCAATGTTGTTAAGGTTCACACGGATGACAATGTAGCTGATTTACTCACAAAGGTTTTGATGTGTCACGATTCAATCACTTGGTCGTGAGCATTGGAATGATTAACTACTAAGCTATGTTTAAGGGGAGGACTATAAGGTGTTAGTATAGTCCCGTGTATTGCTTGAGGGGAGGATGCTTGTTTATACTTAGTTTATATGAAGGAATTTGGCAAAGTACTTTTTTCCGAAAGTACTTTGCTTGGAAAGTACTGCTTATGTGGAAAGTACTATTTGTCGTATTAAAGTATTGTTCCAACGGTAATATTGATGGGTAATTGATAATAACGGTAACTTTGTTATTATAGGCTGTGATTTTTCAAATCCTACCTATAAATAACTACTTCCGATTTTCCCTCTCATATTATTACTTTACATCTTTTCCATACTTATCTCCCAATCACCATCTCTTTATTCTTCGATAAAATCTTTATTGTGTTCACTTATTCAACAATGGCGAATCGTTTAACTGTTTCAAAGCACAATATGGTGGCTAATTTGGACAAGACTGAGGCGAATATGGCTTTTTATGATATTGTTGATTATCTTACTTGGTCGCCTATTAGTTATGCTCTTTTAGTTGAACCGGATGTTATTGAACCTTGGATTCAAGAATTTTGGGCTAATGCTAGAGATAACATGGAGGAGGATGAATATTATATTAGATCTACAGATTCTGGACGGACTATCACGATTACAGAAGCCTCTATTCGAGAAGATTTATTATTTGGAGATGAAGATGGGGCTATTCGATTTGACAAGCAACTGATTTGGGATACTTTTAGGAATCTTGGTTATGAAGGATCTTTAACAGAACAAACATTCAAGAAAGCATTATTCGGTCCTCAATGGAAGTTTTGATTCATGTCTTGCTTCATTGCATAAGTTCTAAAAGTACTTCTTGGGAGCAGTTTGGGTCCAATATAGCATCTGCAGTGGTTGGACTAGCTACTAACAGAGTGTTTAATTTTTCAAAGCTTATTTTGGATGGGATGCTATCACATATATCCTCTGGGTCAAAATGGTTGATGTACCCAAGGTTTGTACAGGTTTTCTTAAACAAGCAATTGGTTGATGTTCCAAAACCTGCTGCTTTGTTACCTGTCATTGTGCAACAAGCCAAAATCTTTACATTTATGGCTAGGCGAAGTGCTTTGTTCAAAGGTGAAGATATTCCATTAACTTCTACAATGATGGAGTTGTTCAAGCTGACGTAATGAAGCTGGAGAGGATGAAGAAAGTGAAGGTCCCGATTACTACATGGTACTGCTTCACAAAGTGTTGCCTCTCAAAGTTCTGCTTCTCCAAGATCTGCTTCACAAAGTCTTCCTCACAAGGTACTGCATCTGAAAGTACGATTCAATTGAAGGTACTGCATCTTTACTGTGGTTTCTCCAAGCCCTGAGGTTCACGCAGAGATTGAAAGAACACCTACTCCATCTCCACAACATTCTGTTCCTGCTTCAGAAGAACATTCACATCTTCAAGGTGATGATCATACTATACCTCGTGAAGGTTTGACTTTGGATAATTATGCTTTAACAAGGGAGCTAGCTAGGTTGAATAAGACTGTTGAGTCTCAAGCTAAAGCACTTAGGAAGTTGAGACGTAGGTATATTTGGTTGAGAAATTTTATTAAACCCTATATTCAAGGTTTCAACTTATGGGTTAAAGAGGAAAACAAACGTCGTAAAGCACTTCGTAAGGAAATCAAACGAAAGAAGGTTCCTAAATCATCTTCTGTCAACTTGGGGAGGAATTTAGAAAAGGAAAATTTGAAAGAAGATGTTACAAAGAAGAAAGAATCTGTAGGTACTGCAGAAAAGATTATTTCAGATTCTGAGGAACAAGAAGAAGAAGTGCAAGTTCAAAGTATCTGTGATCAAGGTACTTGAACATCAAAGTACTAATTTTCATGATACATCTAGGCAAGAAGTAATAACTCCAAGGGTATTGAATTTTGAAGAAGAAGCTGGTCCTTCTACATTTGTTATAGAAGAAGAGGAGGAAGCTACATTCATACCTATTCATTCTGCTAGTGATGATGAAGTAATTGCTACAATATTAGATTTATCACAACCAAGAGGAGGGGTTACTATTAGAGATGTACAAGAAGAAGAACAACCAAGAGCTTCTCAACCAGCCATTGATCCTAAAGACAAAGGGAAAGGTATTCTGGTTGAAACAAAGAAAAAGAAACTCACTTTGAGTAACTTAGAGCAATTGAAGTTACTAGGAATGAAGCTGTAGCTAGAAAAGTTCAAGAAGAGTTAGATGCTCAAGATAGAAAAGAACAGGAAGCTCAAGAAGCTCTGAATAGAGAAGCAGCTCAAAAGGTGCAAGATAAATTAGATGAAGCTTCGAACCTTTACAATCCCCTACACCTGTTAGATATATGCCAAGAAGACCTAATTTAGCTAAAGACAGGAATGCTATGATGGCTTATTTAAAAAGTCGAGGATATAAGGGTTTGCAGAAGTTAAACTATGTTGATATGAAAAGACTTTATGATCTTTGAAACAGCAGATTTTAAGAAGAGTGTTGCTGATATTAAAGTCTTTAGAGAAGAAGCTCATTGGACTGAATCTGAAAGGAAGAATAGCTTAAAGAGAAAAAGAAAAACTGAAGTTACAGATGTTCAGTTTTCAAAGAAAGAAAAGGTTGAATTAAGATCTGAGACTAGAGATGAATTGAAGAATTATCTCGGAATGGTAGATTTTGATTATACAAAGGAAGATGATGACATGAAGATGAACAGATCAAAGATCGTGTTTTAAAGTTGTGAAATCAAAGAATGAAGAATACATGATTTTTCATAAAGAAGATGAAAGCTTCAAAGTTTTCAAAAGGCTATGGGATTTATTGCATATTATAGATAGAGTAGACCTATTCTACTTATATCATGTTGTGAAGGCTTACTTTGAAAATAATCCATTGGAAGGGATTGGTTTGGTTTTACATGGTGATCTCATAACTCTATATGGAAGCTGAAGAAGAGAGCATTAATGATATCTGGAAGAATCAAGAAAGCTGGGAAATAGTTTGTTGGAGATTCTTTGAAGAATCTGGAGTTCATGTTTTGGAGCTGGAAAATGGAACAATGATAAACATGTTTGCAGAAAGAAGATACCCTCTCACAGTTGAGCTCATGAGAAGAATGCTAGAGCATGGATTGGAAGTAGAAGAGGATAATGAAACTGCTTGCATGGTTATCAACTTGTTTATAAACGGACTACCATTGCCGAGAATGATCAATAACTGGTATGAATTTTATTTGAATAAATACTTTTGATATATCAGTTTTTATTCAAAGTATCTGCTGATCGACAGACTTTCATCAAAGTACTTGTTCTTTGAACTAAACCAGTTAAATAAATTTTAAAAGAAACCTTGTTGCTAAGTAATAAATATTTTGAAATAAAGGTTTAATAAATGGTTTTTGTAACATCAATAGGTTATCAATCCACCATGGTTACAAAAGGATTGACTAATCCATGAGCAAACGGCTCTTGTAAAGATATATCAAATCCGTTTTTAGTTGACAACTTGCTAATAAGTTGGATGGTATTCAACTCACCATATCAGTAATGTGAAGAGTTGGCTAGCCCACAAGAAAATGGCTTGTGGTAAAGGCAGTGGAAAAACCATTATTGGTAATTAGTTCACCATTAGATAGAAGAACTAACTAGTCCGAAGGGTACAACTTTTGGTAAAGACAAAACAAATTTGTTGATAGCTGGTGGTTTGCTAAAAATCATATGGTTATCAATGTACCATGGTCTTACACACCAAAACATTTGGCTACTCCAGAGATAATGGCTTTGGTAAAGAGTTCTAAATCCATTAATTTTTCAATGATTCACTTGAAAGTGATGAGAATAGTATGCAACTTAAACTGAATTAAATGTACAAATTGTCATATGTTGCTGTTGTTTGAAAAGATGGAGCTTGCTGGATGCTGATGTAAAGAAAACAATTCTAAGAGATACTTTGACAAGAACAGATGTTACAAAGATAAAAGCTTGAAGACTAAGAAACAATCCGTCTTTAAAAGATGAAGCTGTTAAAGATATATTCACAAAGGAACTTGAAGTCAAGCAAGTAGAATTCAAGTTAGGGGAGGATTGTTGGGATATGAAAGTACTGAAGATATCAAAGTACTGTAAGTTGCAAAGTACTGGAAGAAGTTAAAGACTCAAAGTACTGTTAAAGACAAAGTCAAAGTACTGCAATATGAAGTCAAAGTACTGCAAGAACAAAAGAACTGTTATATTCGTTTATGGAAAGAATTGTATTCTATGTTTAGATTACTTGTCGTACAAGGTTATCAATTGTAAACCGACTGGGATATCCTTGAGCCTATAAAAGGACTCCTAGATTGGCATTAGAGGTACGATTTTCAGAATTAGAGTTTTAGAGAAAAGTTCGATTATCTTAGAGTTGTATTAGAATATCTGCATAATAAGCAGATTTAGAGTTTATAATAAAAGGTTATTCTTCTTAGCTTTGTTAAGTAAATTCCGCGTACTTAATAAAGATTGCTCAGTGTTTCTTTGTTAATAACTTAGGATTTATCCGAGGTTATTAAACCTTAACAAGCTAGTTAAGATAGTTTGATTAAAGTATATCGATCCAACAGGAACGTTAAATTCAAATTCCCTTTATTTACGTAATAATGTACTCCAAGTGTTTTGATCTTTTCAATTCGGGTCAAATTAGTGTTAGAGTAAAAAAAAACTCAAGTGTAGGGATGTGCTTATGAATCCCTATTATTTTGATGTTATCGTAGAGGATGGTAGAGTAAAAGTGTATGGAAAAAAAAAACTGGCTATCATCCTACATCTATCTTTAAATTTATGTTTGTTTATTTCAAAGTTATCTAGAGTTTAGAGTGTCGAGTCTTGGCTTAGCAACGCCATTCTTCTCATGCTTGTAACATAAAGATTTTTGACTTGCCACCACTAAATCGCCTATCCCACCAAACGCTTTGTTTCCCTACCGTAAGCCTAATGTTACAACCCTTTAAAATACCTCTTGGATAGTTTTTCCTAGGTGCTTACGCCAAAGCGATGGAGTTTTGATCTAGTCTCAAGCTTATGGTAATCTATGTACCAGGACCGGTTAATGAGTGTTTATCTTCCATTTCTAATTTGATAAATTTCATATACGCCCGAGAGATGAGAGTATCTAAACACCATTTGTGAGGTGCTAGTATGTAATTTCCGTGCTTGTTATGACTTTTGCGGGGCTTATACTTGTTGTGAATTGTTCTAAACTAATGCTTCATGACCCCTAACTTATAAATTAATTGGCCAAAAGTACATTTGCTTGAGGACAAGCAAATACTAAGTGTAGGGATATTTGATAAGGATTTAAAAGGTATACTTTTGAGGGGTCATTTAAGCCCTTAATCGACCACTTTTATATCCGCTACTGCTTAATTTCGTTCCTTTTCACTTTTTAGGTCTCTTGAAGGCAAATTGCTAGAATGACACTTATTCGGACGAAAAGGCGTGAATATATGAAGAAAATGGCCAAGTCAAGATCAAGACACTCAAGCTGCTGGAATAGAAGGTGATGGCGTCAGAGATAGAAGGCGACGCCGTCGCAACATGCTCCAAATTTGTGATGACTCGGTAGCGAAATTGCTATTTTACACCCGACGGCGTCAGGTTTTAAAGAGTAGGGTGTCACAACTCAGACGGCCTAGATTCAGATCCAGACGGCGTCAGAAGCTGAAGCCGACGGCGTCACAACCATAAGGTGACGCCGTCACAAGGTTGACGTGGTCAAGACGAAACCCTAATGGTGGCCTATCCAATGGCGTCACATTTAAAGAGTGACGCTGTCGCATGTTGTAACTCTATATATAGAATTCGAATTTTCATACTTTTAGAGAGGTAGTTTTGTGGAGTAAAACCTAAAACCGAATTTTGGTTGTCTTGGGTAGTATCTTAGGGTTCTCACACCCTATTTTACAACAAGATAAGTAATTTAGTTCATTGATTCAGTTATGTATTCAATTGTATGTGTGTATGCTTGCATGTTTTCCATGTCCGGCTAATTTACTTGTGTGTTTGCTTAGATCTATGAAACCTAAGTATTGAATATTGATTGGTTGTCTCTTATCTTAATTGTGATTGACCTAGGATAGCGATAGGTCATTCGTTGTGTTTTTAATGCTTGAGTAATCTTTGTGAACATTATTTTATAATCACCTAGAGTTATTGTAGGCTAAACATCTAAAGATAACCTTAGAGTTAGTTTATGAATCCTAGAGATTTCGTAGGAAATAACCTTAAGGTAGTCTCAAAGATTTAAGGAAAAAAGCATACCCTACGACCTTAGAAGACACAACGCGTTAAGAATAAGGACGTGACAATTCAACCATCAATAAGAGATAACTAGAGCATCTAGGTAAACACATCTTTAATCATCATACGAGCACACAACAATTACACATAGACTACCCCTTAGCTTAGTTAATTAGAATAGATAATAGTAGAGTAATCGTTAGAAATACCACCCCCAAGTCCAATACCCCGAGATTCGTAATTTCAATTTTGTAAAAAAATATAAAAAAGACAAAAAATAATCTTCCTCAACCCCAACCTTAGCGTAGTAAATTCTCACTAGCATTCCTATTCCCCTAGAGAACAATATCAATACCCGAGGCTTACCCTAATACTACACTAAAACGATTAGGTCCACTGCCTAGGGTGTTGAAAAACTTGCTCAACGAAAAAGAAGTTCCATTGACCCCGAACGCGCGTTGTACACGTATCACCCATCCTAATAAACTATTACAAAAAATGAATTATTATAACAATTTATAATAAATGACTATATACGTAAATGCTTTACAAAAATAACATGTATCCTTATAATTTTACTTGTGATAACTTTATATTTGTTGTTAACAAAACACAAAGAGATCGCTAAATATGAATAAACATTTTTACGATTTATTTTTATTAACAATCTCTCCCTTTTGGTTGATGACAAAATATAATGTTATGATGAGTACAACTTAAGGTTAGATGTATGTTTTGAAAGCATATGAAGTTTTACTTCTTCTCCCCCTTTTTGTCGAAACAAAAAGCGAACCTAACGAACAAATAAAGTGTGGAAAAAAATTTAATCCACGAATCACTAACTCCCCCTTGACGGTAGCTCCCCCTAGAAAAGGGCGGCAAGTGAGAAAATATAATACCTACAAAGTAAAGATTAGTAGTAACATGCAATATAATCTTGTGATTGACGACAAACAAGATGGAGAGCCAAGGTATGTAAACAAAGCCTTGTAATAAAATAACAAAGTGTAGTGGTATATAAGCCACATACAAACATGTAAAAACTAAGAACAAGGTTTGTTCTTTAAAATGACTCAAAAAAATAGAAAAATAGTAATATTATTCCTTCCATGCTTGCATAAGGTTAATTATGGAAGTTTTGGTGAGTGATGGTGTTGATACGATCAAGGATGTGGTTAAGTATGAATCACATCTCGTCCCTAATTTCCATTACAAGTTCCCTAGTGGATTGGCAATGTTCACAATGTAAATGATGTGGGTATTGTGTGTGGATGGTTTCCAGGTTAGTTTGATTTGTGGAAGGCGGAATATGTGGTGGAAAAGTTGGAAAATATGGATCAAAGTCCATTATGTTGGTAAGGGGTGGAATATATGAACCTAGATGTTGTTGTAAGATAATGGGAGCTAAAGGTGGTGAAGTTGCAAGATCTTTGTAAAGTGTGTTTGGAGATGTTGGTGGTGTTAAAAATACTAGTTATTTTAGGTTGGAAGTTTGTGGGCTAGACACGGGTAGTGGGGTTGTTTTCGGAGTTTGAAGAAGTTCCGATAGGGTGATCTTAGGTGGAGACTTGATAGATGACGGTGGTGATGTACTTGTTGGGGATGATGGAGGTGCTACTATGGAATCATGTGGTGGTGAATGAGTAGTTGGTGACGAACTTCTTGACAATGGTTTGGCTAAACAACAATTTCGGATGCTAATCCGTGCGGTTTTTCTAGATTTGGGTGGTGGTACTACGGAAGGTGGTAGGATAAAGTTTTGGATTTCTTGAAGAGGATTGTTTGCACTAGGTGATCAATGTTGGAAGATATTTTGGATAACATGATGATGATTGTTTGTGAGGTTGAGAGTGATGGATATGCAAGCATTTTGGGAACCTTATTTATAGAGAAAATAGTGCATTGTAATGAATGCTTGACCCAAAATGTGGACTAAAATCTAATGATTACATATGAATTTAAGGCATGTGATCATGAGAACACAAGCATTAAGTAACATACTCATTAGTGAAAAAAGAAAAATGTTGAAAATATGAAGGTTTATAGCCAATGTGAGAAAAATAGAAGAGAAATTCAGCTTATGTCCCATGGTTCCCACGAATCCTGCCCTTGAGGGAACCGTCCAGCGTTAATGTTGGGATCCGTGGTACTGGTGACTTAGGCAGCTTAAAATTTTCCTTTTGGAAACATTTGTGCCTAGTGTGTGCCTATATGCAAACCATTTGGAGTTGAGGTTATCTCGACTCCTAAAAAGAAACAAAAAATAAACTAGAAGTGAAAACATATTATTATGTGAGATAACCCGAGTGCTCCTAAATTCATTGTTGCTTAAATGAATGTACCAGAGAACACATATTAGTTATGTGTTCCCTTTAGCATTCAAAAGACATGAGATGCAATGAAAATGGGTTTTTACTTTGTATTAATAATGAAAAAGGTTTGTCCTAGATGTGAGAAATAGCTTTTAGGAAAATGATACGGGAAGAAGTATCTTTTAGAAATCATTTCGATTTTTTTAAGAGGAAAAGTTTATCTTTTAGTTAAGAAAAATAGATAAGAAATTACATGTTGTAAATAAAATTTACCTTGGGTTTTGAAAATTCCCGTAATGTCTGTGAGTTGTGTGTGAAATAGAGATCCTAGACACAGAAATGAAGGTAAGGCTAACGTTTACATACCTTGTTGAATTGAGAAACAAATTACGACGATTGTTCCATGAGACCAAGACCAAGACAAAGCAAGTTGAATTGTTCCTGCTTCAATGGTTTGGTAAGGACATCGGCTATGTTGTCTTCGGATGCTACCTTCTCAATAGAAATGTTCCCCTTTTGAACATTGTCTCTTAAGAAAAGATGACGGATCTCTATATGCTTGGTGCTAGAGTGCAACACCGGATTCTTGCTTAAATCAATAGCGCCTTTGTTGTCGCATAGAATGGCTATGTCACTTAGATGAATGTCATAGTCAACTAATGCTTGTTTCATCCATAGTGCTTGTAGGCATGCTTTGCCGGCGGAGACATATTCGGCTTCGGTTATTGATTTGGCCAATGCCGTTTGCTTCTTCGAGAACCAAGATGTTAAAAAACATCACATAAAATTATGTAACATATTGGATTTCACAAACACATCAAACCATGATCATAACAGGCGTACACAATGATGTTTTAGAGAGAGAAATAGTTAGAGGTTTGGGAACTTAGTGAGAGAAAGTGAAAATTCTTATTATGAGCTCCAACTCTCTACCTTGGGAGGTAGAGAGTATTTATAGTCTTACACAAATCGCCACCTACGGGCTGTGGATCAGGCATACAGTGGGTAAAGACCCGTCCGTTCTCCACGGTGTTACTTAACTAAATACTACTTAACTTAAAATAACTATGACTACGAGCTTTCTAACGATTACATATACTTGAGGTGACCGACACTTTAATAACTGGATTTACTAAATCCTAACAATCTCCCCCTAAGGGTGGTCACCTCAAATTTCATTGAATACAAACAGATATTACATTAAGATTGTTCTTGGATCCATGTTACTGTTCTTTGCCCAGTAGCTCGTAGTCTTTGATTCTTCATTTTTGCATGTTTGGATAATCCAAGTGGAGGTCTTTAACTGATCCACGTGATAATGAGTGTTGAGTCGGTTTTGAGATCATCAGCTATCATAAATCTCTGACTCATCCTTTGTGGTGTTTGTATTATGTGATGTTGTGACTTTTGGACCGACATGCTCACATTCTAGATCATGATTTCTTCTCATCAGAGTAGCGGAAGCTTTTGTTGATTCATGATATTGGCGGTAGCAGAAGCATGGAGTAAAAATATCAGAGTCATTGATGCACTAATCATGATTTCTTTAGAAGTGAATGTGTTGAGTGAGCATGCGGCTATGGATTGACCGCTTCATTCTGATCAGCTGAAAACGTTGGGCGTACCTGCATACAACAATTAGCAATAAAGCGCACGAAAGTGTCTTTGATCACTTTCGTTGAATTGAGGTATACGGCCCACGGTTCCCCGTTGATCAGTACAAGTACTGCCAGTGATCAGGTATAATTCTCAATAATTTTGATGAGTGCTTATTCACTCATCATTTTTACCCATCTAAGCCCACAAAAATGTCTAAAAACACTGAAATATAACCAATTATGCTACAGATATCCTTGGAGTGTGTTTTTATGTGTTTCAGGTACAAAGGACCGAAAACAGGACCAAAACAGACAGAAATGAGCTCGGATTGGAATGCGTGCTTTGTAGACGGAGCCGGATGATGATTTTCTGCACTTTCAGAGCCCGGGATACCATTTGGGAGTGAGCTCGGGGAATCAGACTCAAAAACCTATCCCTAAATCCAAATTACCATTTTACCCTTTACCCGAACCCAATTTAACAATTTTACCCCGAAAACGTTTTTCACTAAAACAACTATTTTTATTTTTATCCATTTTTATTTACAACAATTATTTTATTTAAAACCAATTTTTATTAATATTATCTTTTTATTCTAAAAAAAAAAAGTTTAAAACTAAAAATACAAAGTTTTAATTACTTTTATAAAACACTAATCATTTTTACCCAACCCTTAAAAGTTTTAACCCAAAAACAGTTTTACCCTTTTAAATTAAAACCCATTTACCCATTAAACCCATTAAATCCCTTCTTCCCTGGTTTACCCAAAACAGCAATCCCAAACCCAGCTATGCCCGCCAAAACTCACAAACCTTTCCCTCCTAAACCTTGTCTTCTTCCTTCTCCATCACTCTCACCCCCTGGTCCCCAGCTCATACCCTCCCCCACAAGCACATGGTATCACTTGCCATGTTGGCAATCCTAAGTTACCCCATTGGAGCTTATGTGAAGACTCTAAATGGACGGCTAAGATTGTACCCTTGGTGCCCAAGATCATTTGGATGGCTATGATTTACTCAAGAAAACACAAAGACAACCAAGAAGCTCTTTTGTCTAACAAAACAAGCACACCTCAAGCTTACTTGAAGACCTAGACATTTTAGTATAAATAGTAGAGCATTGTAGCCATTGAAAAGGGCAGTAGGTTTTTAATAGAGTTCTTAGTTTAATTTATGTTTTAACTTAGTTGTAATGTTTTATTTTTATGAATGAAGAAAAAAAAAGTTTTCCTACTTGTCTTATTTTTCTGCTTATATGCTAATAAGCACTTGAGTGCTTATTAGCTTGTTATCACTTGTTTTCTTATCTAAAGTCTCCTTATTATCTGCTAATCAGTCTTTGAAAAGAAAAAAAGCAAACTTGAGTTTTTAAACTTCATTTTCAAAACAGATAAGCCCTGTACAGGGGTGTTTGGCTTTAGCTTATTTATGGTCTAAAAAGTATTTTTACCTAGTTTAACTTTAAAATTCAAACTTCTTTTAAGGTTCTAGTTAGTTTTTAGAAAGGGTAGAAACTGTTTTATCAAGCTGGTTCAAGTTTTGGATAGTAAAAATATTTTTTTTTGGTCACAATCTGTTCTGCACACCAGAACAGTAGCAACTAGCTGCTGTTACAAGCACTTTTTCACAGCTTGTTTGCCATCAAAAACTTTTCAAATTTGCTTTTCTTGCATCTCTTTACACCCAACGCAACATATCTTAGGCTTATTTGCACATTAGGATAGTAGACTTAGCTTAATTTTGCACGAAAAAATTCTGCATTAGCACTTAAGTTCTGTTACTGCAGTCCCATAGCAGCTTGTTCACAGCTTATTTATAAGCTGTCCTAAGCTTTTCATAGGATCCCAAGTAGCTTTTTAGGTAGCCCCCTATCCCTAGTTTGCATAATAGGTCTCCCTGTAGGATTAGATGCTTAGTAGGTAGCTTATTTTTAAGCTTTTATAAGCCCACTAGCCTGTTTGGCTGCTGAAGTCACAGCAACAGCCTCACCATTTTCTTGCTTATTAGGAGCTTATCAGTAGCTAATTTTAGACATCTTGTTGTCTATTAGTATAATTAGGATAACTTAGTATAGGAGTAGTTCACTAGTGCTTATTGTAGTATCTATTTTTACTTGCTTAATTAGCCCATTTTTTTAGCATAGGATTAGTTGATATTAACTGTTTTCCCTTGCTCAAAACTGCTTATTCTCCATTTAGCCGTATTTAATTCATTTGTCATTTGCTCATTCTAGCTTAACTCAGTTCATGATTGCTTGTTTAGTGCTTATTCATCATTCATTGATTATCTTATTGCTTAAATGTGCCTTAAAATCTTCAAAAGGGTGAGTTTGTTTTGCTTCTGTCACAACTGAGGTGAATAAGCAGTTGTAACTGCTTATTCCAAGCTTTTCATAAATCAAGTTTTTAGAAACAATTGCTTATTTCCATTCCAACTTCAAGTTTCAAAAGAAAAAAAAAATAAATAAATAATTTGCAAAAAGGTTCCACAGATTCGAACCTTGGTCTCTAGCCTCACAAACCCAACACACAACACATAACCATCTGCCCTAGGGTCTTTACTCGTTAAAATCTTGCACACTTAGTTATTTAAATACAATTTTAGTTTTTACATTAGTAGCTTATTTCACTTTTTAACTGCTTATTTCCAAAAGCAGTACCACAATTTTAGATTTTTCTTAGATCCAGTTATCCTTAAAGTATTTTCTGTGAAATTTTCAGATTTTTCCAAAATAGTTTAGTATTTTTTATAATTAAATTAGATTAAATTAGATTTTAATTGATAATAAATAATTTAAAAGTCGAAAAAATACCCGGCTTTTTCCTAAAATTATTTTTAGTAGTTTAGAACGTAGGAAAATTAGTTTCGCACCCGTAGGCCTTAATTTGCATTATTTTCACTTTTGGAGCTCGGGATTAGCCCGGGTTTTCACGTTTTTGCATATTATCACTCTAGGACTTAATTTAGCTTAGTTTTATTGTTCCGTATGCTTAGTAGTAGTTAGTTTGTCATTTATTAGGTTTCCCTTGCCTTAATTACTTTCCCGTTAATTAATTCGTAGAAAACGTAATTAAAAACAATCAAATCTCAAACAATTCAAGCATTTTAATAACAAACCTCAAACGACATCCTCAATTCACACCTCGTTGGGACACGACCCGGGTAATCACTTGCCCGGTATCACTTATATCACGTTCGTGGGTTTTGGCATGTTAACCCTTTTCCTAAAAGGTTGATTTGTTGATTCTCGCGTATATCTTATATTTGGTATATTTTCTTAAACGAATCAATTTTTGGCGCCGCTGCCGGGGAGGTTGTGTTGCGACAATATCATTACGGTTTGACGATTAGTGACTTGAAGAACCTTCCTCGTGAAGTTATTGCTTTTTGAAAAATTAAAAAACACAAAAATATTTTCCTTTTTATTTTGTATATATATATAAAAGATAAAAATACAAAAAGATTTTCCCTTTTGTTTTAAATAAAATAGAAGACACAATCAACATAACACTTCTCAACTTGAGTGTTATCATTATAAGTTCCCGAACAAAAGATTAAAAACTTGCCTTTGTGTCGCTCGTTATTTGGTTTACTTCTATCGGTTTAACAAACTGTGTGAGGGGTATAAGGACGGCCTGACATAATTGCGGCTGAAAAGAGACGGGTTTTTAATAAGCTTCGCGCTGACCTACTAAGTCTCTCCGCTCCTTTGTGCGTTTTACTTATAAAAGTGATCATTTCATGTGGGATTATTGGTATAAGTTCACTGTGTTTTGCCTCGGTCTTGTTTTAATTGAAAGTGTTTTTGGTAGTGCATGCGCACTCGTTCTTCTAATTCTTCTAGTCCCCTTCTTGAACTCGCCACAATTCCGCGAAGACGAAATAGACGTCCCCCGCCAATAGTCGAACCCGAGATTCGTACTAATCCCGACCCCATTCCCGAAATGGCGGAGGATAACCGTTCTATGTTGGAACAACTCCAAGCACCCACCGAGGGTTATGGAGAAGCCATCGTCGTTCCACCAATCGTTGCCGACAATTTTGAGCTCAAACACGGATTGATTAACTTGGTATCGTCAAGCCAATTTTACGGATTTGAGAGAGACGATCCTCACTCTCATATCCGACGGTTTAACAAGCTCACGTCTACAATCAAATATCGAAACGTGTCGGAAGAAGCAATCAAACTACTTCTTTTCCCGTTTTCACTTGAGGGGGCCGCCCGGATTTGGCTCGAAAAACAACCCCCTCAATCAATCACCACATGGGAAGATTTAGTTTCAAAATTCACTAACGAATTCTTCCCACCACAAAAGACAACACACTTAAAAATGAAATCACAAAGTTTACACAAAAATTTGATGAATCATTTAGTGAAGCTTGGGATTGTTTCAAGGACTTACTTCGTCAATGTCCTCACCATGGCTTTTCCGAGTTACATCAACTCGATACTTTCTACAATGGTTTGAACGAAAACGATCAAGACTCTCTCAATGCCGCCGCCGGTGGTAATCTCTTGACACGCTCTACGAAAGATGTGTTGTCCATCATTGAGAACAAGTCTAAAGTCCGCACCTTACGAAGCAAACCGATCGCTTCCCGAGTGAGTGCTTCACCTTCTTCAGAAAATGTCTCTAGCACGGATGCTAAGATTGACAAGATTACCGATGCTATCCAAGCATTGGTTCTTTCAAAATCTCTTTCTTCTCCATCTCCAAATCCACCCGCTCAAGTCAAAGCGGTGGCAGCTACTTGTACTACTTGTGGTGGGCCTCATGCTTACTCCAATTGTACCGCTACGGATGGTAATCCTTTTGAAGCAAATGCCATAGCCGGGCCTTACAATCAAGGAGGTAATCAATACCGTCCTCAAGTTGACCCAAGCTATCGTGCTAACAATCAAGGACCACCCGGTTTTCCTCAACCAAACAATCAAAATAGGTTCAATCAAAATCAAGTGAAAGGGCAAAATGTTCCATATCAAGCCCCGATGAACCAATACCCTCCCCAAGGGGGTAATCTCAATCATGGTTATCAAGCTCCTAATTACCAACCCCCGGTTGGCCCCTCTATTGAACTTTCCAACTACATTAAGTCTAATGAGGTTACAATTAGGGGTTTGCAAAGCCAAATCACTACTTTGAGAAATGATTTCCAAACTTCAATGTCAAAACAAGGAAACGAGTTAAAAAATGAGTTGAACAAAACGAACAACAAAATTGATCAAAATCAAAACAAAATTGAAAATATGTTCAATAGTATCATGTGTCAAATGAATCAAGCTTCAACTTCTAAAACCCTTCCGGCTAATACGATTCCTAATCCGAAGGGAGAGTTGAATGCTATTGCCACCCGAAGTGGTAAGACATATGATGGACCTTCGATGCCTACACCCTCTCCGGTGAGGGAGGTAGCACAAGAAACCGAGGTGACAAAGGACAAGGTGCATTCTACAAGCCCACAAAGTACCGCACACGTCCAACCTCCGGTAGTCCAAATTTCCATTCCGGAGCCCGATGTTCCGAAGATTAAGCCTTCAATTCCTTATCCTTCAAGGCTTAATGACCAAAAGCTCCGTGACAAAACTAATCAAAAAATGGAGAAGCTTATCCAAATCTTTCAAGATTTGCACTTCGAGATTAGTTTCGCGGACGCTCTCCTTCTAATGCCCAAGTTTGCTTCGACGATCAAAAGCTTGTTGGGCAACAAAGAAAAAATTTCCGAGTTGGCTAAAACTTCCTTGAACGAGAATTGTTCGGCGGTTATCCTTAAAAAACTTCCCAAAAAGTTAGGAGACCCCGGAAAATTCCTAATCCCGTGTGATTTTCAAGGGATAGTTCAATGCTCCGCTTTGGCCGATCTTGGCGCGAGCATTAACTTAATGCCATACTCTATGTGGAAAAAGCTTTCATTACCTCCTCTTACTCCTACATGTATGATCCTCGAGCTTGCGGACCGAACAAATTCTCGTCCGTTAGGTATAGCCGAGGATGTATTTGTGAAAGTAGGAAAGTTTCATTTCCCCGCCGACTTTGTTGTTGTCGATTTCGATGCCGATCCCCGAGTACCCCTCATCCTTGGGAGGTGCTTTTTGAAAACAGGTCGTGCATTGATCGACGTTGATGAAGGGGAAATCACTTTGAGGGTTAACAAGGAAGCCGTTACCTTCAATCTTAATCAAGTTACGAGATACTCCCCCGTTTATGACGAGACTTCCGTCAACAAAATTGATGTCATTGACATTGTGTCGGAGGAGTATTCTCAAGAAATTCTTGGATTCTCGAGTGGCAATCCCACTTCGGTTGATCCTATCATTGCTCTCTCTTCCCCGTCCCTCACTCCATTTGAGGAAAGTGACTTTATCTTGGAAGAGATTGAAGCTTACTTGTCTAGTGATTCTGTCCCGTGGGAAATTGATCACGCCCCCATCGACATCGAGGGAGATATTCTTCTCATCGAGAAGATGCTCAATGATGATCCATCATCACTCCCTCCTCAAGAACTTCATATTGAGGAAATCAAAAACATTGAAAATGCTAATGATCCTCCGGAGGTCGAACTTAAGGACTTACCACCTCACCTCGAATACGCATTTTTGGAGGGTGACAATAAATTACCCGTTATAATTGCTAAAGATTTGAGTGAGGAGGAAAAAGCCGCTCTCATAAAGGTTTTGAAGTCACACAAGCGAGCCATTGCTTGGAAACTTTCCGACATTAGGGGTATTAACCCAGAATTTTGTACACACAAGATTCTAATGGAGGATGACTTCAAACCGGCGGTTCAACATCAAAGAAGAGTGAATCCTAAAATCCACGAGGTTATCAAACAAGAGGTCCTAAAACTTCTTGATGCCGGATTGATTTACCCTATCTCGGATAGTTCTTGGGTGAGCCCCGTTCATTGTGTGCCCAAAAAGGGTGGCATAACCGTTGTTGAAAACGAAGAAAATGAGTTGATTCCTACTCGATTGGTCACGAGATGGCGTGTTTGCATTGACTACCGAAAGTTAAATGAAGCCACCCGTAAAGACCACTTTCCTTTACCCTTCATGGATCAAATGCTTGAGAGATTAGAGGGAAACGAATACTATTGTTTTCTCGATGGTTTCTCGGGTTATTTCCAAATACCCATAGATCCTCAAGACCAAGAGAAGACCACATTCACGTGCCCTTATGGAACGTTCGCGTACCGGCGCATGCCTTTTGGGTTATGCAACGCTCCCGGTACATTCCAAAGGTGTATGATGGCCATTTTCCACGACATGATTGAGGAAACTATGGAGGTCTTTATGGATGATTTTTCGGTCTTTGGGGATTCTTTCAAATCATGTCTCTCCCATTTGGACAAGACGCTTAAACGTTGTGAAGACACAAATCTTTGTCTAAATTGGGAGAAAAGTCATTTCATGGTCAAAGAGGGCATAGTCCTCGGCCATAAGATCTCTAAAAGCGGGATTGAGGTTGATAAGGCTAAAGTTGATGTCATATCCAAATTACCTCATCCCACCACCGTTAAGGGTGTTCGGAGTTTTCTAGGTCACGCCGGCTTCTATCGTCAATTCATTAAAGATTTCTAAAATAGCCCGCCGATGACCCGTCTTCTCGAAAAAGATACTCCGTTCATCTTCTCCAAAGAATGCATTGAAGCTTTCCAAACCTTAAAGAAGAAACTTACGGAAGCTCCTATTCTAGTTGCCCCCGATTGGGACTTACCTTTCGAGCTCATGTGCGACGCTAGCGACTTTGCTCTAGGTTCGGTCTTGGGGCAACGAAAAGCAAAACATTTCCAGCCTATACATTATGCTAGCAAAACTTTGACCGAAGCTCAAGCACACTACACTACGACGGAAAAAGAATTACTAGCCGTGGTGTATGCTTTCGAGAAGTTTCGACCATACTTGATCTTGTCTAAAAGCATAGTGTATACGGATCACTCGGCCCTCAAATATCTCTTTGCTAAGCAAGATGCAAAGCCGAGATTGCTCCGGTGGGTTCTCCTCCTACAAGAATTTGATATCATCGTTCGTGATAAAAAGGGAGCCGAGAACCTCGCGGCTGATCACTTATCCCGTCTTGAAAATCCTCACCAAGGTGTGCTCGAGAAAAAGGAAATCAATGAAACATTTACTCTCGAGACACTTAATGTGGTATCTCTAAGTGGAAATTCGAGTACCCCATGGTTTGTCGACTTTGCAAACTACCATGCGGGAAACTTTGTTGTTAAAGGGATGTCATCCCAACAAAAAGGTAAATTCTTCAAAGATGTTAAGCATTACTTTTGGGACGACCCCTACTTGTTCAAAGTCTGTGCGGATCAAGTCATCCGACGGTGTGTTCACGGCCAAGAAGCCGTTGATATTCTCAACGCTTGTCACAATGAACCCACGGGGGGACATCATGGCCCGAACTACACCGCCAAGAAGGTGTTTGATTCCGGTTTCTATTGGCCCACAATCTATCGCGATGCCCATGACTTAGTCAAATCATGTGACGCTTGTCAACGTCACGGCAAAATCTCGCAAAAGGATGAAATGCCTCAAAATGCAATCCAAGTGTGCGAGATCTTTGACGTGTGGGGCATCGACTTCATGGGGCCGTTCCCGTCATCTCGAGGGAACATGTATATACTCGTGGCGGTCGATTACTTGTCTAAATGGGTGGAAGCGAAAGCGCCCCCACCAACGACCCCGAGTAGTTGTGAAATTTCTGAAATATCTCTTTGCTCGTTTTGGAACTCCCCGTGCCATCATTAGTGATCGTGGTACGCACTTTTGCAATGACCAATTCGCAAAAGTCATGCTTAAGTACGGTGTCACTCACCGTCTTGCTACCGCGTATCACCCACAAACTAGTGGTCAAGTGGAAGTCTCAAATCGTGGTCTAAAAAGAATTCTTGAAAGGACCGTAGGCGAAAACCGTGCCTCTTGGTCGGATAAGCTAGATGATGCACTCTGGGCCTTTCGTACCGCTTACAAAACACCTATTGGTTGTACTCCTTATAAGCTTGTGTACGGAAAGGCGTGTCATCTACCGATCGAGCTCGAGCACAAAGCCTATTGGGCCTTGAAGCATGCTAACTTTGATCTCAAGTCCGCGGGTGATCACCGAAAAGTTCAACTTAATGAATTAAATGAACTTCGTGATCAAGCCTACGAGAACTCTTTAATCTTCAAAGAGAAGACAAAGAAGATCCATGAATCCAAAATCAAGAACCGCGTTTTTAACGTTGGTGACCGAGTCCTTCTTTTCAATTCTCGATTGAAGATATTCTCGGGGAAACTTAAAACCCGTTGGACTGGGCCATTCACCATTGCCAAAGTCTTTCCTTATGGTGCCGTCGAGTTATCTCAAACCGACGGACCAAACTTCAAAGTGAACGGCCATAGATTGAAACATTATTTTGGAGGGGACATACCTCAATTGGTTGTCCCGGATCTCCAAACCTTCCCCATGAACCAATGAATTAGGGGTCGAGTCAAGCTAGCGACTCGGTTAACAAAAACAGTAGCATTTCATGGGTGTCCACCCATGTTTCTATCTTCTTTCTATTTTCTAACCCTAAGTATGGGGGGAACTCCCCCACTGATGTTTGCTTGTTGTGTGTTTGCCTCTGTTTTCAGGATTCCCGTAGATCGTGATGATTGATGCGCTTGTTTTCAATCCAGCCGCCCAATATCCGATCTTTTTGCTAACGATTATCTAGGGATATCTTATTAATCCTTTTTGTGAAAAAAGATTTCGCTTCCACACTTGGCTAGTAGTATTACCTTTTTCCGTTCTATAGTTTCGCTACGGCCGGTACTTTGAATATTGAGGGCAATATTCAATTCTAAGTGTGGGGGAAAATTCTAGCGAATTTTGATCACGTGTGTACCTTCTAGTACCCTAGCACCCCCGTTTTGACCAAAATTTTTAAAAATTTTATCGCTTTAAGTCAAGTATTTACATTTTCAAGAAGTGCTTTGCACAAAATAAGGCATTAATGCTTCGGTATTAATGGTAGTTTAGTCTTGATTCGGCTAGAACAAGGGGAATCCCGACTCTGCTAGAGTGTTGATCTAGCTGCTCTCTTAACGATTAGGCTAAGGTTTTACGCGTTGTGCAAATGAAAATGCTAAGCGTGGAGTAGTTGGTTCTCTTTAGAGCTTATATAAGTAATCTATGGCTTTTTCTCCCAGAAGCTAACTAATCGGACTAAAATACGTGCTCGTTGTCAAACTTTTGAACATTCAAATCGTCTTGTTACAATAAAAAGTTTTTAAGCAAAATTGATTTAGAGTCCGAGTTCAACTTTTTATTTAAATTTCTGAGAAAGCATACTTTCTTAAAATCTGAATAATGTGCAAAATGAAAGTATCGAAAAATACTTGAATGATGCAAAAGTTGCAAGTTTAAAGTTCAAAGTCAAAATGATGAAAAAAAAAAAAAAAAAAAAAGTGATGAAAAAGTTGAAAAATGAAAAAAATGAAAAATATGAGTTGCGTGAATAAAAGCATTATGTTGCTTATGAATAAATGTGCGAAACTTGCTTTTTCTTAAATTTAAATCGGAAGTTGAACTCGTATTCGTCAAAGTTGTCTGAAAGTTTGACGGTAATTTGGAAATCCTTGATTTCAAAGATCCCGAAAGCTCCGATACTATTCTCGAGGGTGAAAAACTAGCCTCCTCAAAAGGACAAGCTGAGAAGAAAGTCGCTACATGGAGTGATCTCACCTTTGAATCTCGAATTTCTAAATTGTCGTCGGTTGTAATCCATTTAGGTTTAGTTTTAACTAAACGGTAGCTTCAGAAATCTTTGGAATCGACTTCCCGCTAATTCCGGTACTATTCTCTGTGAGGTGTCAAAAGCCCGGTCACTTAAAACTAATGTTTTGGGATGTGCCGAGAAGAAAGCCGCTACATGGAAGAGGCTCTTTCGATCCTTAGACTTTCATCGTTTCCGGTGAGTTAGTACTTTAGTTAAGTGGATAACAACCATAACAAATGTCGATTTCAATGGTCAAACTTTTGAAAATGAGCACAATCACTTAAATTGTATAAATTGCGGGAGTAAAAAGTTAAGTCTCGACTTACATAGATTATTGATATAAGTAGTGTTAGCATTTTACAAAAACATTTTCACAATAAGTTTAAGCTTGGTTTGAGAGTATCAAAAAGAGGATGACGATTACAATTCCTCGGAGACACCCATTTTGCGTGAATCCCGTTCCGTGATGCCATGTTTTGATGATCAAGCATGTTATTTATTTACGTTCAAGTTTTAAATTTCTAGTAGTGGAATAAAAAGTCGAAACGGGGTATACTTGGTATTTTTGATCCTTTCATTACTTCATATGATCGGATTGCTAGGGACTAGCAATTGATAGTGTGGGGGATTTGATGAGTGCTTATTCACTCATCATTTTTACCCATCTAAGCCCACAAAAATGTCTAAAAACACTGAAATATAACCAATTATGCTACAGATATCCTTGGAGTGTGTTTTTATGTGTTTCAGGTACAAAGGATCGAAAACATGACCAAAACAGACAGAAATGAGCTCGGATTGGAATGCGTGCTTTGTAGACGGAGCCGGATGATGATTTTCTGCACTTTCAGAGCCCGGGATACCATTTGGGAGTGAGCTCGGGGAATCAGACTCAAAAACCTATCCCTAAATCCAAATGACCATTTTACCCTTTACCCGAACCCAATTTAACAATTTTACCCCGAAAAAGTTTTTCACTAAAACAACTATTTTTATTTTTATCCATTTTTATTTACAACAATTATTTTATTTAAAACCAATTTTTATTAATATTATCTTTTTATTCTAAAAAAAAAAAAAAAAAAAAAGTTTAAAACTAAAAATACAAAGTTTTAATTACTTTTATAAAACACTAATCATTTTTACCCAACCCTTAAAAGTTTTAACCCAAAAACAGTTTTACCCTTTTAAATTAAAACCCATTTACCCATTAAAACCCATTTACCTATTAAACCCATTAAATCCCTTCTTCCCTGGTTTACCCAAAACAGCAATCCCAAACCCAGCTATGCCCGCCAAAACTCACAAACCTTTCCCTCCTAAACCTTGTCTTCTTCCTTCCCCATCACTCTCACCCCCTGGTCCTCAGCTCATACCCTCCCCCACAAGCACATGGTCTCACTTGCCATGTTGGCAATCCTAAGTTACCCCATTGGAGCTTATGTGAAGACTCTAAATGGACGGCTAAGATTGTACCCTTGGTGCCCAAGATCATTTGGATGGCTATGATTTGCTCAAGAAAACACAAAGACAACCAAGAAGCTCTTTTGTCTCACAAAACAAGCACACCTCAAGCTTACTTGAAGACCTAGACATTTTAGTATAAATAGTAGAGCATTGTAGCCATTGAAAAGGGCAGTAGGTTTTTAATAGAGTTCTTAGTTTAATTTATGTTTTGACTTAGTTGTAATGTTTTATTTTTATGAATGAAAAAAAAAAGTTTTCCTACTTGTCTTATTTTTCTGCTTATATGCTAATAAGCACTTGAGTGCTTATTAGCTTGTTATCACTTGTTTTCTTATCTAAAGTCTCCTTATTATCTGCTAATCAGTCTTTGAAAAAAAAAAAGCAAACTTGAGTTTTTAAACTTCATTTTCAAAATGATAAGCCCTGTGGGTGTTTGGCTTTAGCTTATTTATGGTCTAAAAAGTATTTTTACCTAGTTTGACTTTAAAATTCAAACTTCTTTTAAGGTTCTAGTTAGTTTTTAGATAGGGTGGAAACTGTTTTATCAAGCTGGTTCAAGTTTTGGATAGCAAAAATATTTTTTTGTCACAACTGTCGCACACCACAAGCAGTTATAACTAGCTGCTGTTACAAGCACTTTTTCACAGCTTGTTTGCCATCAAAAACTTTTCAAATTTGCTTTTCTTGCATCTCTTTACACCCAACGCAACATATCTTAGGCTTATTTGCACATTAGGATAGTAGACTTAGCTTAATTTTGCACTAAAAAATTCTGCATTAGCACTTAAGTTCTGTTACTGCAGTCCCATAGCAGCTTGTTCACAGCTTATTTATAAGCTGTCCTAAGCTTTTCATAGGATCCCAAGTAGCTTTTTAGGTAGCCCCTATCCCTAGTTTGCATAATAGGTCTCCCTGTAGGATTAGATGCTTAGTAGGTAGCTTATTTTTAAGCTTTTATAAGCCCACTAGCCTGTTTGGCTGCTGAAGTCACAGCAACAGCCTCACCATTTTCTTGCTTATTAGGAGCTTATCAGTAGCTAATTTTAGACATCTTGTTGTCTATTAGTATAATTAGGATAACTTAGTATAGGAGTAGTTCACTAGTGCTTATTGTAGTATCTATTTTTACTTGCTTAATTAGCCCATTTTTTTAGCATAGGATTAGTTGATATTAACTATTTTCCCCTGCTCAAAACTGCTTATTCTCCATTTAGCCGTATTTAATTCATTTGTCATTTGCTCATTCTAGCTTAACTCAGTTCATGATTGCTTGTTTAGTGCTTATTCATCATTCATTGATTATCTTATTGCTTAAATGTGCCTTAAAATCTTCAAAAGGGTGAGTTTGTTTTGCTTCTGTCACAACTGAGGTGAATAAGCAGTTGTAATTGCTTATTCCAAGCTTTTCATAAATCAAGTTTTTAGAAACAATTGCTTATTTCCATTCCAACTTCAAGTTTCAAAAGAAAATAAATAAATAAATAAATAAATAATTTGCAAAAAGGTTCCACAGATTCGACCCTTGGTCTCTAGCCTCACAAACCCAACACACAACACATAACCATTTGCCCTAGGGTCTTTCCTCGTTAAAATCTTGCACACTTAGTTATTTAAATACAATTTTAGTTTTTACATTAGTAGCTTATTTCACTTTTTAACTGCTTATTTACAAAAGCAGTACCACAATTTTAGATTTTTCTTAGATCCAGTTATCCTTAAAGTATTTTCTGTGAAATTTTCAGATTTTTCCAAAATAGTTTAGTATTTTTTATAATTAAATTAGATTAAATTAGATTTTAATTGATAATAAATAATTTAAAAGTCGAAAAAATACCCGGCTTTTTCCTAAATTATTTTTAGTAGTTTAGAATGTAGGAAAATTAGTTTCGCACCCGTAGGCCTTAATTTGCATTATTTTCACTTTTGGAGCTCGGGATTAGCCCGGGTATTCACGTTTTTGCATATTATCACTCTAGGACTTAATTTAGCTTAGTTTTATTGTTCCGTATGCTTAGTAGTAGTTAGTTTGTCATTTATTAGGTTTCCCTTGCCTTAATTACTTTCCCGTTAATTAATTCGTAGAAAACGCAATTAAAAACAATCAAATCTCGAACAATTCAAGCATTTTAATAACAAACCTCAAACGACATCCTCAATTCACACCTCGTTGGGACACGACCCGGGTAATCACTTGCCCGGTATCACTTATATCACGTTCGTGGGTTTTGGCATGTTAACCCTTTTCCTAAAAGGTTGATTTGTTGATTCTCGCGTATATCTTATATTTGGTATATTTTCTTAAACGAATCAATTTTCCTTGACAGGGTTTCGCAGCTGCTCTAGCTGTTCTCAAACCGGAACGTCCAAAAGAAGACAACACGGAGTGAGTGAACCAGCGAATTGAGATTCACTGATTGATGAAAATGATTTGACAAACAATCGTGTACTGCTCAATAAAGTGTTTTTGCAATACAACGAAGGTTTTAAGGGAAATCAATTATCAATCATAAACACCTTTTAAATTTTGAAACATTAATACACAGTCGATGTGCTAGAGAAAAGATTTTTAAGCACAACGACCGGTTTTTCCATGGTATCCGTCAATCCATAACCTGAACCAGGATTGATTCATAATTATGAATCACCCCATTGTTTCTGTTCAGTTGTCACATGGTTGATCTATTAGATAGATCTCACATGCCACCCACCAGGAGCTTATTTGATGTTGGCCCCAGAAGGATTTCTATCTTCATTGTGAATATGTTTGCATATCACTCAGATGTTCTGGCAATACCACAAGGATAATGCGTAGGACTCATGAGATATAATCTCTCTTTCCACATTGTGTGAAATAAAGAGTGTTCATAGACAGTGTCCTAATGAGATTTATTTAATGATCTCGTGGCTCTAGACTCAATAGTGCATATTTGGTTTCCTATATCGGAGACTGGGGAGAGGGTCTCCTTCTTAAATATCAACAATGTCTAAGAGAAAGCCGATAGATTATGTGGGTTCCCCGTGAGAATGAAACAAGCCCTTTTAAGAGGAACTTGAGTAGTTTGGGAAGTTTAGTGCAGTGCGTCACTGGGTCCATGACGTCTTGTCTTCAATACTAGTGTTACCTTAGTAACCACCAGTAGCATATGAATTGAACCCGGTATCTGCCCTAAGGTTGAATATTTGGAGGGCTATTTCTTTTCACCCCTTTTTCCATTCATTTCTTTTTCATTCTTCAACCCCTTCAGTGCTTACCGAGACTTCATAACTAGAACTTTGTTGGGTTTATTCCAGTACTAGCTCTGTCTTAGTCTGCACTCTTCCCATATCTCACTTTTCTCCTTTTTTCATCATACCTAAGGACTTCTACACTATCTAGTGGATTGTCCCTGGGTAGATCCCTCCAGTTCTGGCGGATCATGGGAACAAATACCTAACCTTATCATCCTTATATCACCATACATAAAGTAAATTTGGTCGGTCTTGGAACCAATTGAAAACCATTTGAAAATCAATCCAGATACTTGTGATATATTATCAAAGCATTTTGTACCTGAATTGTTTTTGATATTTTTAGAAAAAAAGCTCCCCCTCAACATGTGCATCGTGTATTTGAAATTGTTTTGGCACACGGAGGCAAGAGGAAGAATTAACTTCTTTGATTACCATTTTCTAAAAGATATCAGCATCACTTCCCTGATCAAATCAAGTAGATAAAGCATTTTGGGGAAGGATGAGGTTTTCATAAGTTTGCTCCCCCTCAATATGTGCCTCGAGGTATGAAAGAGTTTTGCACATATTAGAAGGAATCTGCACTTAGAGACAAATCAATCACGTTTCAATTCTTTG
>OU343221.1:146423384-146449516 GCA_910596185.1 Chrysanthemum makinoi | reverse complement strand
TGGTTTAAAAAGATGCTCCCCCTCAACATGTGCATGGAAAATTTGAAATCGTTTGGCACATGTGGGGAGGAAAGCTTGCTAAACACTTATGAAATCATTTATCGAATTCTCAGTTTAAATCCAATTTAAATCACAAATTCTCCCCCGATCACAATTTTCAAATCATTTGAGATTTGTGATCTCTGTAGATTTAAATTGATTTTGAAAGCTTTTGAGGAGAGTTGTGACTTGATTATGAAAACATTTTAACTGATAAGGATCAGATTTTGAGACTTTACACTCCATTGATTAAACATGCATGATTATCTTTTGAAAAAAATTGTATGACAAATAACCTTTTGATTTAATTGAAATCATTCTCCCCCTCAATCAATGACATAAGTTGTTGATTGAGAGATAGATATTTTGACAAATGTTAAGACCAGATGATTTTAAAAAATAGAGTCCGAGTTATTTTTCAAAGCTATTAGTTTTCATTAGATATTAATTAATTGTTTATAGAATCAGAGCATGATATTTGAAGATTTAAGATAAAGTATGGCTCTGTTCTTTCTTTGAAAAACGGGTTACTGCTTGAAATAACAATAAACCATGGTTTTACGTTCTTCCAATTTTTTTTAAACATTCGAACAACATCTAAAGACCCGTGTCATTCTTTGAATGACAGCACAAAGACCGTAGATATTATCGAATAGAGAAAAATATGACATAATGACAATATTTTTTGAAAATTTTCAAGATTTTCAAATTTTTATGGATTTTTGAACGTTTTATATTTTTCTATTTTCTTTTTGTAGGTTTTGTAATTTTGTATTTTGTTTTTGAGAAAAATATGTACAGAGAGAATAGATGAAGAGATGTCTTTACTCCTTTGTTTCCTCTTGAAGACGTTTGAGTGTCTCAGGTTGAAGACTCTTGAGTCAAAGACGAGGAAGAATAAACTCAAAACGTTCTCGAGGTAGTGCCTTTGTGAAGATGCCTGCTAGCTGATATTCAGTTCTCACAAAGTAAAGTTCCACCACACCGTTTTCCACTTGCTCCCTGATGAAATGATGTCGAATGTCGATGTGCTTTGCTCTTGAGTGTTGTACGTTGTTGCATGAGAGAGCAATGGCACTTTTATTATCACAATATAGAGGGATTTTGTTGAATTCAAAGCCATAGTCAGATAATTGGGATCTCATCCATAGGATTTGAGCACAACAAGATGACATGGCTATGTATTCAAACCTCTATAGAGGATATAGAAGTACTCATTTGTTTCTTTGAAGACCAGCTCACAAGCTTGTCACCCAAAAACTTAGCACCTCCAGAAGTACTTCGACGTGTATCTTGACATCCTGCATGATCAGATCTGCATAGACATGTTAGTGACATACCCGTGTCCTTCAGGTACCAAAGTCCCATATTGATGGTTCCTTGAAGATACCGAAAGACCCGTTTAACCGCTTCAAGGTGATTTTTAGTAGGCTTAGCCTGATATCTAGCACACATGCAAACTGCGAACACAATGTCTAGTCTACTGGCTGTGAGGTACATCAGGGATCCAATCATACTACGATATTTCGTTTGGTCTACCATGATCCCTGAGTGGTCCTCATCCAGTTTAGTACGCTCTATCATGGGAGTATCAACAGGGTCACAAGAATCAAATCCAAATTTCTTTAAAATCTCATTTGCATATTTAGATAGATTTATAAAGATGCCTCCGGGACTTTGTGAAATTTGTAATCCCAAGAAAAATGACATTTGTCCCATCATTGACATTTGAAATTTGGAACCCATTTCATTTGAAAAACGGTCACATTCACTGGGGTCCGTCGAGGCAAAAATAATATCATCAACATAGATTTGAACGTGAATTAAATGTTTGCCTGACTTTCTGGTGAACAATGTCGGATCAACTGCTCCTTTGGTGAATCCAATAGATAGAAGAAACTTTGATAGCGTATCATACCATGACCTTGGAGCTTGCTTCAAGCCGTAAAGAGCCTTGTTCAAGCGATAGACATGAGTAGGATGCTCAGGATTTACAAAGCCTTCCAGTTGGCTGACGTATACGACTTCTTTAAGATCTTCGTTAAGAAAAGCCGTCTTCACATCCATCTGATAGACTACCATATTCTTACTTGCAGCATTAGCCAGGAAGATTCTGATTGCCTCGATGCGTGCAACTGGAGCAAATGATTCTTCAAAGTCAATACCCTTCTCTTGACGATATCCTTTTGCAACCAATCGAGCCTTGTTTTTTAAAACATCACCATGCTCATCAAGTTTTACTTTGAAGATCCACTTTAGGGCAATGATCATAGCACAATCAGGAGCAGGTACTAATTCCCATACATCTAGTCGATCAAACTCATGAATTTCATCTTGCATGGAACTGAACCAGTTGTCTTCATTCATAGCAGTTTTAACGTCTTTTGGTTCGATTTTAGAGAGTACAGAGTTGAAGAAGCACCATAAGGCATCGGTTGCAAGTTGTCGATGAGTGGATACTGAACGATAAGGGTTTCCAATGATGTTGTCCAATGGGTGATCATGTGTCCATTTTCTAAGGTGTTCATGTGGTTGTTGTTGAGGAACAAGTAGCGAGTCGATTTCTCCGATGAAGATGGTTCAGATGATGATTCAGGAGCAAATATATTTTCAAAGGGGCATCTTCAGGAGTAGCAAAGGGATTATCTCCATCATTGGTGCCAGAAACAATTCCATGATGTACACTCGATGATTGATGATTTGTTGATGAGACAAAATGATCAGCAGTAGGTGCTTCTTGACTTAATGACATTAAAACTGAAGGGTTAACTTCATTGACAGGGATAGGAGCAGCCTTTGTTGATGGAATTGACAGATCATTAGCACTTGGCTCATAGTGTTCATCAAACATTGGATCAAATAATTTCTTCAAATCATCTTCTGAAGGAGGTACATAAGGAGTTGCTGGTGAGAGATTTGAAGCAAGAGTAGAACTGATAGGACTACTTGATGAAGGTTGAGATGTGGGTCCAGAACTGGATTGTCCTGGAGCCATTTGACCGACTCATCGAACGTAACGGAATTGTTTCCATGATATTTCGGTTCTCTTGTTGTAGATTCCGTATCCTTTCTCGTTTGGTGCATATCCTAAAAATACTCCAATGTCCGCTTTAGCTTTTAGTTTACCTAAATCTTGACCGTCATTAGTTGGGTAACATAGAGCACCAGACACACGAAGGTATGAAAGATCAGGTTTTCGATTGTGGACAAGTTCATACAGAGTCTTTCCATGAGTTGTGTGAATTAGGGATCGATTTTGAGTGTAGCATGCAGTGGCAATAGCTTCAGCCCATAGAAACATTGGAACCTTTGAGTAAATCAACATTGTACTTGCGGCTTCCATAAGAGTTCGATTTCGTCTTTCAACTACACCGTTCTGTTGAGGAGTTCGTGGAACACTTCTTTGAGGACTGATTCCAACACTTTCATAAAATTCATTGAGTTCTTTATTAATCAAACTCAGTTTCATTGTCAGTTCGGACGATTCTAACCGTTTTGTTAAGTCGGACCTGCAATTGTTTAATAAGTTTAATGATGACATCTGGAGTTTCATCCTTTGTTCTCAAAAACTTAACCCAAGTGAATCGGGAGTACTCATCAACTACAACTAACACATATCTCTTCCCATTAATAGTTTGCACTCTCATGGGTCCACATAAATCCATGTGAATAGTATGTAGAACTTCCATAACTGAATTTGTAGGTTTGGGTTTATGGGCATACTTCTTGCTTTTTCCCAATTGACATGCTGAACAAAGATGATCCTTTTCATACTTAAGTCTAGGTAGTCCTCTTACTAAGTCCTTTCTGGAAAGATTGTTTATGGTACCAAAGTTCAAGTGATTGAGACAACGGTGCCATAGCCATGACTTAGTTTTAGAAGCCTTTGACAACAGTGATGGGTGAAGATTTCAACATGTCTTCGATAGAGATGGTGTATAGGTTTGAACCACGAGTTCCTCTGAGAAGTTCCACACCATCAAGTTCTCTAACAAAGCAAGTATGTTTTCTCAAGGCGACTTCTAAGTCGAGTCACAAAATTGTCCAACGTAAAAATAGATTATGTCCAAGACCTTCAACATAATATACACTGGAAATCACACTATCACCAACCACGTAATCTCTATAACCCATAATAGCACCAAAATGACCGCTTCAATCTCAGCTTCGATGAATTTACGCACGAAGTTCATGAGCCGGACCGGTCTCTAGTCATATGCTTGGAACATGTACCGAGTCCAAGTACCACGTAACGATTTGAACGACTCGCAAAGTTGAACACGACAAGAATGGATAACAGGATAATTGGGATCCCCATGCAAGAATGGGTTCCATTTGGTTAGTAACAATGATTGGACCACCCACATTAGAAGTAGAAACAATGGAATCATCGTGGATAGATGCAATGCTAGTGTATGTATTTGACCTATTCAAAGTATGTTAATTTCTTAAAGGAATAGTTCTACCAAGAGGCATCCATTTTCTAATGGGAATTGATCTAGATAATTTAGGGCACATCTTATTAAGATTGAAATTTCGCCGTGTAGGTATCCAATGATAACCTATGCTACTAAATTTCCTTCCTGTGGGTTTCCAATGTTTCCTAACCTTCCTCCGCCATTGCTTTCTAGCCTTTTTAGCTTGATTATTTGCATTAACAACCTAATGGCATTTAACAAAGATTAATAAATCATTCACACCACATTTAAGATTAGTAACAAAAACCACGCAATCATCATTACATGTTTTTCCAAAAGTAGCGAATTCACATTAATTACAAGACGCTTAGAGCTAACACTAGAATCAACACGATTCCTTTTATTCAAATTCTCCCTAAGGTGATCTTCTACACTATTCCAATCAACATTCCTAGCATGCAAGATCCTATCATTCTTTGTGTTGCCTTGAGGCTTTGACCCGCTTGCTTTGGTGTCACTCTTACCCCTGTAGAGGGAATTGGAACATTAGTTGGTTTTGCTACTTTTTGCATTCCTGAACTAGAAGTGCAAGGATCTGAACTACTTGAGGACACATTCTTAATACTGGGCATTGAATGAGTTGCATACTTATCACTAGGCATCGAGCAAGGCATCACAGCTTTACCTCTCTCACAAAAGATTTCGACACGTTGCTCTTAAACATTCTAGCAGCTGAGATCGCTTCCTGAATGCACGCAAACCTAATTTCACTATCAAGTGGCTTATTTATGAAATCCTCTTCTACAATCTCTCGGAGACATTCTAGACTATCCTTAAGGTGTTTAAATAGTCATGAAATGCACGCTCGTATTTCTAAGATGAGGAGGAATGTATTTAACAAAGGTCACACCCCCAATTTACACTGCTTTGCAAATGAATGGAATTCCCTGGGATTGTCATAGCACCACATCACAGTTATATTGAACGACCTAAAGTGTCGCTTTAAAAACACATCGTTGGATATTTCATAAAACATTCGTGAGTACAACATCGTCCCAAAAGGTTTACAAAGTTTGCGGAAATATAATTATGTTACAAATCCAAACGATGTTTTGAAATAAAGTGCCATAATGTACATAATGTAAGTCGACGCCACGACTCAAAATATAGGTCCCTAAACCATGTCATGATGATAATGCCTCGCCATCGAAAAATACATTGCTAAAACAATAATGTTGGTTAGAAATCATAGGTTTATGTAAATGTTTTATACGACTACACAAGTATCTAGCATGCATGACCATCAAGTCACGCAAAAATAATGTTACAATTGCTCTAAGCCCATGACCCGAAACTAGATGTCAATCATGTATGCCCCTCGCAGAGTGTTTTTGCCGACAACCTCGTAATGTTATCAAATGAAATGCATCCGCTTACTGGGTCAGATTCACCAACCCGATGGAGGCGCCACCCTCGATAGATCTATCCACTCATCCTCGATCCAAAGATTAACGGTTCATGTTCAAGAAATGGGGACTTTCAAATTGGCAAATGCGTTAACTTAAGCAATGTAAATGAATTTAACATACTTGTATCGATTAAAAGAAAAATGTAGTGCAATGTATTCTCCTTTTGAAAATAATCAAAGCATGTAAAACGGGCTATGAAAACTCACTTTGATAAACCGAATAACGGCAAAAGTAAGTACATGAGGTTTAATGTGACAACCGGACCTATTATCAATTATATGATATGTCATGAGTTGCAATGTAATGTTATGCATGCACTTGATATGTTATTTATACCATTTACGAAGTTTTGAAAATATTTCTCGACGTCGAAAAATACTCTTTTGACGCCTTGACCAAACAAAAATCACCTTACATGTTTTACGCCAAAATGTCATCCTACAATGGTTTTATAATGAATTTTAGAGAAATTACCACTTTTCGTCGCAAAACAATGTCGTCGGAAAATCATGAAATTACCAAAAATGGCTCCGAAAACAAATAGGTCTGCAGGGAACGCGGTAACGTCGACCTAGAGAACTAACCGACGGTTTTGGAAAGTTTGTATCGATATCTAAAGTTTCAGCCAGAGTTTTCGTCCAAAAGGTCTCGAACATAAAGATAATAAGGGTTAAAGATGGTGGTTTTTGCTAATTGTGTGCAGAAAATTAGTTACGGCAAGTTTATGAAAAAGTGCATATCTTTGTCGCTTCAAATCCGCTTTCTTACGCTTTATATGTCCTTAGCTTCGTATCAAAGTATACTAATATATTTTTGAGAAGTCGAAATAATTTGTGAAGCTTAAGGCTCGTTTTTGACCCGAAAACACTAAAAACAGAAAGCTGAAATTTTCAGAAATAATATTTTCCGTCGTCAAACTTCAAAAATCCATAACTTCTTCGTTATAAGTCCGTTTTTATCCGCTCAAGCGGCCACGGATTCGTTTTAAAGTATATTTTCTAAAAATCAAGGCCAAAAAGTCGTGCCTACTGTCGGATTTTCCAGAAAAACAAAACAAGGACAGAACACAAAAATATACTTATCGAAAATAGTTTTTCTCGGACAAAACCTATTCTAATCCCTTCAAATCAACTCCAAAACTAATCTAATCCTACCATACACCTTCTTAGGGTGTCATGGGTTCCTAATCACCATCAAGACCAACCAAAACCAAGGGGATAATTATAGGATGACCAATATGTATATATAACTTCTAAAATCATGAAATAAATGGTATAAATCACATATCATGCATAATATCTCCAAAAATGAAAAGAAATATATGAAAATGAAAAGGAAATATGAAAATGATAAAAACAAGCTTACTAGTAAAAATGAAGAGGTGTAGTAACAAGGATTAACTTAAATATCCTTGGTTTTTATTTCAAAACCATAAAAAGGATATAAACTAGGTTGTAATAACACTTGATTTAGCAAAAATCTTGATCCCTTGTGAACTTGATGCTTGGCCGGTTTTTGAGAGCCAAAAGGAAGAGAAAAATAATTTTACTAACACTTGTAGAATGTGAAATGAGATGTGAGAATAATTGAAGTAGACTTTATGTTGACTAGAAACATTATCAATCAAGAACCATGCATCATTTAATTAACACCCTCCCCCCCCCAACCGGTTTTTGGGGGATGTGTTTTCTAAATTTTCATTTTTTTTTTAAACATTTACTTGTATATATTGTAAAGAAAGTGTAAGAATTTTTGTAGGAAATGTATAAGTGAATGTAAATAGACATTTGTGGTACAAGTAAGTTTTTATTAGGTCAAAATAGAATGTAATGAGATGATAAAAATTGTAAAAATACTTTCCTTGTGAAAATTGAGTGATAAAATAATTATCGTGCAGTTTTTAATAAAAACGTCGTAATAATTAAACTTTAACGATTAATATACCAAATAAATTTGAAACACTAGGAAAACTAAAAATATAGTTTTTATAAACTAAATGTAAGTTTAAAAATACCTTGGGATCATTTTTGAAAGTAATGGATTAAATATTTAAAATAAAAACTCACGCGATAAAGATTATTAAATATAAAAATTACGCGTTGAATATAAAATGAAATGTCGTGAATGAATTGATATGATGCAAATGATGTCAATGAAATGTAGACTAATCTTAGTCCATATGAAATGTACGTGATGTCATGATCATGAATTCGCCGCTAAACCTCCAAGGTTACGCGAATTTGAAACAAGTAAACCAAGTTTACTATAAATGTTGAAATAATGAGACATGAATTGTGTCGAGAAATGACCTGAAAGTACGGATTGTCACAAACAGTCACAGTATATTCGCAGTCTGTAGATGACTTGGATGCAACATTCTCATTGAAGACAAGTGGCATTTTCCCTTTTTCCTGACTCTTCAGATTCTCAATTTCCTTTTGTAAAGACGTTATTTTTTCGTTGTTCTTGTCACGAGTGACTTTCATTGAATCATATAACTCTTTAAAGTGTAGTTTAACTTTTTCATTTTCTTTTAGAAAACTCTCATTTTCCTTTTGTAAAACTTTAACCAAGTTTTGAAGATGAAAAGTTTGAGAAGACTGAGAATCTAAAGGTGGAGGCATTTGGAAGCCATTTGCATTGTTTCTTTCTCCCTTCAATTGTGAGATTTGTGCTCTCATTTTTCTGATCGAATTTGTTCATCACGTTTGTTTATTTCAAAAACTGCATCAAAGTCAGGAGCATCCAATGATGTCTTGATATTTTAGGTTTTAACATTTTCCTTTAGATGTTGATATTTTAATTGCAAATCAAGATATTCAACTTCCAATTTAGAGTAATGTTTTACTAGATTATCATGATCATCCTGTTCAATTTTCTCATGCAATTTAGAATTAGTTTTTTCAAGCTCAATGACACGATCATGGGAGACTTTCAGAGCAACAGATAATTGATGAAATTGAGAAGCATTAATGGAACAATTCGTAGCAGTGTAAAACACATCTTGAGTAATACATTCAGAAATAAGATTCTCATTCAAGGTATGCAAGTTCTTCCTCTCAATCTCATTATATTTTAATTCTCGCTCATAGTCACTAACCTCAACTATCATTGAATCAAATTCCTTTTCCATTTCTTTAATATCTAAATCCATCCCCATTTTAAGACTCTCAAATTGACCTTTTAATTGTTTAAAGAAAGGCATGACCTTAGTTAAATAGCATTCTTTAGTTTGCTCAAAACCCCTTTCCCCTTCAGTTATCCTAGTGGGTGTGATCCTTTTCTTACAAGTTTTCTCAAAATCAAGAAATAATTGAAAAATTACATATTGACTGATTAAGGTCTTGCTCTTAGTGGGAATGGATCTAGGAACTAAATGCATTGGGGTATTGGGGGGATAAACAGTGGCAGAAAGCATTCTCCTACATGGGGGATTCTTTTCAACAAACTCATCAGCCTTTTTTATGTCCATATCCTTTTTCCAAAACACTTGTTCAGTGGGTCACTGTGTTTGAGGTCTAAATTTTTTAAAGGCAATCCATTTTTCCTTAGCATAGTTGGGTGTTTTATAGCTGATTTTCTTTTCTATGCATAAAGGGCTCTTAAGCTTTTCATCCAATTTCTTTCTAGTTACTTCTTCTAACTGCTTATCTTCCTCAGTATTCTCAGCGCAACTAGGTTTCTGTCTAGGTTTAAGGATTTCATTGCCATCATAGATTACCTTCTGTGCTTTCTAGCTTTCGACATGCCTTAGGGTTTGGTTCATCAACTAATGCAACACTATGTTTGTCACTTAGAACTCTATGCTTAGTGATCATGTGAGCAATCTAAATGGTGTTTCCTTGTACGTATAATTTGTTTTCTAGTTTGTTTTTCAAAGTTTTTAGGTTGGAAAATTCATTTAAGAGTTTTGATTCCTTGGCATTAAATTCCTGCTTAAGCACTTTCACATTTTCTTGAAGTTCTTGTTTTTGCTTAGCCGTTTTGTTAAGCTTTTCTTTTAAGGAATCTAACTCTTGTTTAAGTATTTCTTCCCTAAAATTACTTTTTCTAATAATTGTACGCATTTGGTCATCCATCTCCTGCCACGGGTAGTTAATTCAAACTTAGCACGTTGTTCATAAATGGCAACTTGTTCTTTATAGACATTAAGTTCGAGATGGCGAATCATTAGGAACAGTAGCAGTGTATTCATAAAAAATATAGTCATCATTGACTGCATTAGATACATCACTTGGTTCAATCGCACTCACATTGGGTCACATATTGATCATATGGGACTATATTATCATTGCCCATATTAGCAATATTTGAGTCACCGGTTTCCTCGCTATTGAACTTTATCATGTATCTTTTGCCGATCAACATTATCATATAGTTTTAATACCTCTGAGATGATTGATTCTTTGGATGGACCAGCTTGCCGTGGTGAGGGGACCTTTGGAGAGACCATTGGAGAAATGCTAGCCATGAAAATTGTGTGTGCAGTAGGTTCATCATCAACGCCGAGTCGTATGCATCACGCCGGCGACTTGGAAGGCATTCTGATGATTATGACCTATCTCCTGAATTGACTGTTCATCCACATCTGCATAATATGTCTTGGCATTGCTCTCAGCAAGAAATAGCAGCTCCTCTTCATCCAACACAGCTCCATTATCCTGAGCTTGCACAAGTAACATCTTGTCTCTGAAGTACTCAGCATTTTGAGGGCGTTTTGGAGATGTGCAGTTTCTAGCTCTATGTCCATCACCACCACAGTTGTAGCACTTGATCGGCTTTGCTTGTCCCTGATTTTCATTCCTTCCCCTATTCTGATTTGCCACATACCCTCCACCTACTCCACCTCTTCCCTGTTCATATTGTCTTACTTGAGCTGGTTGCACCGTAACCTTTCCATCTCTGACCAAAGCATGATTGTGTAGATTGGATGAGGTTCTGACTTCATTGTTTGTGTGAAGACTATTAGTATGTGGTGTGAAGGTCAGGTTTTGTTTAACCATAAGAGCCAGTTGATTGATGAAGTGTTCCATGACTGCATCAGCATTAGGTTGTTTGAACCTCGGATCGGGAATGAGTTTGTGATTTCCATTTCTAGTAGGTATGACTTTAGATGCTTTGGTAGTGATCCATACATTGGTGTAGTATGCGGTTGAATCATTTGATGAACTTGATTCTCCCTGTTTAGCTTTGAATTGTTCAAGAATCCTTTTTTCAAACATAGCATGTCTCTCATTCTGAAGAAGGAAGGCATACAGTTGCTCATAGTTTGTATTCTTCAATCCTTTGGTTAGCTTCACAGCGGTGACAAATTTGTGCCATTCGGGATTCATGTTGTTCACAAACTTTGAGTTCATCTGAATGTTTGGCATGGTCATTTTGATATTCCTCATATCATTCACAAGCTTGTGGAATCTCACGTAATACTCATAGACACTCTCATCTGGTTTCATCTTAAAGTGCTCAAATTCATCATACAGCTGTGATTCTCTGTCTTCCTTGGTTAATTCAGAACCTGAGAGAAGCATTTTGACATTATCCCAAACAGCCTTGGCTTCAGTGTTGTGATTGATAAGCTTGTAGATGTCTTTTGGAAGACCTTGAAGTATAATGTTTGAAGCCCGATATCAAAGATCGAATCTCTTTTTCTTCTTATCACTGAGCTAATCATACGTCTTTGGTCTGTCCAATCCAAAGATCATGGTTCCATCTGCAGCAGTATCAATTATGTCTCTTGTAGTCTCAATCTGATAAGGTCCTTCATCAATGGATTTGAGAATGTTGACCCCATTTTCCTTTCGAAGACAGTACAATCTGATTCGTTGAGCCCAAGAGTCGTAGTCAGTAACCAGCTGCTTGAACATCCTCAGCAACAGTGGAGATGATTGTAGGTACGTTGGTAGACATGTTTACAGATTTCACGGGATTTTATAACTCTATGATTAAACCGGGAAAATAGATTCTTTCATAGGATTTTACTAAATCAAGAGAAAACCGTATTACAAACAAAAGTTCAACCAAGTCGCTAAGAATCCTTGAACCAAGTTGCTAAGCACCAAGTCGCTAAGTAGCAACCCGTTAAACCTCAAGTTGCTATGAATCAAGTCGCTAAGCCCAAGTCGCTAAGACCCAGGTCGCTAGACACAAATCGCTAAAGCACCAAGTCGCTAAACAGTCAAGTCGCTAAAGAGCAACTTGCTAAGTATCCAAGTGGCTAATGTCAAGTCGCTGAGAACAATAAGTACAAGTCGCTAGAATAAAGGAAAGCAAGTCGCTAACCCCACCAAGTCGCTAGCCGTAGTGGAGAATCCACTAACTTGTACTGTTTGTCTGCTTGTCTCAATAGACAGGTCGCTAAGCTCAAGTCGCTACGACTAACACTACAACTCGCTAGAAATTACTGAAGCAAGTCGCTACGAAGAAATTCACAACGAGACTCAAGTCGCTACCTTGAAATACTTCAAAAACACACTTTTCAATCCAAAACAAGCCCAACCACAGTGATTCAAGCTTTCCAAATCAAAACCCAAGCACTTACAATGATTCTAAACACAAAAGTACACTCAAAATTCAAACTTTAACACAATAAATGATCCAAATGATGCAAAAACCACTAAACTTTTTCAAACTCAAAAACCATCTAAAACCACTAGAAATCCAAGGATATGTAAGAGAGATGATCAAACCATGACTCTCTGATACCATTTGTAACATATTGGATTTCAAAAACACATCAAACCATGATCATAATAGGCGTACACAATGATGTTTTAGAGAGAGAAATAGTTAGAGGTTTGGAAACTTAGTGAGAGAAAGTAAAAATTATTATTATGAGCTCCAATTCTCTACCTCGGGAGGTAGAGAGTATTTATAGTCTTACACAAATTGCCACCTATGGGTTGTGGATCAGGCATACAGTGTGTGGAAAACTAGAAGGGGGGGGGAGGTTGAATAGTTTTACCAATTTAAAACTTCCTTTTAAATATTTAGATCGACTTATGTCAATCTATTTGGTTGTTTTATGTTGGACGTTGATAGATATATATATATATATATAAACGTGTAATGAAAAATAAAGAATAAGAAGCACATCATCACGACACAAGTATTTAAAGTGGTTCGGCTACAAGGACACCTTCCTTGCCCTACTCCACTCCCCGAGTCACCTACTCGAGAGTTCGTAAGCACTACACCAACTCCTTGTGGCGGAGAAGCCTTCACAACGTCGCTTAACCTTTTTCCGGTACAAAGCTAAATACCGAGTTCCTTCACACCAAGGCGAACCACACCTAACACAACGTCGCCTACCTTTTTTCCTGTGCTAGGCTAACCACCGAGTTCTTTCACACCAAGGAGAACTAATCCTATCACAACGTCGCCTACCCTTTATTAGGTACTAGGCTAAGCACCTAGTTCCATTACTATGGAGGAACTACTACCCTTCACAACACAACACCTAATATCAAGGAGATCCACTCCTTGTTACAACACCATCAAGGATATCACCATCCTTGGAAGTAAAAAAATACTTATATGTATAACGATGCACCTCATCGATTATACGATCTAGGCATTCTTCCCAAATGCCACTTGATTTGATTCTTCGGCATCCTTGACTAATGCCTTTGACACAACGCTTGGGACCCTTCACTAATGCCTTCGTCTTGACACCTTTAGCATACTTCGCTAATGCTTTGACACGAACGATAAGCACCTTTCACTAATGCTTTCATCTTGACACTTTCGGCATCCTTCACTAATGCCTTCAACCCAACATCTATGGAGGAAGAAAGAACTATCAACAAGAGAACCTTAGTTGTCTTGATGATGACGAAGCATGGCAACTCATGGACTTGAGCTTGCTCGTCTTCAAGAAGTGGTGATCTCGCCTTTAAGAGGAACCTAGAGAATCACACAAAAACAAAAGAAAAACTACATAGATCACTTGGATCTGAGGTTAGAGGGTTATAATACTTTGGGAAGTATGTGTGTGAAGTAATAAGTAGAAAGGAAGAAATGGCTCTCTATTTATAGAGGAAATTCTCTACTGTTCCCTGGATCCCACGGATCTCTCCCACAAGGGATCCGGCTAGCACAAAGCTAGGGATCCGTGGGACGCTCCTCTTTGCCCATGGGTATTTTTGGTTATGGGTCATGGGTTATGGGTTGATCCATGGTTTTCTTTCTAGATACAATGTATCTTAAGGATACAATGAACTTGGTTAAGTGGTATATATAAAACCATGGGTTATGGGTCAATATCATTTGTTAGTTTTTACCCATTTAGTATACACTTGTTTTTACCCATTTTAGTATACTTAGTTTAAGTATATGCTAACCCAATATCTAAACACTAGTTGTTGTACATATGTATCTAAATCATAAAATCACTTATACTTGTTTTAGTGTTTTATGTGAAAGCGTAAGTGTGTTAGGAAACTATTGACTCAAACTATTTACGTATTTTATTTGTTTCGTTAAAATAATTTTACGTTTGTTATCGACAAAACATTAGAAGATCGTAAAATATAAATAAACGTTTTTACGGCTTATTTGTATTAACACAGTGGGTAAAGACCCGTCCGTTCTCCACGGTGTTACTTAACTAAATACTACTTAACTTGAAATAACTACGACTACGAGCTTTCTAACGATTACATATACTTGAGGTGACCGACACTTTAATAACTGGATTTACTAAATCCTAACAAATTACATACACCACTTGTACTCTTTCGGTCAACATAATCACCTGCATGGTCAGAATCCGCATATACGAGAGTTTCTACCCCTGTTCCCTTAGGATACCATAATCCCAATTGAGTCGTACCCTTAATGTATCTAAATATTCTTTTGACCGCTACTAGATGTGATGTTTTAGAGTCTTCTTGAAACCTAGCACATAGACAAACACTAAACATGATATCCGGCCGACTAGCCGTAAGATAGAGAAGACTACCAATCATGCCACGGTATTTTGTGTTATCAACGGATTCACCGTCTTCATCTTTTGTAAGTTTAGAGTCGGATGGCATTGGTATTCTTAAGGGTTTTGACTCTTCTAAACCAAATTTCATTAACATTTCTTTTATGTATTTGGATTCATTAAAGAAGATACCATCTTCTAGTTATTTGATTTGTAGACCAAGAAAGAAATTTAGTTCTCCCAACATACTCATTTCAAACTCATCATGCATGATTTTTGAGAAATCATCACACATGTCTTGACAAGTTGATCCGAATATAATATCGTCCACGTATATTTGAACAATAATTATATGTGACTCCTTTTTCTTAGTAAAAAGTGTATTATCAACTAACCCCATGGTGTAGTTGTTTTTTATTAAAAAGGATTTGAGTCTATCATACCAAGCTTGTTTAAGACCGTAAAGAGCTTTCTTTAGTTTGTACACATGTTTACATTTTTCGAAATCAATAAAGCCCGGAGGTTGAGCTACATAGACTTCTTCATTAATAAAGCCATTTAGAAAAGCACTTTTAACATTCATTTGAAAAAGCTTAAGATCATTAGCACAAGCATAAGCAATAATTATTCTTATAGACTCTAATCTAGCCATGGGAGCATAGTCACATCAAAGTCTATGCCTTTTTGTTGATTATACCCTTGGGCAACGAGTCTAGCTTTGTTTCTAGACACTACACCATTTTCATCTAACTTGTTTTTATATACACATTTAGTTCCTATTATGGTTTGGTTATTAGGTGGAGGGACATGTGTCCAAACATCGTTAGAAACAAATTGATTTAACTCTTCTTTCATAGCCCTTACCCAACTTTCATCTTTTATGGCTTCTTGTGTATTTTTAGGTTCTATGGTTGAGACAAAACAAAATAAACTAATTTGATTTTGGACTTGAGATCTTAAGGTTCTTTCATTTAACTTTCCTATGACCTTATCTACGAGGTGATCTTTAGACTCTTTAATATTGATGATTTCATTGTTTAATGATTCTTCTTATTTGTTTATATTTTCCTTGATTTCTATGAATTCACTTTCGATTATCTCGTCATCGACAAGAGGTTGGGTAGGTTTAGGTACACTTTCATCAAATTTTACGTTTAATGACTCTTCAACCTTCATTGTTTATTTATTTAATATAACATAAGCTTTACTATTAGGAGAGTAACCTAAGAAGATACCTTCGGTTGATTTAGGATCAAATTTAGTAAGGTAATCTTTAGTGTTAAGTAGAAAACATTTACTACCAAAGACTCTAAAATGTTCTAACGTAGGCTTTTTTGTCTCGAAGTAACTCGTATGGAGTTTTACCTAAGAATGGTCTAATTAAGACTTGGTTAAGTATGTATGTTGATGTATCAACGGCATTGCACCAAATGTTTTGAGGAATAGATTGCTCATTAATCATGGTGTGACTCATTTCTTGTAGGGTTCTATTTTTTTCTTTCAACTACCCCATTCGATTGTGGAGTGCGAGGAGCCGAGAAATTGTGAGTAATACCATTAGCGTAAAAAAAATCTCCAAATTGCACTTCATTATCAAATTCCGTACCATAATAGACGCTAAATGACTTTCTAATTGTCTTTGGATTTTCTTACTTAATATTTCAAAGTAATTGAACGTTTCAGTTTTATTCTTTAAAAATTTAGTCCATGTGTACCTAGAGTAATCATCCACTATGACCAAAGTATAGTAGTTACCTCCATAGCTTTGAATAGCGGATGGACCAAATAAATACATGTGAAGTAGTTCTAGACACTTAGTAGTAGAGACCATATTTTTAGCTTTGTGACTAGCATGGACTTGCTTTCCTACGTTACAAGCATCACAAAAATGTTGTTCGTAATTTGATTTTGGTAGATTTCTTACTAGTTCTTTAGATGATAGCGATTGAAGAAGTCGCATATTGGCGTGACCCAATCTTCGATGCCATAAGGTCGAAGTATCATCCATAGAAGTAAGACAAAGTTTGTCTTTAGGTTCATTACTGATTTTAATGACATAGACTCCATGTTTTCTAATGCATCTTCCTATAGTAATACCGTTTTTCAATATTTTACTACCGGTTTCACTAAAAAGTACATTACACATTTTATCACATATTTTTCCTATACTTAAAAGGTTGAAGTTTAGGTTTTCTACATGACACACATCGTTAATGGTCAAAGATTTGTGAGAAATTGTACCTTTACCGATGATTTTGCTCTTACTATTACCAAATACCACATTCCCTCTATTGAAGGATTCGTATGTGGAAAACAAGTCTTTATTGCCGGTCATGTACCTCGTGCACCCGCTATCCTTGATCCATTCATCCGGATCTAGGTCGACCTTTAAGCACACTGGTATGTGCTAAAACACATACCATTTTTTTACCAAAATAGACCCAAAATTAACCAAGAAAGAGCCGTTTATGCCTAATATTTGTTGGTTTCTTGAGTTTATGCATGTGCAGGTACGGATATGACAAAACGGACAAAAGAAAGCCAAAACTGAAGAAAACCGAGCACGAGAAAGAGAAGAGTGCAAAAGCCGATGCCGGGGATGCTATTTTATGGGATTTGGATGCTCAAAGATATATTTTACGGAGTTCTGGTCAAGATTGGGAGTTTTCACTTTAGACCCTTCATTGTACCACATTTTCACATTTCACCCTTCACTTTAACCATTTTACCCTTTATACCCTTATACACCTCATTTAAACAATTTACCATTTACCCTTACCCTTTCACACAATTACACCATTGGTCCTAGGTAATTGTAAAATGTGCATGAAATGGTCCTTGCACTCCTATCCGTATATATGTATTTGTACAAAACCAGGTCCTAATCCAAAATAAATAAACCAAACCCAATCCATCTCCTACACCCTTGGCCCAACCACCTACCCCAGCCCAAGTCTACAACTAATATACCACTTGACCCGGTCAAACTCTTTATACCTCCCAGTCAACGAGAAATCACAAAGTCAAATAAATAAAAAATAATCCCTAAACACAAACGCGCCCAAACCTAGATAAAACCCATCTTTACTATTTATCCCCTCCCCCCATTTTTACCCTGATCAATCCAAATTAATCCTCACTTAAAATACTTCTAGAATCTCCTGACCACATCTGACAAGTTAGAGGGCACAGAATTCCACGCTGGCAATCCTAAGGAAGCTGATTGGTTGAGGTGAGGTGTTTACATGATCTAAGGGCTATTGTTGATTTGGATGATTAGATGGTAAATCAAAGTTGTAGATTGTACTTCCAGATGCTTCTCAGATCAAGTCTAAAGGCTCCCTCATTGGCTATAAAAACCCATCACTTCACCACATAGAATTCGTCCAATTTCTCATTGCTTTTAGAGAATTTGTAACCATTTTATTTACTGTTTTACTAGCATTTAAATTCAGTTTGTAATTCTCTTTTAAGTTTGTAAAAGTCCTTTGATTAATGAAAGTTGCATTTTCAATTTAAAGTTCTTGTCAATTTAATTTACTGTTTCATAAGCTCATTTAACTGATAATTAAGCTCATATAAGCTTGTATAAGCTTGTATGAGCTCATCTTTGCTTTCACTCATTCCCAAAATCAGTTTTCTCCATAAGTAAAAAATAGTCAATGAAAGTCAAATTTTAAAGTCAAACAAGTTCTAGGTTCATTTCTGCTTTTAACCTGTCATTGAATTGAGTTTTGAGTTTTTTTTGGATGTTTAAAATCAGTTGTAGTCAATTTACTTTCAGTTTTAGTGGTTAAATTGAATTTTGGAAATTTAAAGAAGTGTTTGGTAAATGGTTGAATTCTGAGTTTAAATGGTTTTTGGTAGTTGTAATTGAGTCAATCAGTTTATGTTGTTGGAATTAGAGATGTTACAATCAAAGTTTTAAGTTGATTCAGTCTAATAAGCATTTTTGTAAGTCCAAATTCTTAATCTGTTTTAGTATCTTTTATGTTCCATAGCAGCTTTTATCTAGATTCCCTTAAGGTCCATATTATATTCCAAGTAAGTCTAATTGGTTTTAATTGTCTCAGCTTATTTGATATTTAGAAGTAGATAGATAGCTTAATTTTCAGTTTGCATACGTCCTTTTCCTTCATTTTATCTGATGCATCTGTCCTTTTTTATGTTCTATATCAGTTTTACTTTTAGCTTTATATCCTCTTATGTTGCTATCCTTATTACTAGATGTCTGCTTCCTTAGATAGCCCATAGTGCAGGCTTTAACTGATTTTGCTCTTGAAGTAGATTGGAGCTTGTCTTAGAGCTTGGACTAGGTCTGCAGTTAACCTCTTTTGCCCTTTAGTCTGCTGTAGATTTGTAGTGCTATTGGATTAGGATCTTTAGTTTAGTATAGGACTGTTAGAACTAGCTTAGTTAATTCAGATTTCACTTTAGGAGCTTATTGGATAGATTAATTTAAACTGCTTTTCCTTTTTCAAATCTGTTCTGCATCAGCCCATATTGTCCCAAACCCCTTTTGTTTTTGATTTTTAATTGTCTCATTCTAAGTCACTTTTAGCTGAAATTCTGGATATAAGCTCTCTGGTTGGTGTTCTTTAGCAAGCTATTTTTAGTTTATTTTTAGGATTTTTATTAAGTAGTTAAATTTGAGCTTGAAGTTGGTAGTATAGGGCTGTTTGGCATTTTGATATGTCATTCTGATCATGTGCTCATTTAGCTTGTAGCTTGTATTAACTTGTTCTTATCAGTAGCTTTAGGTATTTTTTAGTTAGTTTAGGTTTATTTTGGCCTTAGTTAGCTTTTGGTAGCTTTTAGGTAGCTTATATCTTATTTCCTTTAAGCTTTTTTCATTCAGTTTCATGCCCAAATGATTATCCTATGATCCCAAGTTATTTCTATTATTTTTCCTAGATTCTCAGTATAAATTTGGACTTTTTTGGAATTTTTCATATTTTTCCAAGCTCATTTGCTATTTTTCTGCATTTAAATTCAGTTTTAAGCATTTTTAAATAGCATTTAATCCAAATAAATCATAAAATGTTCAGAAAAATGCAAATTTTAATTTTATTAAGTTTAGAATATCCAGTCAGAAAAAAAAAATTTCCAGAATTTTTATAGTTTAAATAGTATTTTCTAGGAATTTAATTAGATTTAAATAGTTTTAAATTCATAATAGTTAGAGAAAAAGTCAGAAAAATACAAAATTCAGTTTTAAAAATTATTTTTAGTTGTATAAGATTTTTGAAAAATAGTTTTGTAATTTTCTCAATAGTTTTCATAATTTTTAGCATTTTAGATCTATTTTTAAAGTTTAAAATTAGTTTTTAATTCAAATTAAATCAAGAAAAATCGTAAAAAAAGTTTTAAATTTCAAATAATTTTTAAATAACATTTTTAGCTATAGAAAAATATTAGATCACTTTTAGGAGTTAAAATAGATTAGTATGTTTTTTTGTTCACGTTTTTATAATTACGTTATTTACGTTTTTATTTATAATTTGCGTACTTAGTTTTAATTTCCTTGTTTGCATCATAGATTCAGTAGTTTTTATTGCTTCCCTTTACTATTCCTTGTCTCATAGTTTAGAAATCATCCAAAATCTTTTTTACCCATTCGAATCCCGAATCACGCGACGTGAGTTGTTAAACTCCATTCATCCCTCGCTAGGAACGATCCGGGGACTCAAACCTAATACGTTTGAGTTGCCCAAATACTACAATACTCTATAATTGGTTTTCCCGACGAAATCAATTAATGGCGCCGCTGCCGGGAGGGCATGTAGTGAGTTTTCGATTCCGTCTCGATTCGCGTATTTTTGAAGATCCTTCCCCGAAAAGTTATCGTCTTGTTTTTGTAAATATTTCTTTTATAAAAACCCAAAAAGATTTTCCTTTTCAAAATTTTGTTTCCTTTTATTTTTGATCAAAACCCAAAAATACTCTTCGCATCCTTTGATCCCCATGATCCTCGGACCATGGAGGATTTCTATCGTCCGTCACTTATCGGTCGAGGAGGACCGATCGTCCCGGGAACCAAGTTTAGATTGAAAAATCGTGATGGTTCGCTTTTCTTCGACAAGATTGTCAATTTCATGGATTTAACGACGAAAATGCTAATGAGCACTTGAACAAGTTTTTATCTATTACTCAATCCATGAAGCAACGTGGCGTTTCTCTAGATGATATCCAATTGAATCTCTTCCCCTTCTCTTTAACCCACGAAGCCGAATCTTGGTTTTATACCCTTGAAAAACATTGAATTCATACTTGGGAAAAGATGTCTTCTTTAACCCACGGCCGAATCTTGGTTTTATACCCTTGAAAAACATTCAATTCATACTTGGGAAAAGATGTTTCGCAAGCTTCTTTCAAAATACTTTCCATATTCGAAAACGATGCAGGAAAGAAATTCTTAATTTCCGCAATTACCCAAGGAATCCGTGATTTGAAGCTTGGGAAAGATTAAAATCGTATTACGAAATGTCCCGATCACCGAATTTTGCTTCTTGATCAAATCCTAACCTTTTATCATGGTATCACTACGATTGATCGAGACAAAATCATGTTGGCAGCTGGTGGAAATCTCATGTGGAAGACTCCTCAAGAAGCGTATGATTTGATCGAGAAATTGACACAACATCATTATCAGTGGGATGCTGAAGTACCTTACGATTCTACCACTATGTTGAGTGATCATTATTCCGAGAAAATTTCCGTTATGAGTGCACAAATTGACGTCTTTGGCAAGCAAGAAAGCTATATCACCAACAAAGACCAAGTCATCCACCCGCCTTTTACTATTCTGACTCTGACGATAGTGATGATGATGAACCGTTTGAAGAAGAGATCTTAAAGATCGATCCCACTCCCATTTCCGATCCTATCATTTCCGACTCTTCCCCTTCACTCACGCCGGTTGAGAGAAGTGACGTTGTTTTGGAAGAAGTCGATGATCCAATTTCACGAAATTGTTGAAATCGATGCATCCGCCAAGTAACGAACCTTCGGATACCTTGTCAATGGGGGATAAGGAAGTCGAATGCACTCCTCTTGAGAAAATTGATGACCTTGTTCCAAACCCAAGGGTATCCGAGACACCTTTCGATTCGATTTCAGAAACTTTCAAAATGACCTTCATAAATCCTTTGTTTGAATTCGACTCTGAATATACCCTAAATTTTGACAATCAAATCTTTGACGAGGAAAGAGATGAGTCCGACACGGATACCATAATGGAAAAGGTGCAAATTCCAAGCTCATAAAGTACCGCACAAATCCAACCTCCGTTTATCTCGATTGAAGAATTCAAAGAAGTAGAGCCGTCTAATGGAAATCCTCCGGAGCCCGAGCTCAAGGATTCGTCTCTTGATTTACTTCTCGAGGAGTTCGCCGATGAACTCGCTCGCATCGATCCCCTTCCACCGAGAAGTGAGGAGGATGACTTTGATTTTGAAGCCGATTTAAGAGAGATTGAAAGTTTGTTGAATGAAGATCCGTTAAATGAGCCGCCATGAAAGATTAATGATAATTATCTCGAGGAGTTCTTCGGTGAACTCTCTCATTTCATATCTCCTCCAGAATATGATCGTGTCTATTTTGATCTTGAGGTAGATTTTAGTTTGGGGGAAGAGCAGCTCTCTCAAAAGAGTTCCCTTATTGATGACATCACCCTGTCTCTTCCTCCCAAGGTTTTTGGAAATCACCCTATGAGCTTAAATGATCAAATTCAAATTAAGGATTATATGAAATTTGCTTTTGAAGATGAAGAATGGATCTTAATTGTTATAAAAATCTTTATTCCATTTCTTCCATATAATGTGATTTCTCCTTTTCTTCACTCATGCGGGAGTGAGGATACCATTGTTGGAATCACTCCTAAACATTAATTCAAGTGTTAGTGATTCATATGTAATAGTTAGCTTAATATGGCCTTTATGTTAGTAATTAAGCCTTAGACTTATGTAGAAGGCCCATAAGCCTAGGCCTAGTCCAGTGGTATCATTCGCCAAATAGTTGGGTGAACGTATTGTTTTTGAAGTAAGTTTTGGTCTTACGCGTAAAGCATACGGTTCCAAACTTGGTCACGCTTAAAAACTCATTTTTTACACTTTTCAATCCAAGATTCTTGTCCTTTCAACGTTTTAAGGTGTTAAAGTATCTGCTTTTGGCAAAAGTTTCAAAATTTACGGTGGATCATTGTTTTTAAGCTAGGTTTTTACGTGGGTATTGTTCTACGCCAGAATGCTTTTCTAAGCTTTGATCATCAAGTTTCACACTTTTGTGTTATTTTGGTGATATTGAAGCTATTTCATCACAAAAATCTGGTTTGAAACATCGTTGGCAAAAATCACTTTTTGCCTTACTTTTACGCTGCAAGTGAAACCCTAATCTTACGCGTAATCGTTCTTGGTTTGATCTTCAGTCTCGTGGATTACTCAGTGTTTTTCTTGCTTGGATAAGCCTGAAAACACTTCGACTTTGGATATCTTTTGCACTGTGATAGTGTAAAAGATCTTTGGGTAAAATCCTAAAATTACGCATAAGCTTAAGCTTACGCCAGAACTCCTTACGCATAAGATTCATCTTACGCCTAAGCTTTGTCTTACGCATAAGTTAATCCTACGCCTAAGCTTTCTACACTTAACTTCTTTACGCATAACTTTAGTGTTTTCTCAATACTTACGCTAGTTAATCCTACGCTGTAACTATTGTCCGTACGCTTATCTTTGGTGTTTTTACGCATAAGTAGTACTTGGCTTTTCTGTGATTTCTACGCCTAAGGATACTTCATCAACAACGGTTCATTCGACTACAAAGATCCATTTAACAACACAAGTTTTCAACATGTCACAACCACCATACTCTAGCTATTTTCCTTACACTTATAATCAACAACAACAACAACAACTAAGTCCACAACATCAACAATTTAATCATCAAAAACAAATTTATCAACAACAATTTAATCAACAACATACTCCACAACTTGGTGCAATTCCACCACAAATGTTTCAACCACCACCTAGTCTTCAATTACAACCTTACACAAACTTCTACAATCAACATCCATCCAGGAGTACTATGAAGGAACCGACATGGTTTGGCAAGATGTGTGAAGCCTTAAGTAGCCAACAATCAATTCATGAATCTGGCTCACTTGATAGACCTCCAATGCTCACTCCCAGGAATTATGATCAATGGGTGATAAGGTTCTTTAGGTTTTGTGATCTAAAGAAGCCACATGGAAAGTTCTTAAAGAAGGTCATTATGGAAGGTCCATTTCAGATGCCTACTATTGTCACACCCGAGATCCAAATACCAATCCACCAAGAGATGCTGTCACCAATATTGCAAATGCCTCTGCACTCACAGTGATGAACTTCTACTTTTTGAAGCCGATGAACTAGCAATGCAATACATCCTTTTGGGATTACCCAATCCGATCCTTCGAAGTGTTGATGCTCAAAAGATTGCTAAGGCAATGTGGGAACATATCCATCTTCTTATGGAAGGCACACCACTCAATCAGGAAGACATGGAATCCAAAATCTACTTGGCTTATGAACACTTCATGATTGAACCAGAGAGACATTAGAGTCATATCATCCTCGCCTGACATCATCAATGATTTGGACAAACACAATATCATCATGCCACGAATTGCTGCCAACACTAAGTTCCTAAGTAGTCTTGGTCCGGAATGGGAGAAGTATGTCATTTTTCTCTCACAAAATAAGAATCTTCATCAAGATACATACGGATTGTTGTACGACTATTTGAAGCCTCACCAAAAAGAAGTTGACAAAGAAAGGGCTATCCGTGGACTCCTGCCCACAGTCACTCTCCGACAATCAACAACTTGCTTTGTGGGCTCAAACTAGTGTTCCTCCTCAACTTGCTCCTCAACCAACTGCAACCATCACACCATATGATCCTTCACAAAGAACAACTTCAACAAACTCAATTGGTTCCATACAACAACAACAATGCTCAAGCACTTTACAAAGGAAGCCGATGAGGACTCCAATGCTTTTGATGAATTGCAACAAGGATTTGCTATGATTGCTAAAGCCTTCGGCCGGTATACAAACAGATCCAACAATCGCATTCGCTCTCATCAAACACAAGGAATCAGCTGTTGAACAATGGACGCTGAAGTTCGAATCGTGGTTATGGTCGCCGATGGGAGTTGGTCAAGGGTTTAATGCTATGGGCAGAATAACCAGGTGATCCACAACAAAGAGAGCTCAAGTGGTTGAACAGGAATGCTCGAATGGAGTTAATGGTCTTCGCTTGTTATAACTGTAATGAGAAGGGTCATCTCGCTAATGCATGTCCTAAGCCGAGGACAAGAGGCGGTGCTTATCACAAAGAGGCTTTGCTCTTGGCTCTCAAGGATGAAGCCGGTGGCACTCTTACCAACAAGGAACAGAGCTTTATGGCGTATGCATTCTCGATGATGATATGGAGGACTTGCGGCTAATGCAAAGCAGTTGATTTTGATGGCACACATGCAAGCTTTACACATGAGTGACACAGCCCGCAGTATGACACTGATGGCTTGTCTCGTACCGAACAAAATATACTCATTATCGATCTGATATCTCCGCAAATTCTCCATCCGACAAGGATCGAGTGTTCAACATGAGCCATCCACATCTCATTATTTATGATTATCAAATAGATTCCGTAGTTATATTTGATGATCAAGATAACCTTATGGTTAATATTGATAATCAAGTTGACTTCGTGGTTATATTTGAGGATCTAAATAATGATCATGTTGAGACTAACGTTGAACAAGATGAGCTTTTGTCTAATAGAGAAATTGAGCTCTTGACCTTAATTAAAGACTAAGAATCTCGTTTGGAAATTTGCACGAAATTAAAAGAGAAAAATGCAATCAAGTTAATTAGGATAATGAATGCTTAATTTGACAAATCAACTTTTTCAAAACTCAAGAAAACTGTGAAAAAGGTTTTGAAGCCGCTTTTTCCAAATCACATCAAAACGAAAAATCATTGGAACGACAGATTCGTGATCTAGCCGCTTCGAAGAATGCTTTGTTGTCTCAAATAGAACAAATGAAACATGAAGATAAACAACAAATTAACGCCTTACTTTGAAACTCAAAAAGCCAAGGTCGAAGTTGTTAACTTGTCAAAAACAGCTTCTCTCGAAAGTACAAAAGCATTCAACGAAACGAATAGATGACTATCTTGAGGAAATTGTCGACTTACAAAACAAAATCAAAGAGTTTAAAACTGTTGTTTATAA
>OU343221.1:146343945-146423284 GCA_910596185.1 Chrysanthemum makinoi | reverse complement strand
GATCTATAAAATGACTCTTAAACCATTTCAAAAACTTGACATTACAAACATTTAACCCATTTAAAACTCCCGAGGAACAACTTTGACTTCAAGCTCGGTAATCTACCTAAGCTCCTATTTGCCTACAAACCTTCTAACATATACGTTTCCAATCCTTAAGCCATTTCCAATCGCTTTGCCTTCTTCACAATTGAACCTACAAAACGGTTAAACAACTAAACTGTAAGCTTTCTGATGCAGGTTTTACTGACCAGGTCTTAATATTTATAGTGTCTCGCAATACCTATGGTCTACCCTAGTGCACTAACAGGTAGTGTACTCGGTCGTGTGTAGTGTAGTAAATGGTATAGCCGAGGTCGTCCCAAGAGCTATGTGTGTTGGGTTATTTCTAAGTCTAGTGTCACAGAATAATAATGGTTTCGATAGGGATTTAATTAATTAAACTACTAATGCAGAATAAAGTAAATAAAAGCAGATAAATGGCAAAGGGAAATCAATAGAGAGAAGTGGTGCTAACCTAGTTAATCATCCTAGCTAGTTATGTCTACGTCTACTTACTTCCAATTACTGTGTGGGGTCAAATTCGAGAGGACAAAATTTGGTTAATTCGCCCTAACCTATCAGCAAAGATGCCACCACAGGAGAAATCAGACGCACCGTCATAAGTCCTATTGTTCCTGGTCCCCTAAGCCAAGTCATTAAGTACCGCTACATGCTAGATTCATAATAGTGAGTGCCCGACCGTTAGGAACTGTTGGGATATGAAAGTGCTGAAGATATCAAAGTACTGAAGATATGAAAGTACTGTAAGCTGCAAAGTACTGGAAGAAGTCAAAGACTCAAAGTATCAAGTAAAGACAAAGTCAAAGTACTGCAATATGAAGTCAAAGTACTGCAAGAACAAAAGAACTGCTATATTCGTTTATGGAAAGAATTGTATTCTATGTTTAGATTACTTGTTGTACAAGGTTATCAATTGTAAACCGACTAGGATATCCTTGAGCCTATAAAAGGACTCCTAGATTGGCATTAGAGGTACGATTTAAAAAGAGTTTTAGAGTTTACAAATTAGTGTTTTAGAGAAAAGTTCGATTATCTTAGAGTTGTATTAGAGTATCTGCATAATAAGCAGATTTAGAGTTTATAATAAAAGGTTATTCTTCTTAGCTTTGTTAAGTAAATTCGCGTACTTAATAAAGATTGCTCAGTGTTTCTTTGTTAATAACTTAGGATTTATCCGAGGTTATTAAACCTTAACAAGCTAGTTAAGATAGTTTGATTAAAGTATATCGATCCAACAAGTGGTATCAGAGCTTGTGTGGAAACTCGGACTAGGAAGAAACCCTACTTCAACAATATTCAAGATGTCGACTGAAGATGTTCCACCACCCTCAATCACCTCACCGTAATTCCAATAATCAAGAAGGGAGAATATGATCTCTGGTGCATGAAGATGAGGTAGTACATTGCCATTCATGCACCATGCTCTTTGGAATGTTATTGTGAATGGGAATGAAGTTGTAGTGACCCCATTGATATTCCCTGGACAACCAAAGGCACCTAAACCAGATAATAAAGAAGAACCTTAAGAAATCAAGAGAAGGCACTCAATATTCTCTTATCTGCCATTCCAGATGGTCATCTTCTCAAATTTCATGATGCTAAAGATGCTAAGAGCTAAAACTGGGCTGCTCTCAAGACCAGATTTGAGGGAATGAAGCCTCTAAAAAGATGCACAGAAATTTGCTAAAGCAACAATTTGAAACTTTCATAGTTGGTGAAAGAGAGAGTCTTGATGCTGCATATGATAGGTTTCAGAATCTACTCAACATGTTGGAGCTATACAAGGCAGAAGTATCAGTTGAAGATGCTAATTTGAAGTTTCTAAGGAGTTTGCCATCTTCATGGCATGTCATTGCTACAATGATCAGAGGACAACAAGGTTTGGATGTCATGGACTTTGATGATCTATATCATCAACTTAAGGTGTATGAGCATGAGATGAGTGGTCAAACAAGTTCTAAGTCTCACAGTATTGCTTTTCTATCATCTGAAAAGAAGGCAAGTACTTCCAAAAGTACTGCTTCTCCTCAAAGTACTGTTTCTCAAAGTACTGCTTTCTATACACCCCCCTCATATGTTCAACATGCCCCACCGACTACCACTATGGCCTCAGATGAAGTTATGTGTCTCTTCTTTACACAACAAGCTATTTTACCTGTCACTTATGAAGAAGATCTAGCACAGATTGAAGAAGATGCACTTGAAGAAATTGATATCAGTTGGCAAGTTGCTATGATCACTGCAAGAATCAAAAAGTACATGAAGAAGACAGGCAAAAGCATTGATTTCAAACCAAAAAGGGCATAACTTTTGACAAATCTAAAATTGAATGCTTCAATTGTCAAAAGACTGGTCACTTTGCAAGGAAGTGCAGGTTTGCTAAGTATCAAGCAAACAGGACATCTGAGAAGCCAAAACTTGAGCTTAAGGAAATTCCCATTATTGAAACAAAGGCTTTGGTTGCTCAAGAGAAGTTATCAGAAGTTGACTGGAGTGAAGAGTTTGATGATGAACCGTGACTTTACTGTATGGTAGCAGTGGAAGATGCAGTTGAAGACAGAGTGGAAGCATTGGACGGAGTAATCTTTTGATGAAGAATCTGACCATGCTGCTTTGGAATCTGATGATGGCTTTGGAAGATTTGACTGGAGCAAGGAAAGTGAAGATGATCCTGTTCAACTAGCATTGGTGGCTACTTCACCAAATCAATCTCCTATCTCGGAGGTATGCTCAAATTGCTATGATTTTTATCATAAATTGCTTAGCAGTTATGTGATTGAGAGATAATTGTGTTAAGGCTAGGTCTGAGGTAGCAGGTTATCAAATAACCTTAGAATCTATGGAAGCCAAAATTTTAGCACATGAAACTAATGAAGTAGCTTGGGCTGAAAAATATGCACAACAGGATTACCAGTTAAAGCTTAGTGAATGGAAATTAAACTGTAAAATTGCTGAAATTGAGAAATTAACTAAGGAAAGAGATGATTTGTTAGCTAAGTTTGCTGCTTGGGGTGAAGCCGGTCTGTCACATGTTTCTTATGTTCAAAACACAGAAAGAGCCTATCTTAAAATTGGATTAGGTTTTGGTATGGATTTTAGTAAGATAGAAGAAAACCAATCTAGTAATCGGGATGAAGGTGAGTATGAGGATATAACCACTAGTGATGAAGAACTCATTAATTATGTAGATACATCTAGTAATGATGGTTCATTAAGTGACTCACCTCCGCATATAAGAAAGCTAATGATTATCATGCTGTTCCACATCCCATCGCATCAACCCCTTAGGCCTGATGTTTCTCGTTTTGGAGTAGACAGTCTAGAGTTTAGGGAAAAGCTAGTTGCTAAATCTAGGTCTAAAACACCCAAAGAAACTGTTGAAAACGGTGTTCAAAATCAAGCAGTACCTTTAAATCAAAGTATTGCTCCACAAGCAGTACCTTCTTCAAAACCTTTCAAAAACTATTTCAAAACAAGATGCTAAACCTTTTTGAGATAATTTTGGTCAAAACAAGTTTAATCACTCACCAAGAAGGCAAAATAATTTTGGGCATAGACATAGAAGATGTCACTTTGACATTATGGGTCAGAAACTGTGTTTTGTGTGTTTCAGTCCTACTCATCTAATTAAGGATTGTGAACATCACTCAAAATACCTTAGAAAATTTCCAAAGAACAGGACTGCCAACCAGAAACCTAGAGAGTACAAACCAGTTTGGACTAATTCAAATAGGGTTAATCACATAAACTTCACATCAAATCATAGATACCCACAAATCGAGAAGACAAGATCTCACAAGTACTTTCCAAAGTACTGTTAACTCGGCCCAAGACTTTCACAAAGTACTGCCGACAAAACAAGGTACTGATCACCATACTGGTATAGAAATTCTAGCAATCTCACTATCAACCTAGAAGGTATTCCATTCTCATAGGAGATTTAGATCAGAGAACCAAGTGTTAAAAAGGAATGGGTTAAAGGAAAGTATGCTAAGGGACAAAGACGTTCAACAAAAAGTGAATCGATGTTTGTGTGACACAAGAAAATGCTAAAAATCTGGTGAAAGAGATTTATGTTGAAAAACCAGAAAGTTTTGAAAATCCACATGCTAAAAATCAAAAGATAATTTTGGATCATCATTTGAAAGATAGTGGAAATTACATTCTCAAAGAATTTGAGTTTGTAACTCCACAAGGGAACACAAGTCAGTAATGGCTTGGGTTCCTAAAAGTTTCTAACTCTTTTCTTTATGTGCGGGCAACCCGAAGAGGAGCTTAAAAATCATCTTATTGTGGATAGTGGTTGCTCTGGAAGTATGACAGGAGACAAAGAGATCCTGTCTGATTTTAGGAAGATTAGTGGAGGAAAAGTTGCATTTGGGAATGATCCCAATGGAGGAAGGATTACTGAGAAAGGAACAATTAAAGCTGGAAGAATCGATTTTGAGAATGTTAGATATGTGAAGGAGCTTAAGTTCAACTTGCTCTCAGTCTCTCAAATTTGTGATAAAAAGCATCCTGTGTTATTCACTGACACATAATGTCTCATCCTTTCCTCTGACTTTAAACCTTTTGATGATGACTTGGTAGTACTTAGAGTACCAAGGACAAATGATGTGTATAGTTTAGACATGAAGAGTCTACATTTATGGCAGCCACATGTTTGGTAGCTAAAGCAACATCTGAAGAGGCACATCAATGGCATAGAAGATTGGGCCATGTTAATTTCAAGAACATCAACAACAAACGGTCAAAGGCAATTTAGTTTGAGGTTTACCTTCAAAGACTTACAAGAATGATCAATCATGCTTGGCATGCAAGAAGGGTAAACAACACAAAGCTTCCTGCAAGAAGCTTGAGGAGAGAACTATTAGAGAACCATTAGAGCTGTTACATATGGATTTATTTGGACTCTGTGGCAAGTTTTAAATAAGAAAAAGTACTGTTTGGTTGTTACTGATGATTGTAGTAGATTCAGTTGGGTTTTCTTTTTGGGTTTTAAAGATGATACTTTTGATGCTATCCAGACACTGATTATTGCTCTTGAAAACCAATTGAGACTCAAGGTTAGAGGTATTAGATGTGACAATGGGACTGAATTCAAGAACAAACTTATGGATGAATTTTGTGCAAACAAAGGCATAAAAAGGGAGTTTAGTATTGCAAGAACACCACAAAAATGGTGTTGCGAAAGGAAGAATAGGACTTTGATTGAAGCAGCAAGAACATTGTTAGCAGATTCTCACCTACCTATTCTCGCGTAATGGTATCTTGTTATGTACTTAACAGAGTCTCAGTCACTAAACCACAGATGAAGACACCCTATGAATTGCTGATGGGCACTAAACCCAACATTCGTTTTATGAAACCTTTGGATGCCCTCTTACTATTTTAAACACTATTGATAATCTGGGAAGTTTGATGGCAAGTCAGAAGAAGGATACTTATTGGGTTATTGCACTAACAATAAGGGCTTTAGAGTATACAACAAAGTTACTAAGAAGGTTCAAGATTGTCTTCATGTTGAGTTTTTAAAAGATCAAGACAATGAGAAAGGTAAAGGTCCTGATTGGATGTTTGATCTTGAGATTTTATCTCCTTCAATGAATTATGTTCCTGTTAGAGAAGAAAATCAACCTATGCACAATGAAGAAGATATCCAATATGTTGTTCATAATGTTCATATTAGACCTGATGCTGTTCCTGATAAAGATCCTGAAAGTTCAAACCAAATAATGTTGTTCCTAGCAGTACGATTCTTCAAAACAAAATACTGTTGCACCACAATCCTCATTATCTGCTGAGGATCAATCTATTCAAGAGGAACTTAATCAGATGCTTCTTCAAGATGTTTTAGCACATTCTTACACTGACAAACAAAGGAGAGCTTATGAAGTGGCAAAGAAGAAGAACAAGATCAGAGTACTCTCACAGATACTTTGAAAGTATTTTTGAACAAAGTATCACGCACTACTGACAACAGTACTTTAGTGATTCAATGATCCTACCATGCCTGGATTAGAAGATACCGATGATGAATTTGAAGATGAAGGTATTTTTCCAAATTCCAATGAAGGTGCTGATGTTACTAATTTAGATGATAATTATGAAGTTCCACAGCCTCCAAACTTAAGAACTCATAAGGATCATCCTTCTGATCAAATCATTGGTCCTTCTACTGGAGTGTGACTAGACACAAAGCTAAGGGTTTCTCAAAACCTCACAATGCTTTACTTAGCTTTGTGTATAAACAAAACAGGCTGAATCATAAGGACCATCAAACCTGTCTATTTACTTGTTTTATCTCTCAAGAGGAACCCAAGAATATTGCTCAAGCTTTGACTAAAGAAAGCGGTTGAAGCTATGCGGAAGAACTTCTTCAATTTAAACTTCAAGAGTTTGGTTTTTATGTGATCTTCCGATGGGAAGAGAGTTATTGGAACCAGTGGGTTTTAGAGTTAAAAGATATGAAAGAGGCAATGTTATCAAAAACAAGGCAAGGTTAGTTGCTCAGGGTTATAGACAGGAGGAAGGGTAGATTATGATGAGGTATTTGCTCCTGTAGCAAGAATAGAAGCTATTAGAATATTTCTTGCCTTTGCTTCTTATATGGGCTTTCAAGTTTACCAGATGGATGTTAAAAGTGCCTTTTTATATGGCAAGATTACAGAGGAAGTTTATGTCAAACAACCTCCTGGTTTTGAAGATCCTAAACATCCAAACAAAGTCTACAAGGTTGTTATCTTTATGGCCTTCATCAGGAACCTAGAGCTTGGTATGAGAGACTCTCCACATTCTTATTGCAACATGGATATAGGAGGGGAGCTATTGACAAGACTTTGTTTATCAAGAGAGACAAGAAAGATATCATGTTAGTTCAAGTTTATGTTGATGATATCATTTTGGGGCTACCAAACAGTCCATGGTTAAGGAGTTTGAGCACTGATGCAGAAGAATTTCAAATGATTTCAATGGGAGAGTTGACTTTCTTTTTAGGACTTCAGGTTAAGCAGTCAAAGGAAGGTATATTTATCAGTCAAGACAAGTATGTTACTGACATACTTAAGAAATTCAATTTTGATGATATGAAGGCTGTTACTACACCTATTAAATCTATCAATTCATTGGGCAAAGATGAAGATGGACACCCTGTTGAAGTCAAGCTTTATAGATCAATGATTGGCTCTCTTATGTATCTTACTGCATCTCGGCCTGATATCATGTTTGCAGTTTGTCTATGTGCAAGATATCAAGTCTCACCAAAGATCTCTCACATGAATGCAAAGAAAAGAATTTTCTGTTAGTTGAAACAACAACCTAAGTTGGGGTTGTGGTATCCTAAAGAGTCACCTTTTCACTTGGAAGCTTTTTCAGATAGTGACTATGCGGGTGATAATTATGATAGAAGATCCACAACTGGTGGATGCCAATATCTTGGAAGAAGGCTAGTCTCCTGGCAATGCAAAAAGCACAATTGCAGAACATCATCTACCAGCTGAATATGTAGCTACTGCAAGTTGTTGTGGTCAAGTTTTGTGGATGCAAAATCAACTCTTGGACTATGGGTTCAATTTCAAAAATACTCCTATCAATATTGATAATGAGAGTACAATTTGTATTGTGAAGAATCCTGTGTATCATTCCAAGACAAAGCATATTCAGATTAGGCATCACTTTATCAGAGATTGTTATGAGCATAGGCTCATCAATGTTGTTAAGGTTCACACGAATGACAATGTAGCTGATTTACTCACAAAAGGTTTTGATGTGTCACGATTCAATCACTTGGTCGTGAGCATTGGAATGATTAACTACTAAGCTATGTTTAGGGGAGGACTATAAGGTGTTAGTATAGTCCCGTGTATTGCTTGAGGGGAGGATGCTTGTTTATACTTAGTTTATATGAAGGAATTTGGCAAAGTATCGTTTTCCTGAAGTACTGCTTGGAAAGTACTGCTTGGGAAAGTATCTTATGGAAAGTACTGTTTGTCGATAAAGTAATCGTTCCAACGGTAATATTGATGGGTAATTGTTAATAACGGTAACTTTGTTATTATAGGCTGTGATTTTTCAAATCCTACCTATAAATAACTACTTCCGATTTTCCCTCTCATATTATTACTTTACATCTTTTCCATACTTATCTCCCAATCACCATCTCTTTATTCTTCGATAAAATCTTTATTGTGCTCACTTATTCAACAATGGCGAATCGTTTAACTGTTTCAAAGCACAATATGGTGGCTAATTTGGACAAGACTGAGGCGAATATGGCTTTTTATGATATTGTTGATTATCTTACTGGGTCGCCTATTAGTTATGCTCTTTTAGTTGAACCGAATGTTATTGAACCTTGGATTCAAGAATTTTGGGCTAATGCTAGAGATAACATGGAGGAGGATGAATATTATATTAGATCTACAGTTGCTGGACGGACTATCAAGATTACAGAAGCCTCTATTCGAGAAGATTTATTATTTGGAGATGAAGATGGGGCTATTCGATTTGACAAGCAACTGATTTGGGATACTTTTAGGAATCTTGGTTATGAAGGATCTTTAATGGAACAAACATTCAAGAAAGCATTATTCTGTCCTCAATGGAAGATTTTGATTCATGTACTGCTTCATTGCATAAGTTCTAAAAGTACTTCTTGGGAGCAGTTTGGGTCCAATATAGCATCTGCAGTGGTTGGACTAGCTACTGACAGAGTGTTTAATTTTTCAAAGCTTATTTTGGATGGGATGCTATCACATATATCCTCCTGGGTCAAAATGGTGATGTACCCAAGGTTTGTACGTGTTTTCTTAAACAAGCAATTGGATGATGTTCCAAAACCTGCTGCTTTGTTACCTGTTATTGTGCAACAAGCCAAAATCTTTACATTTATGGCTAGGCGAAGTGCTTTGTTCAGAGGTGGAGATATTCCATTAACTTCTACAATGATGGAAGTTGTTCAAGCTGTACGTATGAAGCCGAGAGGATGAAGAAAGTGAAGGTCCCGATTCTGACATGGTATCGCCACAAAGTGCTGCTTCTCAAAGTTCTATTTCTCCAAGATCTGCTCACAAAGTGCTGCCACAAGGTACTGATCTGAAAGTACTGATTCAATGAAGGTACTGCATCTTGGTTCACTGCTTTCTCCAAGCCCTGAGGTTCAAGCAGAAATTGAAAGAACACCTACTCCATCTCCACAACATTCGTTCTGTTCAGAGGAACATTCAGATCTTCAAGGTGATGATCATACTATACCTCGTGAAGGTTTGACTTTGGATAATTATGCTTTGACAAGGGAGCTAGTTAGGTTGAACAAGACTGTTGAGTGTCAAGCTAAAGCACTTCGGAAGTTGAGACGTAGGTATATCTGGTTGAGGAATTTTATTAAACCCTATATTCAAGGTTTCAACTTATGGGTTAAAGAGGAAAACAAACGTCGTAAACAACTTCGAAAGGAGTTAAAACGAAAGAAGGTTCCTAAATCATCTTCTGTCAACTTGGGGAGGAATTTAGAAAAGGAAAATTTGAAAGAAGATGTTACAAAGAAGAAAGAATCTGTAGGTACTGCAGAAAAGATTATTTCAGATTCTGAGGAACAAGAAGAAGAAGTGCAAGTTCAAAGTAATCGTGATCAAGGTATGAACATCAAAGTACTGATGTTCATGATACATCTAGGCAAGAAGTAATAACTCCAAGGGTGTTGAATTTTGAAGAAGAAGCTGGTCCTTCTACATTTGTTATAGAAGAAGAGGAGGAAGCCACATTCATACCTATTCATTCTGCAAGTGATGATGAAGTAATTGCTACAATATTAGATTTATCACAACCAAGAGGAGGGGTTACTATTAGAGATGTACAAGAAGAAGAACAACCAAGAGCTTCTCAACCAGCCATTGATCCTAAAGACAAAGGGAAAGGTATTCTGGTTGAAACAAAGAAAAAGAAACTCACTTTGGTAGAACTTAGAGCAATTGAAGTTGCTAGGAATGAAGCTGTAGCTAGAAAAGTTCAAGAAGAGTTAGATGCTCAAGATAGAAAAGAACAGGAAGCTCAAGAAGCTCTGAATAGAGAAGCAGCTCAAAAGGTGCAAGATAAATTAGATGCTGAAGCTTGAACCTTTACAGCCCCTACACCCTAGATATATATGCCAAGAAGACCTAATTTAGCTAAGGACAGGAATGCTATGATGGCTTATTTAAAAAGTGAGGATATAAGGGTTTGCAGAAGTTAAACTATGTTGATATGAAAAGACTTTATGATGTCGAAACAGAGCTTATAAGAAGAGTGTTACTGATATTAAAGACTTTAGAGAAGAAGCTCATTGGACTGAATTTGAAAGGAAGAAGAGCTTAAAGAGAAAAAGAAAAACTGAAGTTACAGATGTTCAGTTCTCAAAGAAAGAAAAGGTTGAATTAAGATCTGAGACTAGAGATGAATTGAAGAATTATCTCAGAGTGGTAGATTTTGATTATACAAAGGAAGATGATGACATGAAGATGAACAGATCAAAGATCGGTGTTTTTAAAGTTGTGAAATCCAAGAATGGAGATTACATGATTTTTCATAAAGAAGATGAAAGCTTCAAAGTTTTCAAAAGGCTATGGATTTCTGCATATTATAGATAAAGTAGACCTATTCTACTTATATCATGTTGTGAAGGCTTACTTTGAAAATAATCCATTGGAAGGGATTGGTTTGGTTTTACATGGTGATCTCATAACTATATGGGAAATGAAGAAGAGAGCATTGATGATATTTGGAAGAATCAAGAAAGCTGGGAAATTGTTTGCTGGAGATTCTTTGAAGAATCTGGAGTTCATGTTTTGGAGCTGGAAAATGGAACAATGATACACATGTTTGCAGAAAGAAGATACCCTCTCACAGTTGAGCTCATGAGAAGAATGCTAGAGCATGGATGGGAAGTAGAAGAGGATAATGAAACTGCTTGCATGGTTATCAACTTGTTTATAAACCGACTACCATTGCCGAGAATGATCAATAACTAGTATGAATTTTATTTGAATAAATACTTTTGATATATCAGTACTTTTATTCAAAGTACTGCTGATCAGACAGTACTTTCATCAAAGTACTTTGCTTGAACTAAACCAGTTAAATGGATTTTAGAAGAAACCTTGTGGCTAAGTAATAAATATTTTGAAATAAAGGTTTAATAAATGGTTTTTGTAATGATAACATCAATAGGTTATCAATCCACCATGGTTACAAAAGGATTGACTAATCCATGAGCAAACGGCTCGGGTAAAGATATATCAAATCCGTTTTTAGTTGACAACTTGCTAATAAGTTGGATGGTATTCAACTCACCATATCAGTAATGTGAAGAGTTGGCTAGCCCACAAGAAAATGGCTTGTGGTAAAGGCGGTGGAAAAACCATTATTGGTAATTAGTTCACCATTAGATAGAAGAACTAACTAGTCCGAAGGGTACAACTTTTGGTAAAGACAAAACAAATCGTTGATAGTGGTGGTTTGCTAAAATCAGATGGTTATCAATGTACCATGGTCTTACACACCAAAACATTTGGCTACTCCAGAGATAATGGCTTTGGTAAAGAGTTCTAAATCCATTAATTTTTCAATGATTCACTTGAAAGTGATGAGAATAGTATGCAACTTAAACTGAATTAAATGTACAAATTGTCATATGTTGCTGTGTTGCGGAAAAGATGGAGCTTGCTGGATGCTGCTGTAAAGAGAACAATTCTAAGAGATACTTTGACAAGAAAAGATGTTACAGAGATAAAAGCTTAAAGACTAAGAAACAATCCGTTTTTAAAAGATGAAGCTGTTAAAGATATATTCACAAAGGAACTTGAAGTCAAGCAAGTAGAATTCAAGTTAGGGAGGATTGTTGGGATATGAAAGTGTGAAGATATCAAAGTATGAAGATATCAGTAATCTGTAAGTTGCAAAGTACTGGAAGAAGTTAAAGACTCAAAGTACTGCTAAAGACAAAGTCAAAGTACTGCAATATGAAGTCAAAGTACTGCAAGAACAAAAGAACTGTTATATTCGTTTATGGAAAGAATTGTATTCTATGTTTAGATTACTTGTCGTACAAGGTTATCAATTGTAAACCGACTAGGATATCCTTGAGCCTATAAAAGGACTCCTAGATTGGCATTAGAGGTAACGATTTTCGAATTAAAGTTTTAGAGAAAAGTTCGATTATCTTAGAGTTGTATTAGAGTATCTGCATAATAAGCAGATTTAGAGTTTATAATAAAAGGTTATTCTTCTTAGCTTTGTTAAGTAAATCCGCGACTTAATAAAGATTGCTCAATGTTTCTTTGTTAATAACTTAGGATTTATCCGAGGTTATTAAACCTTAACAAGCTAGTTAAGATAGTTTGATTAAAGTATATCGATCCAACAGAACGCACTAAATTCCCTTTATTTTACGTACAATGTACCCAAGTGTTTTTGATCTTTTCAATTCGGGTCAAATTAGTGTTAGAGTAAAAATCAAGTGCGGATGTGCTTTATGAATCCCTATTATTTTGATAAAGGTCAGTAGAGGATGGTAGAGTAAAAGTGTATGGAAAAAACCGCTATCATCCTACATCTATCTTTAAATTTATGTTTGTTTATTTCAAAGTTATCTAGAGTTTAGAGTGTCGAGTCTTGGCTTAGCAACGCCATTCTTCTCATGCTTGTAACATAAAGATTTTTGACTTGCCACCACTAAATCGCTTATCCCACCAAACGCTGAGTTTCTACCGTAGTTTAATGTTACAACCCTTTTAAAATACCTCTTGATAGTGTTTTTCTAGGTGCTTACCAAAGCGATGGAGTTTGACTAGTCTCAAGCTTATGGTAATCGTAACAGACCTGTTAATGAGTGTTTATCTTCCATTTCTAATTTGATAAATTTCATATACGCCCGAGAGATGAGAGTATCTAAACAATTCAGTTTGTATGTTAGTATGTACTCCGTGCTTGTTATGAATTTTGCGGGGCTTATACTTGTTGTGAATTGTTCTAAACTAATGCTTCATGACCCTAACTTATAAATTACTCAATAAAGTACATTTGCTTGAGGAAGCAAAATACTAAGTGGATATTTGATAAGGATTTAAAGGTATACTTTGAATAAGCCCTTAATCGACCACTTTTATATCCGCTACTGCTTAATTTCGTTCTTTTTCACTTTTTAGGTCTCTTAAAGGCAAATTGCTGGAATGACACTTATTCGGATCTAAAAAGGCGGAATATATGAAGAAAATGGCCAAGTCAAGATCAAGACACTCAAGCTGCTGGAATAGAAGGTGATGGCGTCAGAGATAGAAGGCGACGCCGTCGCAACATGCTCCAAATTTGTGATGACCTCGTAGCGAATTGTTATTTTACAACCCGACGGCGCCGTTTTAAAGAGTAGGGTGTCACAACTCGACGCCTAGATTCGTGATCCGCATCGGCCGAAGCCGGTTTACCCGGCGTCACAACCATAAGGTGACGCCGTCACAAGGTTGACGTGGTCAAGACGAAACCCTAATGGGCGCCTATCCAATGGCGTCACATTTAAAGAGTGACGTCGTCGCATGTTGTAACTCTATATATAGAATTCGAATTTTCATACTTTTAGAGAGGTAGTTTTGTGGTAAAACCTAAAACTCAATTTTGGTTGTCTTGGGAAGTATCTTAGGGTTCTCACACCCTATTTTACAACAAGATAAGTAATTTAGTTCATTGATTCAGTTATGTATTCAATTGTATGTGTGTATGCTTGCATGTTTTCCATGTCCGACTAATTTACTTGTGTGTTTGCTTAGATCTATGAAACCTAAGTATTGAATATTGATTGGTTGTCTCTTATCTTAATTGTGATTGACCTAGGATAGCGATAGGTCATTCGTTGTGTTTTTAATGCTTATAATCTTTGTGAACATTAGTTTATAATCACCTAGAGTTATTGTAGGCTAAACATCTAAAGATAACCTTAGAGTTAGTTTATGAATCCTAGAGATTTCGTAGGAAATAACCTTAAGGTAGTCTCAAAGATTTAGGAAAAAGCATAAATTCTACTTACCTGAAGACACAACGCTGTTAAGAATAAGGACGGACAATTCAACCATCAATAAGAGATAATTAGAGCATCTAGGTAAACATTAATCTTAATCATCAATTTGAGCATAAACAATTACACATAGACTAAATTTCTTAGCTTAGTAATTAGAATAGAGATAATAAGAGAGTAATCGTTAGAAATACCACCCCAAGTCCAATACCCCGAGATTGTAATTTCAATTTTGTAAAAAATATAAAAGACAAAAATAATCTTCCTCAACCCCAACCTTAGCGTAGTAAATTCTCACTAGCATTCCTATTCCCCTAGAGAACAATATCAATACCCGAGGCTTACCCTAATACTACACTAAAACGATAGGGTCCAATCTGCCTAGGGTGTTGAAAAACTTGCTCAACTTAAAAGAAGTTCCATTGACCCCTCAACGCTGTTGTACACGACACCCATCCTAATAAAACTATTACAAAAAAATGAATTATTATAACAATTTATAATAAATGACTATATACGAAATGTTTACAAAAAATAACATGTATCCTTATAATTTTACTTGTATAAATTTATTTGTTGTTAACAAACACAAAGAGACGCTAAATATGAATAAACATTTTTAATATTTATTTTATTAACAATCTCTCCCTTTGGTTGATGACAAAATATACTGTTATGATGAGTACAACTCTAAGATTAGATGTATGTTTTGATGCTATATGAAGTTTTACTTTCTCCCCTTTTTGTCGAAACAAAAGCGAACCTAACGAACAAATAAAGTGTGGAAAAAAATTTAATCCACGAATCACTAACTCCCCCTTGACGGTAGCTCCCCCTAGAAAAGGGCGGCAAGTGAGAAAATATAATACCTACAAAGTAAAGATTAGTAGTAACATGCAATATAATCTTGTGATTGACGACAAACAAGATGTGGAGACAAGGTATGTAAACAAAGCCTTGTAATAAAATAACAAAGTGTAGTGGTATATAAGCCACATACAAACATGTAAAAACTAAGAACAAGGTTTGTTCTTTAAAATGACTCAAAAAATAGAGAAAATAGTAATATTATTCCTTCCATGCTTGCATAAGGTTAATTATGGAAGTTTTGGTGAGTGATGGTGTTGATACGATCAAGGATGTGGTTAAGTATGAATCACATCTCGTCCCTAATTTCCATTACAAGTTCCCTAGTGGATTGGCAATGTTCACAATGTAAATGATGTGGGTATTGTGTGTGGATGGTTTCCAGGTTAGTTTGATTTGTGGAAGGCGGAATATGTGGTGGAAAAGTTGGAAAATATGGATCAAAGTCCATTATGTTGGTAAGGTGGGAATATATGAACCTAGATGTTGGTAAGATAATGGAGCTAAAGGTGGTGAAAAAGATCTTTGTAAAGTGTGTTTGAGACATGTTGGTGGTGTTAAAAATACTAGTTATTTTAGGTTGGAAGTTTGTGGGCTAGACACGGGTAGTGGGGTTGTTTTCGGAGTTTGAAGAGTTTCCGATAGGGTGATCTTAGGTGGAGACTTGATAGATGACGGTGGTGATGTACTTGTTGGGGATGATGGAGGTGCTACTATGGAATCATGTGGTGGTGAATGAGTAGTTGGTGACGAACTTCTTGACAATGGTTTGGCTAAACAACAATTTCGGATGCTAATCCGTGCGGTTTTACTAGATTGGGTGGTGGTACTCACGGAAGGTGGTAGGATAATATTTTGGATTTCTTGAAGAGGATTGTTTGCACTAGGTGATTCATCAATGTAGGAAGATATTTTGGATAACATGATGATGATTGTTTGTGCGGTTGAGAGTGATGGATATGCAAGCATTTTGGGAACCTTATTTATAGAGAAAATAGTGCATTGTAATGAATGCTTGACCCAAAATATGGACTAAAATCTAATGATTACATATGAATTTAAGGCATGTGATCATGAGAACACAAGCATTAAGTAACATACTCATTAGTGAAAAAGAAAATGTTGAAAATATGAAGTTTATAGCCAATGTGAAAAATAGAAGAGAAATTCAGCTTCTGTCCCATGGTTCCCACGAACTGCCTTGAGGGAACCGTCCAATACATGTTGGGGATCCGGTACTGGTGACTTAGGCACTTAAAATTTTCCTTTGGAAACATTTGTGCCTAGTGGTGCCTATATGCAACCATTTGGAGTTGTGGTTATCTCGACTCCTAAAAAGAAACAGAAAATAAACTAGAAGTGAAAACATATTATTATGTGAGATAACCCGAGTGCTCCTAAATTCATTGTTGCTTAAATGAATGTACCAGAGAACACATATTAGTTATGTGTTCCCTTTAGCATTCAAAAGACATGAGATGCAATGAAAATGGGTTTTTACTTTGTATTAATAATGAAAAAGGTTTGTCCTAGATGTGAGAAATAGCTTTTAGGAAAATGATACGGGAAGAAGTATCTTTTAGAAATCATTTCGATTTTTTTAAGAGGAAAAGTTTATCTTTTAGTTAAGAAAAATAGATAAGAAATTACATGTTGTAAATAAAATTTACCTTGGGTTTTGAAAATTCCCGTAATGTCTGTGAGTTGTGTGTGAAATAGAGATCCTAGACACAGAAATGAAGGTAAGGCTAACGTTTACATACCTTGTTGAATTGAGAAACAAATTACGACGATTGTTCCATGAGACCAAGACCAAGACAAATCAAGTTGAATTGTTCCTGCTTCAATGGTTTGGTAAGGACATCGGCTATGTTGTCTTCGGATGCTACCTTCTCAATAGAAATGTTCCCCTTTTGAACATTGTCTCTTAAGAAAAGATGACGGATCTCTATATGCTTGGTGCTAGAGTGCAACACCGGATTCTTGCTTAAATCAATAGCGCCTTTGTTGTCGCATAGAATGGCTATGTCACGGATGAATGTCATAGTCAACTAACGCTTGTTTCATCCATAGTGCTTGTAGGCATGCTTTGCCGGCGGAGACATATTCGGCTTCGGTTATTGATTGGCCAATGCCGTTTGTTTCGAGAACCAAGATGTTAAAAAACATCACATAAAATTATGTAACATATTGGATTTCACAAACACATCAAACCATGATCATAACAGGCGTACACAATGATGTTTTAGAGAGAGAAATAGTTAGAGGTTTGGGAACTTAGTGAGAGAAAGTGAAAATTTTATTATGAGCTCCAACTTCTACCTGGGAGGTAGAGAGTATTTATAGTCTTACACAAATCGCCACCTAGGGGTGGATCGCATACAGTGGGTAAAGACCCGTCCGTTCTCCACGGTGTTACTTAACTAAATACTACTTAACTTAAAATAACTACGACTACGAGCTTCTAACGATACATATACTTGAGGTGACCCGACTTTAATAACTGGATTTACTAAATCCTAACAATCCCCCAAGGGTGGTCACCTCAAATTTCATTGAATACAAACAGATATTACATTAAGATTGTTCTTGGATCCATGTTAACTGTTTTGCCCAGAGTTCGTAGTCTTTGATTCTTCATTTTTGCATGTTTGGATAATCCAAGTGGAGGTCTTTAACTGATCCACGTGATAATGAGTGTTGAGTCGGTTTTGAGATCATCAGCTATCATAAATCTCTGACTCATCCTTTGTGGTGTTTGTATTATGTGATGTTGTGACTTTTGGACCGACATGCTCACATTCTGGATCATGATTTCTCTCATCGAGTAGGAAGCTTTTGTTGATTCATGATATTGGCGTTAGCAGCGTAGCATGGAGTGAAAATATCGAGTCATTGATGCACTAATCATGATTTCTTGTAAGGAATGTGTTGAGTGAGCATGCGGCTATGGATTGACCGCTTCATTCTGATCAGCTGAAAACTAGCGTAACCTGCATACAACAATTAGCAATAAAGCGCACGAAAGTGTCTTTGATCACTCGCTGATTGAGGTATACGCCCACGGTGCCCGTTTCGCTGATCACATAAGCATCACAGGATCGTATAATTCTCAAGAATTTTGATGAGTGCTTATTCACTCATCATTTTACCCATCTAAGCCCAAAAATGTCTAAAAAACACTGAAATATAACCAATTATGCTACAGATATCCTTGGAGTGTGTTTTTATGTGTTTCTGTACAAAGGACCGAAACAGGACCAAAATGCATGTAAATGAGCTCGGATTGAATGCGTGCTTTGTAGACGGAGCCGGATGATGATTTTCTGACTTTCAGAGCCTGGATACCATTTGGGAGTGAGCTCGGGAATCGACTCAAAAACCTATCCCTAAATCCAAATTACCATTTTACCCTTTACCCGAACCCAATTTAACAATTTTACCCCGAAAAAGTTTTTCACTAAAACAACTATTTTTATTTTTATCCATTTTTATTTACAACAATTATTTTATTTAAAACCAATTTTTATTAATATTATCTTTTTATTCTAAAAAAAAAAAGTTTAAAACTAAAAATACAAAGTTTTAATTACTTTTATAAAACACTAATCATTTTTACCCAACCCTTAAAAGTTTTAACCCAAAAACAGTTTTACCCTTTTAAATTAAAACCCATTTACCCATTAAAACCCATTAAATCCCTTCTTCCCTGGTTTACCCAAAACAGCAATCCCAAACCCAGCTATGCCCGCCAAAACTCACAAACCTTTCCTCCCTAAACCTTTGTCTTCTTCCTTCCCCATCACTCACCCCTTGGTCCCCAGCTCATAACCCTCCCCACAAGCACATGGTCTCACTTGCCATGTTGGCAATCCTAAGTTACCCCATTGGAGCTTATGTGAAGACTCTAAATGGACGGCTAAGATTGTACCCTTGGTGCCCAAGATCATTTGGATGGCTATGATTTGCTCAAGAAAACACAAAGACAACCAAGAAGCTCTTTTGTCTCACAAAACAAGCACACCTCAAGCTTACTTGAAGACCTAGACATTTTAGTATAAATAGTAGAGCATTGTAGCCATTGAAAAGGCAGTAGGTTTTAAATAGAGTTCTTAGTTTAATTTATGTTTTAACTTAGTTGTAATGTTTTATTTTTATGAATGAAGAAAAAAAAAGTTTTCCTACTTGTCTTATTTTTCTGCTAATAAGCACTTGAGTGCTTATTAGCTTGTTATCACTTGTTTTCTTATCTAAAGTCTCCTTATTATCTGCTAATCAGTCTTTGAAAAGAAAAAAAGCAAACTTGAGTTTTTAAACTTCATTTTCAAAATAGATAAGCCCTGTACAAGGGTGTTTGGCTTTAGCTTATTTATGGTCTAAAAAGTTTTTTTACCTAGTTTGACTTTAAAATTCAAACTTCTTTTAAGGTTCTAGTTAGTTTTTAGAAAGGGTAGAAACTGTTTTATCAAGCTGGTTCAAGTTTTGGATAGCAAAAATATTTTTGGTCAACTGTTCTGACACTCAAGAGGAACTAATACTGTTACAAGCACTTTTTCACAGCTTGTTTGCCATCAAAAACTTTTCAAATTTGCTTTTCTTGCATCTCTTTACACCCAACGCAACATATCTTAGGCTTATTTGCACATTAGGATAGTAGACTTAGCTTAATTTTGCACTAAAAAATTCTGCATTAGCACTTAAGTTCTGTTACTGCAGTCCCATAGCAGCTTGTTCACAGCTTATTTATAAGCTGTCCTAAGCTTTTCATAGGATCCCAAGTAGCTTTTTAGGTAGCCCCCTATCCCTAGTTTGCATAATAGGTCTCCTCAGGATTAGATGCTTAGTAGGTAGCTTATTTTTAAGCTTTTATAAGCCCACTAGCCTGCTTGGTCTGCCAAGTCACAAAGAAATTTCACCATTTTCTTGCTTATTAGGAGCTTATCAAGTATAATTTTAGATATCTTGTTGTCTATTAGTATAATTAGGATAACTTAGTATAGGAGTAGTTCACTAGTGCTTATTGTAGTATCTATTTTTACTTGCTTAATTAGCCCATTTTTTTAGCATAGGATTAGTTGATATTAACTGTTTTCCCTTGCTCAAAACCGCTTATCTCCATTTAGCCGTATTTAATTCATTTGTCATTTGCTCATTCTAGCTTAACTCGCTCATGATTGCTTGTTTAGTGCTTATTCATCATTCATTGATTATCTTATTGCTTAAATGTGCCTTAAAATCTTCAAAAGGGTGAGTTTGTTTTGCTTCGTCCATTAATCGAGGTGAATAAGCATTGTAACCGCTATTCCAAGCTTTTCATAAATCAAGTTTTTAGAAACAATTGCTTATTTTCATTCCAACTTCAAGTTTCAAAAGAAAAAATAAATAAATAAATAATTTGCAAAAAGGTTCCACAGATTCGAACCTTGGTCTCTAGCCTCACAAACCCAACACACAACACATAACCATCTGCCCTAGGGTCTTTCCTCGTTAAAATCTTGCACACTTAGTTATTTAAATACAATTTTAGTTTTTACATTAGTAGCTTATTTCACTTTTTAACTGCTTATTTCCAAAAGCAGTACCACAATTTTAGATTTTTCTTAGATCCAGTTATCCTTAAAGTATTTTCTGTGAAATTTTCAGATTTTTCCAAAATAGTTTAGTATTTTTTATAATTTAATTAGATTAAATTAGATTTTAATTGATAATAAATAATTTAAAAGTCGAAAAAATACCCGGCTTTTTCCTAAAATTATTTTTAGTAGTTTAGAACGTAGGAAAATTAGTTTCGCACCTGTAGGCCTTAATTTGCATTATTTTCACTTTTGGAGCTCGGGATTAGCCCGGGTTTTCACGTTTTTGCATATTATCACTCTAGGACTTAATTTAGCTTAGTTTTATTGTTCCGTATGCTTATTAGTAGTTAGTTTGTCATTTATTAGGTTTCCCTTGCCTTAATTACTTTCCCGTTAATTAATTCAGAAAACGTAATAAAAACAATCAAATCTCGAACAATTCAAGCATTTTAATAACAAACCTCAAACGACATCCTCAATTCACACCTCGTTGGGACACGACCCGGGTAATCACTTGCCCGGTATCACTTATATCACGTTCGTGGGTTTTGGCATGTTAACCCTTTTCCTAAAAGGTTGATTTGTTGATTCTCGCGTATATCTTATATTTGGTATATTTTCTTAAACTAATCAATTTTTGGCCGCTGCCGAGGTTGTGTTGCGACAATATCATTACGGTTTGACGATTAGTGACTTGAAGAACCTTCCTCGTGAAGTTATTGCTTTTGAAAAATTAAAACACAAAAAATATTTTCCTTTTATTTTGTATATATATATATAAAAGATAAAAATACAAAAAGATTTTCCCTTTTGTTTTAAATAAAATAGAAGACACAATCAACATAACACTTCTCAACTTGAGTGTTATCATTATAAGTTCCCGAACAAAAGATTAAAACTTGCCTTTGTGTCGCTCGTGATTTGGTTTACTTCTATCGGTTTAACAAACTGTGTGAGGGGTATAAGGACGGCCTGACATTAAATTGCGCTGAAAAGAGACGGGATTTTAATAAGCTTCGCGCTGACCTACTAAGTCTCTCCGCTCCTTTGTGCGTTTTACTTATAAAAGTGATCATTTCATGTGGGATTATTGGTATAAGTTCACTGCGGTTTTGCCTCGGTCTTGTTTTAATTGAAAGTGTTTTGGTAGTGCATGCGCACTCGCTCTTCTAATTCTAGTCCCCTTCTTGAACTCGCCACAATTCCGAAGACGAAATAGACGCCCCCGCCAATAGTCGAACCCGAGATTCGACTAATCCCCCCACCCCAAATGGCGGAGGATAACCGTTCTATGTTGGAACAACTCCACGCACCCACCGAGGGTTATGGAGAAGCCATCGTCGTTCCACCAATCGTTGCCAACAATTTTGAGCTCAAACACGGATTGATTAACTTGGTATCGTCAAGCCAATTTTACGGATTTGAGAGAGACGATCCTCACTCATATCCGACGGTTTAACAAGCTCACGTCTACAATCAAATATCGAAACGTGCCGGAAGAAGCCATCAAACTACTTCTTTTCCCGTTTTCACTTGAGGGGGGGCCCGGATTTGGCTCAAAAAACAACCCCCTCAATCAATCACCACATGGGAAGATTTAGTTTCAAAATTCACTAACGAATTCTTCCCACCACAAAAGACAACACACTTAAAAATGAAATCACAAAGTTTACACAAAAATTTGATGAATCATTTAGTGAAGCTTGGGATTGTTTCAAGGACTTACTTCGTCAATGTCCTCACCATGGCTTTTCCGAGTTACATCAACTCGATACTTTCTACAATGGTTTGAACGAAAACGATCAAGACTCTCTCAATGCCGCCGTCGGTGGTAATCTCTTGACACGCTCTACGAAAGATGTGTTGTCCATCATTGAGAACAAGTCTAAAGTCCGCACCTTACGAAGCAAACCGATCGCTTCCCGAGTGAGTGCTTCACCTTCTTCAGAAAATGTCTCTAGCACGGATGCTAAGATTGACAAGCTTACCGATGCTATCCAAGCATTGGTTCTTTCAAAATCTCTTTCTTCTCCATCTCCAAATCCACCCGCCAAGTCAAAGGTGGCAGCTACTTGTACTACTTGTGGTGGGCCTCATGCTTACTCCAATTGTACCGCTACGGATGGTAATCCTTTTGAAGCAAATGCCATAGCCGGGCCTTACAATCAAGGAGGTAATCAATACCGTCCTCAAGTTGACCCAAGCTATCGTGCTAACAATCAAGGACCACCCGTTTTCCTCAACCAACAATCAAAAATAGGTTCAATCACAATCAAGTGAAAGGGCAAAATGTTCCATATCAAGCCCCGATGAACCAATACCCTCCCCTGTAATCTCAATCATGGTTATCAAGCTCCTAATTACCAACCCCGGTTGGCCCCTCTATTGAACTTTCCAACTACATTAAGTCTAATGAGGTTACAATTAGGGTTTTGCAAAACCAAATCACTACTTTGAGAAATGATTTCCAAACTTCAATGTCAAAACAAGGAAACGAGTTAAAAAATGAGTTGAACAAAACTAACAACAAAATTGATCAAAATCAAAACAAAATTGAAAATATGTTCAATAGTATCATGTGTCAAATGAATCAAGCTTCAACTTCAAACCCTTCCTACTAATACATTCCTAATCCGGGAGAGTTGAATGCTATTGCCACCCGAAGTGGTAAGACATATGATGGACCTTCGATGCCTACACCCTCTCCGGTGAGGGAGGTAGCACAAGAAACCGAGGTGACAAAGGACAAGGTGCATTCTACAAGCCCAAAGTACCAAGACACGCCCAACCTCCGGTAGTCCAAATTTCCATTCCGAGCCCGATGTTCCAAGATTAAGCCTTCAATTCCTTATCCTTCAAGGCTTAATGACCAAAAGCTCCGTGACAAAACTAATCAACAAATGGAGAAGCTTATCCAAATCTTTCAAGATTTGCACTTCGAGATTAGTTTCACGGACGCTCTCCTTCTAATGCCCAAGTTTGCTTCGACGATCAAAAGCTTGTTGGGCAACAAAGAAAAAATTTCCGAGTTGGCTAAAATTTCCTTGAACGAGAATTGTTCGGGCGGTTATCCTAAAAACTTCCAAAAAGTTAGGAGACCCCGGAAAATTCCTAATCCGTGTGATTTTCAAGGATAGTTCAATGTCCGCTTTCGATCTTGGCCAGCATTAACTTAATGCCACACTCTATGTGGAAAAAGCTTTCATTACCTCCTCTTACTCCTACATGTATGATCCTCGAGCTATGGACCGAACAATTCTCGTCCGTTAGGTATAGCCGAGGATGTATTTGTGAAAGTAGGAAAGTTTCATTTCCCCGCCGACTTTGTTGTTGTCGATTTCGATGCCGATCCCCGAAACCCCTCATCCTTGGGAGGGCTTTTTGAAAATGTGTCGCATTGATCGACGTTGATGAAGGGGAAATCACTTTGAGGGTTAACAAGGAACCGCTACCTTCAATCTTAATCAAGTTACGAGATACTCCCCCGTTTATGACGAGACTTCCGTCAACAAAATTGATGTCATTGACATTGTGTCGGAGGAGTATTCTCAAGAAATTATTGGATTCTCGAGTGGCAATCCCACTTCGGTTGATCCCATTGCTCTCTTCCCCGCCCTCACTCCATTGAGGAAAGTGACTTTATCTTGGAAGAGATTGAAGCTTACTTGTCTAGTGATTCTGTCCCGTGGAAATGATCACCCCATCGACATCGAGGGAGATATTCTTCTCATCAAGAAGATGCTCAATGATGATCCATCATCACTCCCTCCTCAAGAACTTCATATTGAGGAAATCAAAAACATTGAAAATGCTAATGATCCTCCGGAGGTCGAACTTAAGGACTTACCACTCACCGAATACGCATTTTTGGAGGGTGACAATAAATTACCCAATATAATTGCTAAAGATTTGAGTGAGGAGGAAAAGCCGCCTTCATAAAGGTTTTGAAGACACACAAGCGAGCCATTGCTTGGAAACTTTCCGACATTAGGGGTATTAACCAGAATTTGTACACACAAGATTCTAATGGAGGATGACTTCAAACCAGCGGTTCAACATCAAAGAAGAGTGAATCCTAAAATCCACGAGGTTATCAAACAAGAGGTCCTAAAACTTCTTGATGCCGGATTGATTTACCCTATCTCGGATAGTTCTTGGGTGAGCCCCGTTCATTGTGTGCCCAAAAAGGGTGGCATAACCGTTGTTGAAAACGAAGAAAACGAGTTGATTCCTACTCGATTGGTCACGAGATGGTGGTTTGCATTGACTATCAAAAATTAAATGAAGCCACCCGTAAAGACCACTTTCCTTTACCCTTCATGGATCAAATGCTTGAGAGATTAGAGGGAAACGAATACTATTGTTTTCTCGATGGTTTCTCGGGTTATTTCCAAATACCCATAGATCCACAAGACCAAGAGAAGACCACATTCACGCCTTATGGAACGCTCACCGGGCGCATGCCTTTGGGTTATGCAACGCCCCGTACATTCCAAAGGTGTATGATGGCCATTTTCCACGACATGATTGAGGAAACTATGGAGGTCTTTATGGATGATTTTTCGGTCTTTGGGGATTCTTTCAAATCATGTCTCTCCCATTTGGACAAGATGCTTAAACGCTTGTGAAGACACAAATATTTGTCTAAATTGGGAGAAAAGTCATTTCATGGTCAAAGAGGGCATAGTCCTCGGCCATAAGATTTCTAAAAGCGGGATTGAGGTTGATAAGGCTAAAGTTGATGTCATATCCAAATTACCTCATCCCACCAACGTTAAGGGTGTTCGGAGTTTTCTAGGTCACCGGCTTCTATCGTCATTCATTAAAGATTTCTAAAATAGCCCGCCGATGACCCGCCTTCTTGAAAAGATACTTGCTCATCTTCTCCAAAGAATGCATTGAAGCTTTCCAAACCTTAAAGAAGAAACTTACGAAAGCTCCTATTCTAGTTGCCCATTGGGACCTTACCTTTCGAGCTCATGTGCGACGCTAGCGACTTTGCTCTAGGTTCGGTCTTGGGGCAACGAAAAGCAAAACATTTCCAGCCTATACATTATGCTAGCAAAACTTTGACCAAAGCTCAAGCACACTACACTACGACGGAAAAAGAATTACTAGCCGTAGTGTATGCTTTCGAGAAGTTTCAACCATACTTGATCTTGTCTAAAAGCATAGTGTATACGGATCACTGCCTCAAATATCTCTTTGCAAAGCAAGATGCAAAGCCGAGATTGCTCCAGTGGGTTCTCCTCCTACAAGAATTTGATATCATCGTTCGGATAAAAGGGAGCCGAAACCTCGGCTGATCACTTATCCCGACTTGAAAATCCTCACCAAGGTGTGCTCGAGAAAAAGGAAATCAATGAAACATTTACTCTCGAGACACTTAATGTGGTATCTCTAAGTGGAAATTCGAGTACCCCATGGTTTGCCGACTTTGCAAACTACCATGCGGGAAACTTTGTTGTTAAAGGGATGTCATCCCAACAAAAAGGTAAATTCTTCAAAGATGTTAAGCATTACTTTTGGGACGACCCCTACTTGTTCAAAGTCTGTACGGATCAAGTCATCCGACGGGTGTTCACGCCAAGAAGCCGTTGATATTCTCAACGCTTGTCACAATGAACCCACGGGGGGACATCATGGCCCGAACTACACCGCCAAGAAGGTGTTTGATTCCGGTTTCTATTGGCCCACAATCTATCGCGATGCCCATGACTTAGTCAAATCATGTGACGCTTGTCAACGTCACGGCAAAATCTCGCAAAAGGATGAAATGCCTCAAAATGCAATCCAAGTGTGCAGATCTTTGACGCAGGCATCGACTTCATGGGGCCGTTCCCGTCATCTCGAGGGAACATGTATATACTCGTGGCGGTCGATTACTTGTCTAAATGGGTGGAAGCGAAAGCGCCCCACCAACGATCGAGTAGTTGTGAAATTTCAAATCTCTCTTTGCTCGCTTTGGAACTCCCCGTGCCATCATTAGTGATCGCTACGCACTTTTGCAATGACCACCAAGCAAAAGTCATGCTTAAGTACGGTGTCACTCACCGCCTTGCTACCGCAGACACCCACAAACTAGTGGTCAAGTGGAAGTCTCAAATCGTGTTCAAAAGAATCTTGAAAGGACCGTAGGCGAAAACCGTGCCTCTTGGTCGGATAAGCTAGATGATGCACTCGGGCCTTTCGTATCGCTTACAAAACACCAATCGGTTGTACTCCTTATAAGCTTGTGTACGGAAAGGCGTGTCATCTACCGATCGAGCTCGAGCACAAAGCCTATTGGGCCTTGAAGCATGCTAACTTTGATCTCAAGTCCGCTGGTGATCACCAAAAGTTCAACTCAATTAATTAAATGAACTTCGTGATCAAGCCTACGAGAACTCTTTAATCTTCAAAGAGAAGACAAAGAAGATCCATGACTCCAAAATCAAGAACCGCGCTTTTAACGCTGGTGACCGAAGTCCTTCTTTTCAATTCTCGATTGAAGATATTCTCGGGAAACTTAAAACCCGTTGGATGGGCCATTCACCATTGCCAAAGTCTTTCTTTATGGTGCCGCCGAGTTATCTCAAACCGACGGACCAAACTTCAAAGTGAACGGCCATAGATTGAAACATTATTTTGAGGGACATACTCAATTGGTTGTCCTGGATCTCCAAACCTTCCCCATGAACCAATGAATTCGGGGTCGAGTCAAGCTAACTAATTAACTAAAAAACAAGTAGCATTTCATGGGTGTCCACCCATGTTTCTATCTTCTTTCTATTTTCTAACCCTAAGTGGGGAACTCCCCACGATGTTTGTGTTTGTGTTTGCCTCTCGTTTTCGATTCCCAGATCGTGATGATTGATGCGCCTGTTTTCAATCCACCACCAATATCCGATCTTTTTACTAACGATTATCTAGGGATATCTTATTAATCCTTTTTGTGAAAAAAGATTTCGCCTCCACACTTGGCTAGTAGTATTACCTTTTTCCGTTCTATAGTTTCGCTACGCCGGTACTTTGAATATTGAGGGCAATATTCAATTCGATGTGTGGGGGGAATTCTAGCGAATTTTGATCACGGGTGTACCTTCTAGTACCCTAGCACCCGCTTTGACCAAATTTTTAAAATTTTTATCGCTTTAAGTCAAGTATTTACATTTTCAAGAAGTGCTTTGCACAAAAATAAGGCATTAATGCTTCGGCATTAATGGTAGTTTAGTCTTGATTCGGCTAGAACAAGGGGAATCCCGACTGCTAGAGTGTTGATCTAGTGCTCTTTAACGATTAGGCTAAGGTTTTACGCATTGTGCAAATGAAAATGCTAAGCGTGGAGTAGTTGGTTCTCTTTAGAGCTTATATAAGTAATCTATGGCTTTTTCTCCCGAAGCTAACTAATCAGACTAAAATACGTGCTCGTTGTCAAACTTTTGAACATTCAAATCGTCTTGTTACAATAAAAGTTTTTAAGCAAAATTGATTTAGAGTCCGAGTTCAACTTTTTATTTAAATTTCAGAGAAAGCATACTTTCTTAAAATCTGAATAATGTGCAAAATGAAAGTATCGAAAAATACTTGAATGATGCAAAAGTTGCAAGTTTAAAGTTCAAAGTCAAAATGATGAAAAAAAAAAGTGATGAAAAGTTGAAAATGAAAATGAAAAAAATATGAGTTAATAAAAGCATTATGTTGCTTTTGAATAAATGTGCGAAACTTGCTTTTTCTTAAATTTAAATCGAAGTTGAACTCAGATTGCCAAAGTTGTCTAAAAAGTTTGACGGTAATTTGGAAATCCTTGATTTCAAAGATCCCGAAAGCTCCGATACTATTCTCGAGGGTGAAACCTAGCCTCCTTAAAAGGACAAGCTGAGAAGAAAGTCGCTACATGGAGTGATCTCACCTTTGAATCTCAATTTCTAAATTGTCGCCGGTTGTAATCCATTTAGGTTTAGTTTTAACTAAACGGTAGCTTCAGAAATCTTTGGAATCAATTCCGCTAATTCCGGTACTATTCTCTGTGAGGTGTCAAAAGACTGGTCATTTAAAACTAATGTTTTGGGATGTGCCGAGAAGAAAGCCGCTACATGGAAGAGGCTCTTTCGATCCTTAGACTTTCATCGTTTCCGGTGAGTTAGTACTTTAGTTAAGTGGATAACAACCATAACAAATGTCGATTTCAATGGTCAAACTTTTGAAAATGAGCACAATCACTTAAATTGTATAAATTATGGAGTAAAAGTTAAGTCTCGACTTACATAGATTATTGATATAAGTAGTGTTAGCATTTTACAAAACATTTGCACAATTAGTTTAAGCTTGGTTTGAGAGTATCAAAAAGAGGATGACGATTACAATTCCCCAGAGACACCCATTTTGTGAATCCCTTCCGTGATGCCATGTTTTGATGATCAAGCATGTTATTTATTTACGTTCAAGTTTTAAATTTCTAGTAGTGGAATAAAAAGTCAAACGGGTATACTTGGTATTTTTGATCCTTTCATTACTATATGATCGGATTGCTAGGGACTAGCAATTGATAGTATGGGGGATTTGATGAGTGCTTATTCACTCATCATTTTTACCCATCTAAGCCCACAAAAATGTCTAAAAACACTTAAATATAACCAATTATGCTACAGATATCCTTGGAGTGTGTTTTTATGTGTTTCAGGTACAAAGGATCGAAAACATGACCAAAATGTATGAATGAGCTCGGATTGGAATGCGGCTTTGTAGACGGAGCCGGATGATGATTTTCTCACTTTCAGAGCCCGGATACCATTTGGGAGTGAGCTCGGGAATCAGACTCAAAAAACCTATCCCTAAATCCAAATGACCATTTTACCTTTACCCAACCCATTTAACAATTTTACCCCGAAGTTTTTCACTAAAACAACTATTTTATTTTTATCCATTTTATTTACAACAATTATTTTATTTAAAACCATTTTATTAATATTATCTTTTATTCTAAAAAAAAAGTTTAAAACTAAAAATACAAAGTTTTAATTACTTTTATAAAACACTAATCATTTTTACCCAACCCTTAAAAGTTTTAACCCAAAAACAGTTTTACCCTTTTAAATTAAAACCCATTTACCTATTAAACCCATTAAATCCCTTCTTCCCTGGTTTACCCAAAACAGCAATCCCAAACCCAGCTATGCCCGCCAAAACTCACAAACCTTTCCCTCCTAAACCTTGTCTTCTTCCTTCCCATCACTCACCCCTGTCCTCATCATACCCTCCCCCACAAGCACATGGTCTCACTTGCCATGTTGGCAATCCTAAGTTACCCCATTGGAGCTTATGTGAAGACTCTAAATGGACGGCTAAGATTGTACCCTTGGTGCCCAAGATCATTTGGATGGCTATGATTTGCTCAAGAAAACACAAAGACAACCAAGAAGCTCTTTTGTCTCACAAAACAAGCACACCTCAAGCTTACTTGAAGACCTAGACATTTTAGTATAAATAGTAGAGCATTGTAGCCATTGAAAAGGGCAAGAGGTTTTTTAATAGAGTTCTTAGTTTAATTTATGTTTTGACTTAGTTGTAATGTTTTATTTTTATGAATGAAAAAAAAAAAGTTTTCCTACTTGTCTTATTTTTTCATATGCTAATAAGCACTTGAGTGCTTATTAGCTTGTTACACTGTTTTCTTATCTAAAGTCCTTATTATCTCTAATCAGTCTTTGAAAAAAGCAAACTTGAGTTTTTAAACTTCATTTTCAAAATGATAGCCCTGCATGGGTGTTTGGCTTTAGCTTATTTATGGTCTAAAAAGTATTTTTACCTAGTTTGACTTTAAAATTCAAACTTCTTTTAAGGTTCTAGTTAGTTTTTAGATAGGGTGGAAACTGTTTTATCAAGCTGGTTCAAGTTTTGATAGCAAAATATTTTTTTTGTCACAATCGTTTCGTCACACTGCAACAGTAGCAACTAGTGCTGTTACAAGCACTTTTCAAGCTTGTTTGCCATCAAAAACTTTTCAAATTTGCTTTTCTTGCATCTATTTACACCCAACGCAACATATCTTAGGCTTATTTGCACATTAGGATAGTAGACTTAGCTTAATTTTGCACTAAAAATTCTCATTAGCACTTAAGTTCTGTCAGTGCATTCCCATAGCAGCTTGTTTACAGCTTATTTATAAGCTGTCCTAAGCTTTTCATAGGATCCCAAGTAGCTTTTTAGGTAGCCCCTATCCCTAGTTTGATAATAGGTCTCCCGTAGGATTAGATGCTTAGTAGGTAGCTTATTTTGCTTTTATAAGCCCACTAGCCTGTTTGGTCTGCCAAGTCACAAAGAACAAATTTCACCATTTTCTTGCTTATTAGAGCTTATCAAGCTAATTTTAGACATCTTGTTGTCTATTAGTATAATTAGGATAACTTAGTATAGGAGTAGTTCACTAGTGCTTATTGTAGTATCTATTTTTACTTGCTTAATTAGCCCATTTTTTTTAGCATAGGATTAGTTGATATTAACTGTTTTCCCTTGCTCAAAACTGCTTATTCTCCATTTAGCCGTATTTAATTCATTTGTCATTTGCTCATTCTAGCTTAACTCAGTTCATGATTGCTTGTTTAGTGCTTATTCATCATTCATTGATTATCTTATTGCTTAAATGTGCCTTAAAATCTTCAAAAGGGTGAGTTTGTTTTGCTTCTGTCACAACTGAGGTGAATAAGCCAGTAATTGCTTATTCCAAGCTTTTCATAAATCAAGTTTTTAGAAACAATTGCTTATTTCCATTCCAACTTCAAGTTTCAAAAGAAAATAAATAAATAAATAAATAAATAATTTGTTGTTCCACAGATTCACCCTTGGTCTCTAGCCTCACAAACCCAACACACAACACATAACCATTTGCCCTAGGGTCTTTCCTCGTTAAAATCTTGCACACTTAGTTATTTAAATACAATTTTAGTTTTTACATTAGTAGCTTATTTCACTTTTTAACCTGTTATTTACAAAAGCAGTACCACAATTTTAGATTTTTCTTAGATCCAGTTATCCTTAAAGTATTTTCTGTGAAATTTTCAGATTTTTCCAAAATAGTTTAGTATTTTTTATAATTTAATTAGATTAAATTAGATTTTAATTGATAATAAATAATTTAAAAGTCGAAAAATACCCGGCTTTTCCTAAAATTATTTTAGTAGTTTAGAACGTAGGAAAATTAGTTTCTACCTGTAGGCCTTAATTTGCATTATTTTCACTTTTGGAGCTCGGGATTAGCCCTGTTTTCACGCTTTTATATTATCACTCTAGACTTAATTTAGCTTAGTTTTATTGTTCCGTACGCTTAGTAGTAGTTAGTTTGTCATTTATTAGGTTTCCCTTGCCTTAATTACTTTCCTAATTAATTCAGAAAACGCAATTAAAACAATCAAATCTCGAACAATTCATGCATTTTAATAACAAACCTCAAACGACATCCTCAATTCACACTCGTTGGACACAACCCGGTAATCACTTGCCCGGTATCACTTATATCACGCTCGTGGGTTTTGGCATGTTAACCCTTTCCTAAAAGGTTGATTTGTTGATTCTCAGATATCTTATATTTGTATATTTTCTTAAACGAATCAATTTTCTTCTTGACAGGGTTTCGCAGCTTCTAGTGTTCTCAAACCGAACCAAAAGAAGACAACACAAAGTGAGTGAACCAGCGAATTGAGATTCACTGATTGATGAAAATGATTTGACAAACAATCGTACTGCTCATAAAGTGTTTTTGCAATACAACGAAGGTTTTAAGGGAAATCAATTATCAATCATAAACACCTTTTAAATTTTGAACATTAATACACATGATGTGGGAGAAAAGATTTTTAAGCACAACGACCGGTTTTTCCATGGTATCCACAATCCATAACTGAACCGTGATTGATTCATAATTATGAATCACCCCATTGTTTCTGTTCAGTTGTCACATGGTTGATCTATTAGATAGATCTCACATGCCACCCACCGTGAGCTTATTTGATGTTGGCTCCAGAAGGCTTTCCATCTTCATTATGAATATGTTTGCATATCACTCAGATTCCGCAATACCACAAGGATAATGCGTAGGACTCAAGATATAATCTCTCTTTCCACATTGTGTGAAATAAAGAGTGTTCATAGACAGTGTCCTAATGAGATTTATTTAATGATCTCGTGGCTCTAGACTCAATAGTGCATATTTGGTTTCCTATATCGGAGACTGGGGAGAGGGTCTCCTTCTTAAATATCAACAATGTCTAAGAGAAAGCCGATAGATTATGTGGGTTCCCCGTGAGAATGAAACAAGCCCTTTTAAGAGGAACTTGAGTAGTTTGGGAAGTTTAGTGCAGTGCGTCACTGGGTCCATGACGTCTTGTCTTCAATACTAGTGTTACCTTAGTAACCACCAGTAGCATATGAATTGAACCCGGTATCTGCCCTAAGGTTGAATATTTGGAGGGCTATTTCTTTTCACCCCTTTTTCCATTCATTTCTTTTTCATTCTTCAACCCCTTCAGTGCTTACCGAGACTTCATAACTAGAACTTTGTTGGGTTTATTCAAGACTAGCTCATCTTAGTCTGCACTCTTCCCATTTCTCACTTTTCTCCTTTTTCATCATACCTAAGGACTTCTACACTATCTAGTGGATTGTCCTGGGTAGATCCCTCCAGTTCTGGCGGATCATGGGAACAAATACCTAACCTTATCATCCTTATATCACCATACATGTAAATTTATCTGGCCTTGGAACCAATTGAAAACAAATTTGAAAATCAATCCAGATACTTGTGATATATTATCAAAGCATTTTGTACCGGAATTGTTTTTGATATTTTAGAAAAAGCCTCAACATGTGCATCATGTCTTTGAAATTGTTTTGGCACACGGAGGCAAGAGGAAGAATTAACTTCTTTGATTACCATTTTCTAAAGATATCAACATCACTTCCCTGATCAAATCAAGTAGATAAAGCATTTTGGGGAAGGATGAGGTTTTCATAAGTTTGCTCCCCCTCAATATGTGCCTCGAGGTATGAAAGAGTTTTGCACATATTAAGGAATCTGCACTTGAGACAAATCAATCACGCCATTCTTTGTGGTTTAAAAGATGCTCCTCAACATGTGCATGGAAAATTTGAAATCGTTGGCACATGGGGAGGAAAGTGCTAAACACTTATGAAACCATTTATCGAATTCTCAGTTTAAATCCAATTTAAATCACAAATTCTCCCCCGATCACAATTTTCAAATCATTTGAGATTTGTGATCTCTGAAGATTTAAATTGATTTTGAAAGCTTTTGAGGAGAATTGTGACTTGATTATGAAACATTTTAACCGATAAGGATCGGATTTTGAGACTTTACACTCCATTGATTAAACATGCATGATTATCGTTTGAAAACAATTGTATGGCAAATAGCCTTTTGATTAATTGAAATCATTCTCCCCCTCAATCAATGACATAAGTTGTTGATTGAGAGATAGATATTTTGACAAATGTTAAGATCAGATGATTTTAAGAAATAGAGTCCGAGTTATTTTTCAAAGCTATTAGTTTTCATTAGATATTAATTGATGGTTTATAAATCGAGCATGATATTTGAAGATTTAAGATAAAGTATGGCTCTGTTCTTTCTTTTAAAAACGGTACACAAATAACAATAAACCATGGTTTTACGTTCTTCCAATTTTTTTTAAACATTCGAACAACATCTAAAGACCCGTGTCATTCTTTGAATGACAAAGACCGTAGATATTATCGAATAGAGAAAAATATGACATAATGACAATATTTTTTGAAAATTTTCAAGATTTTCAAATTTTTATGGATTTTTGAACGTTTTATATTTTTCTATTTTCTTTTTGTAGGTTTTGTAATTTTGTATTTTGTTTTGATAAATATGTACAGAGAGAATAGATGAAGAGATGTCTTTACTCCTTTGTTTCCTCTTGAAGACGTTTGAGTGTCTCAGGTTGAAGACTCTTGAGTCAAAGACGAGGAAGAATAAACTCAAAACGTTCTCGAGGTAGTGCCTTTGTGAAGATGCCTGCTAGCTGATATTCAGTTCTCACAAAGTAAAGTTCCACCACACCGTTTTCCACTTGCTCCCTGATGAAATGATGTCGAATGTCGATGTGCTTTGCTCTTGAGTGTTGTACGTTGTTGCATGAGAGAGCAATGGCACTTTTATTATCACAATATAGAGGGATTTTGTTGAATTCAAAGCCATAGTCAGATAATTGGGATCTCATCCATAGGATTTGAGCACAACAAGATGACATGGCTATGTATTCAGCCTCTATAGAGGAAATAGAAGTACTCATTTGTTTCTTTGAAGACCAGCTCACAAGCTTGTCACCTAAAAACTGAGCACCTCCAGAAGTACTTCGACGTGTATCTTGACATCCTGCATGATCAGCATCTGCATAGACTGTTAGTGACATACCGGTGTCCTTCGGGTACCAAAGTCCCATATTGATGGTTCCTTGAAGATACCGAAAGACCCGTTTAACCGCTTCAAGGTGATTTTTAGTAGGCTTAGCCTGATATCTAGCACACATGCAAACTGCGAACACAATGTCTAGTCACGGCTGTGAGGTACATCCGGGATCCGATCATGCTACGATATTTTGTTTGGTCTACCATGATCCCTGACAAGTGGTCCTCATCCAGTTTAGTACGCTCTATCATGGGAGTGTCAACAGGTCACAAGAATCAAATCCAAATTTCTTTAAAATCTCATTTGCATATTTAGATTGATTTATAAAGATGCCTCAGGGACTTTGTGAAATTTGTAATCCCAAGAAAATGACATTTGTCCCATCATTGACATTTGAAATTTGGAACCCATTTCATTTGAAAACGGTCACATTCACTGGGGTCCGTCGAGGCAAAAATAATATCATCAACATAGATTTGAACGTGAATTAAATGTTTGCCTGACTTTCTGGTGAACAATGTCGGATCAACTGCTCCTTTGGTGAATCCAATAGATAGAAGAAACTTTGATAGCGTATCATACCATGACCTTGGAGCTTGCTTCAAGCCGTAAAGAGCCTTGTTCAAGCGATAGACATGAGTAGGATGCTCAGGATTTACAAAGCCTTCCAGTTGGCTGACGTATACGACTTCTTTAAGATCTTCGTTAAGAAAAGCCGTCTTCACATCCATCTGATAGACTACCATATTCTTACTTGCAGCATTAGCAGAAGATTCGATTGCCTCATGCGTCGCGCAACTGGAGCAAATGATTCTTCAAAGTCAATACCCTTCTCTTGACGATATCCTTTTGCAACCAATCGAGCCTTGTTTTTTAAAACATCACCATGCTCATCAAGTTTTACTTTGAAGATCCACTTTAGGGCAATGATCATAGCACAATCAGGGAGCGGTACTAATTCCCATACATCAAGTCGATCAAACTCATGAATTTCATCTTGCATGGAATTGAACCAGCTGTCTTCATTCATAGCAGTTTTAACGTCTTTTGGTTCGATTTTAGAGAGTACAGAGTTGAAGAAGCACCATAAGGCATCGGTTGCAAGTTGTCGATGAGTGGATATTGAACGAGAAGGGTTTCCAATGATGTTGTCCAATGGGTGATCATGTGTCCATTTTCTAAGGTGTTCATGTGGTTGTTGTTGTTGAGGAACAGTATAGCGAGTCGATTTCTCCTCGATGAAGATGGTTCGATGATGATTCAGGAGCAAATATATTTTCAAAGGGGCATCTTCAGGAGTAGCAAAGGGATTATCTCCATCATTGGTGCCAGAAACAATTCCATGATGTACACTCGATGATTGATGATTTGTTGATGAGACAAAATGATCGCAGAGGTGCTTCTTGACTTAATGACATTAAAACTGAAGGGTTAACTTCATTGACAGGGATAGAGCACCTTTGTTGATGGAATTGACAGATCATTAGCACTTGGCTCATAGTGTTCATCAAACATTGGATCAAATAATTTCTTCAAATCATCTTCTGAAGGAGGTACATAAGGAGTTCTTTGGTGAGAGATTTGAAGCAAGAGTAGAACTGATAGGACTACTTGATGAAGGTTGAGATGTGGGTCCAGAATGGATTGTCCGGAGCCATTTGACCGTCACCATCGAACGTAACGTGAATTGTTTCCATGATATTTCAGGTTCTCTTGTTGTAGATTCCGTATCCTTTTCTGTTTGGTGCATATCCTACAAATACTCCAATGTCCGCTTTAGCTTTTAGTTTACCTAAATCTTGACCGTCATTAGTTGGGTAACATAGAGCACCAGACACACGAAGGTATGAAAGATCAGGTTTTCGATTGTGGACAAGTTCATACAGAGTCTTTCCATGAGTTGTGTGAATTAGGGATCGATTTTGAGTGTAGCATGCAGTGGCAATAGCTTCAGCCCATAGAAACATTGGAACCTTTGAGTAAATCAACATTGTACTTGCGGCTTCCATAAGAGTTCGATTTCGTCTTTCAACTACACCGTTCTGTTGAGGAGTTCGTGGAACACTTCTTTGAGGACTGATTCCAACACTTTCATAAAATTCATTGAGTTCTTTATTAATCAAACTCGGTTCCATTGTCAGTTCGGACGATTCTAACCGTTTTGTTAAGTCGGACCTGCAATTGTTTAATAAGTTTAATGATGACATCCGAGTTTCATCCTTTGTTCTCAAAAACTTAACCCAAGTGAATCGGGAGTACTCATCAACTACAACTAACACATATCTTCTTATTAATAGTTTGCACTCTTATCGGTCCACATAAATCCATGTGAATGGTATGTAGAACTTCCATAATAGAATTTGTAGGTTTGGGTTTATGGGCATACTTCTTGCTTTTTCCCAATTGACATGCTGAACAAAGATGATCCTTTTCATACTTAAGTCTAGGTAGTCCTCTTACTAAGTCCTTTCTGGAAAGATTGTTTATGGTACCAAAGTTCAAGTGATTGAGACAACGATGCCATAGCCATGACTTAGTTTTAGAAGCCTTTGACACAGTGAGATGGGTGAAGATTTCAACATGTCTTCGATAGAGATGGTGTATAGGTTTGAACCACGAGTTCCTCTGAGAAGTTCCACACCATCAAGTTCTCTAACAAAGCAAGTATGTTTTCTCAAGGCGACTTCTAAGTCAGAGTCACAAAATTGTCCAACAGAAAATAGATTATGTCCAAGACCTTCAACATAATATACACTGGAAATCACACTATCACCAACCACGTAATCTCTATAACCCATAATAGCACCAAAATGACCGTTTCCGAATCTCACAGTTTCGATGAATTTACTCACGAAGTTCATGAGCCGTGACCGGTCTCTAGTCATATGCTTGGAACAGCCTGAGTCCAAGTACCACAGAACGATTTGAACGACCTGCAGTTGAACACAGACAAGAATGGATAACTTGATAATTGGGATCCCCATGCAAGAATGGGTTCCATTTGGTTAGTAACAATGATTGGACCACCCACATTAGAAGTAGAAACAATGGAATCATCAGGGATAGATGCAATGCTAGTGTATGTATTTGACCTATTCAAAGTATGTTAATTTCTTAAAGGAATAGTTCTACCAGTAGGCATCCATTTTCTAATGGGCATTAATCTAGATAATTTAGGGCACATCTTATTAAGATTGAAATTTCGGCCAGTAGGTATCCAATGATAACCTATGCTACTAAATTTCCTTCCTGTGGGTTTCCAATGTTTCCTAACCTTCCTCCGCCATTGCTTTCTAGCCTTTTTAGCTTGATTATTTGCATTAACAACCTTAACAGGGCATTTAACAAAGATTAATAAATCATTCACACCACATTCAAGATTAGTAAAGTAAACCACGCAATCATCATTACATGTTTTTCCAAAAGTAGCGGAATTCATTAATTACTGACGCTTAGAGCTAACAATAGAATCAACACGATTCGTTTTATTCAAATTCTCCCTAAGGTGATCTTCTACACTATTCCACCAACATTCCTAGCATGTAAGGTCCTATCATTCTTTGTGTTGCCTTGAGGCTTTGACCCGCTTGCTTTTGGTGTCACTTCTTACCTCTGTAGAGGGAATTGGAACATTAGTTGGTTTTGCTACTTTTTTGCATTCCTGAACTAGAAGTGCAAGGATCACGAACTACTTGAGGACACATTCTTATACGGGCATTGAATGAGTTGGATACTTATCACTAGGCATCGAGCAAGGCATCACAGCTTTACCTCTCTCACAAAAAGATTTAGGACACGTTGCTCTTAAACATTCTAGCAGCTCTTGAGATCGTTTGGCCTGAATGCACGCAAACCTAATTTCACTATCAAGTGGCTTATTTATGAAATCCTCTTCTACAATCTCTTGGAGACATTCTAGACTATCCTTAAGGTGCGAAATTTAAATGCCGTTCGTTATTTCTAAGTGAGGAGGAATATTACTTGAAACACCATTTACTGTTTTTCTGTTGGAATGGAATTCACGGGATTGGCTGTCATAACCATCTCATTATATTGAGCGACCTAAAGTGTCGTTTAAAACACATCGTTGGATATTTCATACAAACATTCAGAGTACAACATCGGTCCCAAAAGGTTTACAAAGTTTGCGGAAATATAATTATGTTACAAATCCAAACGATGTTTTGAAATAAAGTGCCATAATGTACATAATGTAAGTCATTGCAGCGACTCAAAATATAGGTCCCTAAACCATGTCATGATGATAATGCCTCATTACACGAAAATACATTGCTAAGCGGTCAACAATAATGTTGGTGAAATCATAGGTTTATGTAAATGTTTTGATCACGACTACACAAGTTATCGCATGCATGACCATCAGTCACGTAAAATAATGTTACAATTTCTCAGCCCATGACCTAGAAACTAGGCTGTTCAATCATGTATGCCCCAAGGTGTTTGCGGACAACTTCGTAATGTTATCAAATGAAATGCATCCGTTTACTGGTTGGGATTCACCAAGGATGGGCGTCACCCCGATAGATCTATCCACTCATCCTCGCTTCCAAGATTAACGGTTCATGTTCAAGAAATGGGGACTTTCAAATTGGCAAATCTTGTTAACTTAAGCAATGAATGATTTAACATACTTGGTATGCATTACAAAGAAAAAATGTAGTGCAATGTATTCTCCCCCGTGGGTTTGAAAATAATCGAAAGCATGTAAGACGGGGCTATGAAAACTCACTTGGATAAAGCGGAATAACGGCAAAAGTAAGTACGAGGTTTAATGTGATCGTTAACGGGACCTATTATGAATGATATGATATGTCATGAGTTGCAATGTAATGTTATGCATGCACTTGATATGTTATTTATACCATTTACGAGTTTTGAAAATATTACTCGACGTCGAAAAATACTCTTTTGACGCCTTGACCAAACAAAATCACTTTACATGTTTATACGTCAAAATGTCATCCTACAATGGTTTTATAATGATTTTTAGAGAAATTACCACTTTTCGTGCAAAAACAATGCGTGTCGGAAAAATCATGAAATTACCAAAAATGGCTCCGGAAAACAATGCATTAAACGGTGTCGTCGACGTTAGAGAACGAACTCGATGGTTTTGGAAAGTTTGTATCGATATCTAAAAGTTTCAGTTCAGGAGTTTTCGTCCAAAGGTCTCGAACATAAAGATAATAAGGGTTAAAGATGGTGGTTTTGGCTAATTGAGTGCAGAAAATTAGTTACGGCAAGTTTATGAAAAGTGCATATCTTTGTCGTTTCAAATCCGTTTTCTACGTTTTATATGTCCTTAGCTTTGTATCAAAGTATACTAATATATTTTTGAGAAGTCGAAATAATTTGTGAACTTAGGCTCGTTTTGACCGAAAACACTAAAAACAGAAAGCTGAAATTTTGAAATATGTATTTTCGTCGTCAAACTTCAAAATCCATAACTTCTTAGTTATAAGTCCGTTTTTATCCGTTCAAGCGACCCGCATTCGTTTTAAAGTATATTTTCTAAAATCAAGGCAAAAAGTCGTGCCTACTGTCGGATTTTCCAGAAAAACAAAACAAGGACAGAACACAAAAATATACTTATCGAAAATAGTTTTTCTCGGACAAAACCTATTCTAATCCCTTCAAATCAACTCCAAAACTAATCTAATCCTACCATACACCTTCTTAGGGTGTCATGGGTTCCTAATCACCATCAAGACCAACCAAAACCAAGGGGATAATTATAGGATGACCAATATGTATATATAACTTCTAAAATCATGAAATAAATGGTATAAATCACATATCATGCATAATATCTCCAAAAATGAAAAAAATATATGAAAATGAGGAAATATGAAAATGATAAAACAAGCTTACTAGTAAAAATGAAGAGTGTAGTAACAAGGATTAACTTGAATATCCTTGGTTTTTATTTCAAAACCATATAAAGGATATAAACTAGGTTGTAATAACACTTGATTTAGCAAAAATCTTGATCCCTTGTGACTTGATGCTTGGCGGTTTTTGAGCCAAAAGGAAGAGAAAAATAATTTTACTAACACTTGTAGAATGTGAAATGAGATGTGAGAATAATTGAAGTAGACTTTATGTTGAGTAGAAACATTATCAATCAAGAACCATGCATCATTTAATTAACACCCTCCCCCCCCCAACCGGTTTTTGGGGGATGTGTTTTCTAAATTTTCATTTTTTTTTTAAACATTTACTTGTATATATTGTAAAGAAAGTGTAAGAATTTTTGTAGGAAATGTATAAGTGAATGTAAATAGACATTTGTGGTACAAGTAAGTTTTATTAGGTCAAAATAGATTGTAATGAGATGATAAAAATTGTAAAAAATACTTTCCTTGTGAAAATTGAGTGATAAAAATAATATCATGCAGTTTTAATAAAAATTAAGTAATAATTAAACTTGAACGATTAATATACCAAATAAATTTGAAACACTAAGAAAACTAAAAATATAGTTTTTATAAACTAAATGTAAGTTTAAAATACCTTGGGATCATTTTTGAAAGTAATGGATTAAATATTTAAAATAAAACTCACTGATAAAGATTATTAAATATAAAAGTTAGCGTTGAATATAAAATGAAATGTCGTGAATGAATTGATATGATGCAAATGATGTCAATGAAATGTAGACTAATCTTAGTCCATATGAAATATACGTGATGTTATGATCATGAATTCGCCGCTAAACCTCCAAGGTTACGCGAATTTGAAACAAGTAAACCAAGTTTACTATAAATGTTGAAATAATGAGACATGAATTGTGTCGAAATGACCGAAACGGGATTGTCACAAACAGATCCAGATATATTCGCGAGCAGTAGATGACTTGGATGCAACATTCTCATTGAAGACAAGTGGCATTTTCCCTTTCACGACTCTTGATTCTCAATTTCCTTTTGTAAAGACGTTATTTTTTAGTTGTTCTTGTCACGAGTGACTTTCATTGAATCATATAACTCTTTAAAGTGTAGTTTAACTTTTTCATTTTCTTTTAGAAAACTCTCATTTTCCTTTTGTAAAACTTTAACCAAGTTTTGAAGATGAAAAGTTTGAGAAGACTGAGAATCTAAAGGTGGAGGCATTTGGAAGCCATTTGCATTGTTTCTTTCTCCCTTCAATTGTGAGATTTGTGCTCTCATTTTTCTGATCGAATTTGTTCATCACGTTTGTTTATTTCAAAAACTGCATCAAAGTCAGGAGCATCCAATGATGTCTTGATATTTTAGGTTTTAACATTTTCCTTTAGATGTTGATATTTTAATTGCAAATCAAGATATTCAACTTCCAATTTAGAGTAATGTTTTACTAGATTATCATGATCATCCTGTTCAATTTTCTCATGCAATTTAGAATTATTTTTTTCAAGCTCAATGACACGATCATGGGAGACTTTCGAGAACAACAGATAATTGATGAAATTGAGAAGCATTAATGGAACAATGTAGCGATGTAAAACACATCTTTAGTAATACATTCAGAAATAAGATTCTCATTCAAGGTATGCAAGTTCTTCCTCTCAATCTCATTATATTTTAATTCTCGCTCATAGTCACTAACCTCAACTATCATTGAATCAAATTCCTTTTCCATTTCTTTAATATCTAAATCCATCCCCATTTTAAGACTCTCAAATTGACCTTTTAATTGTTTAAAGAAAGGCATGACCTTAGTTAAATAGCATTCTTTAGTTTGCTCAAAACCCCTTTCCCCTTCAGTTATCCTAGTGGGTGTGATCCTTTTCTTACAAGTTTTCTCAAAATCAAGAAATAATTGAAAAATTACATATTGACTGATTAAGGTCTTGCTCTTAGTGGGAATGGATCTAGGAACTAAATGCATTGGGGTATTGGGGGGATAAACAGTGGCAGGAAGCATTCTCCTACATGGGGGATTCTTTTCAACAAACTCATCACTTTTTCATGTCCATATCCTTTTTCCAAAACACTTGTTCAGGGGTCAGCTTTGTTTGAGGTCTAAACTTTATAAAGGCAATCCAGTTTTCCTTAGCATAGTTGGGTGTTTTATAGCTGATTTTCTTTTCTATGCATAAGGGGCTCTTAAGCTTTTCATCCAATTTCATTCTAGTTACTTCTTCTAACGTTTTATCTTCCTTAGTATTCTCAGCAAGACTAGGTTTCTGTCTAGGTTTAAGGATTTCATTGCCATCATAGATTACCTTCGTTCTCTAGCTTTCGACATACCCTTAGGGTTTGGTTTATCAACTAATGCAACACTATGTTTGTCACTTAGAACTCTATGCTTAGTGATCATGTGGGCAGTCTGAATGGTGTTTCCTTTTACGTACAATTTGTTTTCTAGTTTGTTTTTCAAAGTTTTTAGGTTGGAAAATTCATTTAAGAGTTTTGATTCCTTGGCATTAAATTTCTGCTTAAGCACTTTCACATTTTCTTGAAGTTCTTGTTTTTGCTTAGCCGTTTTGTTAAGCTTTTCTTTTAAGGAATCTAACTCTTGTTTAAGTATTTCTTCCCTAAAATTACTTTTTCTAATAATTGTACGCATTTGGTCATCCATCTCCTGCTCACGGGTAGTTAATTCAAACTTAGCACGTTGTTCATAAATGGCAACTTGTTCTTTATAGACATTAAGTTCAGAGATGGCAGAATCATTAGGAACACTAGCAGTGTATTCATAAAAAATATAGTCATCATTGACTGCATTAGATACATCACTTGGTTCTCCTCTCACATTGGGTCACGATCATATGGGACTATATTATCATACCCATATTAGCAATATTTGAGTCCTGGTTTCTGCTATTGAACTTTATCATGTATCTTTGGCGATCAACATTATCATATAGTTCTAATACCTCTGAGATGATTGATTCTTTGGATGGACCAGCTTGCTGTGGTGAGGGGACCTTTGAAGAGACCATTGGAGAAATGCTAGCCATGAAAATTGTGTGTGCGTAGGTTCATCATCAGTCGAGTCGTATGCATCACAGTCGTGACTTGGAAGGCATTCGATGATTATGACCTATCTCTGAATTGACTGTTCATCCACATCCATCATATGTCTTGGCATTGCTCTCACAAGAAATAGCAGCTCCTCTTCATCCAACACACTCCATTATCTGAGCTTGCACAAGTAACATCTTGTCTCTGAAGTACTCAGCATTTTGAGGGCGTTTTGGAGATGTGCAGTTTCTAGCTCTATGTCCATCACCACCACAGTTGTAGCACTTGATCGGCTTTGCTTGTCCCTGATTTTCATTCCTTCCCTATTCGATTGCCACATACCTCCACCTACTCCACCTCTTCCCTGTTCATATTGTCTTACTTGAGCTGGTTGCACCGTAACCTTTCCATCTCTGACCAAAGCATGATTGTGTAGATTGGATGAGGTTCTGACTTCATTGTTTGTGTGAAGACTATTAGTATGTGGTGTGAAGGTCGGGTTTTGTTTAACCATAAGAGCCAGTTGATTGATGAAGTGTTCCATGACGCATCAAAGATAGGTTGTTTGAACCTCGGATCGGGAATGAGTTTGTGATTTCCATTTCTAGTAGGTATGACTTTAGATGCTTTGGTAGTGATCCATACATTGGTGTAGTATGCGGTTGAATCATTTGATGAACTTGATTCTCCCTGTTTAGCTTTGAATTGTTCAAGAATCCTTTTTTCAAACATAGCATGTCTCTCATTGAAGAAGGAAACAGGTTGCTCATAGTTTGTAATCTTCAATCCTTTGGTTAGCTTCACAGCGGTGACAAATTTGTGCCATTCGGGATTCATGTTGTTCACAAACTTTGAGTTCATCTGAATGTTTGGCATGGTCATTTTGATATTCCTCATATCATTCACAAGCTTGTGGAATCTCGCGTAATACTCATAGACACTCTCATCTGGTTTCATCTTAAAGTGCTCAAATTCATCATACAGCTGTGATTCTCTGTCTTCCTTGGTTAATTCGAACCGAGAGAAGCATTTGACATTATCCCAAAAGCGGCCTTGGCTTCATGTTGTGATTGATAAGCTTGTAGATGTCTTTTGGAAGACCTATAATGTTTGAAGCCCGATATCACATCGAATCTCTTTTTCTTATCATCAGGCTAATCATATGTCTTTGGTCTGTCCAATCCAAAGATCATGGTTCCATCTGCAGCAGTATCAATGATGTCTCTTGTAGTCTCAATCTGATAAGGTCCTTCATCAATGGATTTGAGAATGTTGACCCCATTTTCCTTTCGAAGACAGTACAATCTGATTCGTTGAGCCCAAGAGTCGTAGTCAGTAACCCGGTGAACATCCTCAGCAACAGTGGAGATGATGTAGTACGTTGGTAGACATGTTAACAGATTTCACGGGATTTTATAACTCTATGATTAAACCGGGAAAATAGATTCTTTCATAGGATTTTACTAAATCAAGAGAAAACCGTATTACAAACAAAAGTTCAACCAAGTCGCTAAGAATCCTTGAACCAAGTTGCTAAGCACCAAGTCGCTAAGTAGCAACCCGTTAAACCTCAAGTTGCTATGAATCAAGTCGCTAAGCCCAAGCGCTAAGACCCAGTCGCTAGACACAAATCGCTAAAGCACCAAGTCGCTAAAGGTCAAATTAAGCTAAAGAGCAACTTGCTAAGTATCCAAGTGGCTAATGTCAAGTCGCTGAGAACAATAAGTACAAGTCGCTAGAATAAAGGAAAGCAAGTCGCTAACCCCACCAAGTAGCCGTGGAGAATCCACTAACTGTACTTGTTTGTCGCTTGTCTCAATAGACAAGTCGCTAAGCTCAAGTCGCTACGACTAACACTACAACTCGCTAGAAATTACAGAAGCAAGTCGCTACGAAGAAATTCACAACGAGACTCAAGTCGCTACCTTGAAATACTTCAAAAACACACTTTTCAATCCAAAACAAGCCCAACCACAGTGATTCAAGCTTTCCAAATCAAAACCCAAGCACTTACAATGATTCTAAACACAAAAGTACACTCAAAATTCAAACTTTAACACAATAAATGATCCAAATGATGCAAAAACCACTAAACTTTTTCAAACTCAAAAACCATCTAAAACTACTAGAAATCCAAGGATATGTAAGAGAGATGATCAAACCATGACTCTCTGATACCATTTGTAACATATTGGATTTCAAAAACACATCAAACCATGATCATAATAGGCGTACACAATGATGTTTTAGAGAGAGATAGTTAGAGGTTTGGAAACTTAGTGAGAGAAAGTAAAAATTATTATTATGAGCTCCAATTCTCTACCTCGGGAGGTAGAGAGTATTTATAGTCTTACACAAATTGCCACCTATGGGTTGTGGATCGGGCATACAATGTGGAAAACTAGAAAGAGGGGGAGGTTGAATAGTTTTACCAATTTAAAACTTCCTTTTAAATATTTAGATCGACTTATGTCAATCTATTTGGTTGTTTTATGTTGGACGTTGATAGATATATATATATATAAACGTGTAATGAAAAATAAAGAATAAGAAGCACATCATCACAACATTAAATTGGTTTGGCTACAAGGACACCTTCCTTGCCCTACTCCACTCCCAGAGTCACCTACTCGAGAGTTCGTAAGCACTACACCAACTCCTTGTGGCGGAGAAGCCTTCACACGTAAGCTAACCTTTTTGGTACAAAGCTAAATACCGAGTTCCTTCACACCAAGGCGAACCACACCTAACACAACGTCGCCTACCTTTTTTCCTGTGCTAGGCTAACCATCGAGTTCTTTCACACCAAGGAGAACTAATCCTATCACAACGTCGCCTACCCTTTATTAGGTACTAGGCTAAGCACCTAGTTCCATTACTATGGAGGAACTACTACCCTTCACAACACAACACCTAATATCAAGGAGATCCACTGCTTGTTACAACACCATCACGGATATCACCATCCTTGGAAGTAAAAAAATACTTATATGTATAACGATGCACCTCATCGATTATAAGATCTAGGCATTCTTCCCAAATGCCACTTGATTTGATTCTTCGGCATCCTTGACTAATGCCTTTGACACAACGCTTGGGACCCTTCACTAATGCCTTCGTCTTGACACCTTTAGCATACTTCACTAATGCTTTGACACGAACGATAAGCACCTTTCACTAATGCTTTCATCTTGACACTTTGGCATCCTTCACTAATGCCTTCAACCCAACATCTATGGAGGAAGAAAGAACTATCAACAAGAGAACCTTAGTTGTCTTGATGATGACGAAGCATGGCAACTCATGGACTTGAGCTTGCTCGTCTTCAAGAAGTGATCTGCCTTTAAGAGGAACCTAGAGAATCACACAAAACAAAGAAAAACTACATAGATCACTCAGATCTGAGGTTAGAGGGTTAGAATACTTTGGGAAGTATGTGTGAAGTAATAAGTAGAAAGGAAGAAATGGCTCTCTATTTATAGAGGAAATTCTCTACTGTTCCCTGGATCCCACGGATCTCTCCCACAAGGGATCCGGCTAGCACAAAGCTAGGGATCCGTGGGACGCTCCTCTTTGCCCATGGGTATTTTTGGTTATGGGTCATGGGTTATGGGTTGATCCATGGTTTTCTTTCTAGATACAATGTATCTTAAGGATACAATGAACTTGGTTAAGTGGTATATATAAAACCATGGGTTATGGGTCAATATCATTTGTTAGTTTTTACCCATTTAGTATACACTTGTTTTTACCCATTTTAGTATACTTAGTTTAAGTATATGCTAACCCAATATCTAAACACTAGTTGTTGTACATATGTATCTAAATCATAAAATCACTTATACTTGTTTTAGTGTTTTATGTGGCGTAAGTGTGTTAGGAAACTATTGACTCAAACTATTTACTTATTTTATTTGTTTCGTTAAAATAATTTTACGTTTGTTATCGACAAAACATTAGAAGATCGTAAAATATAAATAAACGTTTTTACGGCTTATTTGTATTAACACAGTGGGTAAAGACCCGTCCGTTCTCCACGGTGTTACTTAACTAAATACTACTTAACTTGAAATAACTACGACTACGAGCTTTCTAACGATTACATATACTTGAGGTGACCGACACTTTAATAACTGGATTTACTAAATCCTAACAAATTACATACACCACTTGTACTCTTTCGGTCAACATAATCACCTGCATGGTCAGAATCCGCATATACGAGAGTTTCTACCCCTGTTCCCTTAGGATACCATAATCCCAATTGAGTCGTACCCTTAATGTATCTAAATATTCTTTTGACCGCTACTAGATGTGATGTTTTAGAGTCTTCTTGAAACCTAGCACATAGACAAACACTAAACATGATATCCGGCCGACTAGTAGTAAGATAGAAGACTACCAATCATGCCACGGTATTTGTGTTATCAACGGATTCACCGTCTTCATCTTTTGTAAGTTTAGAGTCGGATGGCATTGGTATTCTTAAGGGTTTTGACTCTTCTAAACCAAATTTCATTAACATTTCTTTTATGTATTTGGATTCATTAAAGAAGATACCATCTTCTAGTTATTTGATTTGTAGACCAAGAAAGAAATTTAGTTCTCCCAACATACTCATTTCAAACTCATCATGCATGATTTTTGAGAAATCATCACACATGTCTTGACAAGTTGATCCGAATATAATATCGTCCACGTATATTTGAACAATAATTATATGTGACTCCTTTTTCTTAGTAAAAAGTGTATTATCAACTAACCCCATGGTGTAGTTGTTTTTTATTAAAAAGGATTTGAGTCTATCATACCAAGCTTGTTTAAGACCGTAAAGAGCTTTCTTTAGTTTGTACACATGTTTACATTTTTCGAAATCAATAAAGCCCGGGAGGTTGATACATAGACTTCTTCATTAATAAAGCCATTTAGAAAAGCACTTTTAACATTCATTTGAAAAAGCTTAAGATCATTAGCACAAGCATAAGCAATAATTATTCTTATAGACTCTAATCTAGCCATGGGAGCATAGTCACATCAAAGTCTATGCCTTTTTGTTGATTATACCTTGGGCAGGTCTAGCTTTGTTTCTAGACACTACACCATTTTCATCTAACTTGTTTTTATATACACATTTAGTTCCTATTATGGTTTGGTTATTAGGTGGAGGGACATGTGTCCAAACATCGTTAGAAACAAATTGATTTAACTCTTCTTTCATAGCCCTTACCCAACTTTCATCTTTTATGGCTTCTTGTGTATTTTTAGGTTCTATGGTTGAGACAAAACAAAATAAACTAATTTGATTTTGGACTTGAGATCTTAAGGTTCTTTCATTTAACTTTCCTATGACCTTATCTACGAGGTGATCTTTAGACTCTTTAATATTGATGATTTCATTGTTTAATGATTCTTCTTATTTGTTTATATTTTCCTTGATTTCTATGAATTCACTTTCGATTATCTCGTCATCGACAAGAGGTTGGGTAGGTTTAGGTACACTTTCATCAAATTTTACGTTTAATGACTCTTCAACCTTCATTGTTTATTTATTTAATATAACATAAGCTTTACTATTAGGAGAGTAACCTAAGAAGATACCTTCGGTTGATTTAGGATCAAATTTAGTAAGGTAATCTTTAGTGTTAAGTAGAAAACATTTACTACCAAAGACTCTAAAATGTTCTAACGTAGGCTTTTTTGTCTCGAAGTAACTCGTATGGAGTTTTACCTAAGAATGGTCTAATTAAGACTTGGTTAAGTATGTATGTTGATGTATCAACGGCATTGCACCAAATGTTTTGAGGAATAGATTGCTCATTAATCATGGTGTGACTCATTTCTTGTAGGGTTCTATTTTTTTCTTTCAACTACCCCATTCGATTGTGGAGTCGAGAGGAAGAAATTGTGAGTAATACTATTAGCATCACAAAAAGCTCCAAATTGCACTTCATTATCAAATTCCGTACCATAATAGACGCTAAATGACTTTCTAATTGTCTTTGGATTTTCTTACTTAATATTTCAAAGTAATTGAACGTTTCATTTTTATTCTTTAAAAATTTAGTCCATGTGTACCTAGAGTAATCATCCACTATGACCAAAGTATAGTAGTTACCTCCATAGCTTTGAATAGCGGATGGACCAAATAAATACATGTGAAGTAGTTCTAGACACTTAGTAGTAGAGACCATATTTTTAGCTTTGTGACTAGCATGGACTTGCTTTCCTACGTTACAAGCATCACAAAAATGTTGTTCGTAATTTGATTTTGGTAGATTTCTTACTAGTTCTTTAGATGATAGCGATTGAAGAAGTCGCATATTGACCCAATCTTCGATGCCATAAGGTCTAAGTATCATCCATAGAAGTAAGACAAAGTTTGTCTTTAGGTTCATTACGATTTTAATGACATGACTCCATGTTTTCTAATGCTTCTTCCTATAGTAATACCGTTTTTCAATATTTTACTACCGGTTTCACTAAAAAGTACATTACACATTTTATCACATATTTTTCCTATACTTAAAAGGTTGAAGTTTAGGTTTTCTACATGACACACATCGTTAATGGTCAAAGATTTGTGAGAAATTGTACCTTTACCGATGATTTTGCTCTTACTATTACCAAATACCACATTCCCTCTATTGAAGGATTCGTATGTGGAAAACAAGTCTTTATTGCCGGTCATGTACCTCGTGCACCCGCTATCCTTGATCCATTCATCCGGATCTAGGTCGACCTTTAAGCACACTGGTATGTGCTAAAACACATACCATTTTTTTACCAAAATAGACCCAAAATTAACCAAGAAAGAGCCGTTTATGCCTAATATTTGTTGGTTTCTTGAGTTTATGCATGTGCAGGTACGGATATGACAAAACGGACAAAAGAAAGCCAAAACTGAAGAAAACCGAGCACGAGAGAAGAGTGCAAAGCCATCCGGGGATGCTATTTTATGGGATTTGGATGCTCAAAGATATATTTTGAGGAGTTCGGTCAAGATTGGGAGTTTTCACTTTAGACCCTTCATTGTACCACATTTTCACATTTCACCCTTCACTTTAACCATTTTACCCTTTATACCCTTATACACCTCATTTAAACAATTTACCATTTACCCTTACCCTTTCACACAATTACACCATTGGTCCTAGGTAATTGTAAAATGTGCATGAAATGGTCCTTGCACTCCTATCCGTATATATGTATTTGTACAAAACAGTCCTAATCCAAAATAAATAAACCAAACCCAATCCATCTCCTACACCCTTGGCCCAACCACCTACCCCAGCCCAAGTCTACAACTAATATACCACTTGACCCGGTCAAACTCTTTATACCTCCCAGTCAACGAGAAATCACAAAGTCAAATAAATAAAAAATAATCCCTAAACACAAACGCGCCCAAACCTAGATAAAACCCATCTTTACTATTTATCCCTCCCCATTTTACCTGATCAATCCAAATTAATCCTCACTTAAAATACTTCTAGAATCTCGACCACATCGACAAGTTAGGGGCACAGAATTCCACGCTGGCAATCCTAAGGAAGCTGATTGGTTGAGGTGAGGTGTTTACATGATCTAAGGGCTATTGTTGATTTGGATGATTAGATGGTAAATCAAAGTTGTAGATTGTACTTCCAGATGCTTCTCAGATCAAGTCTAAAGGCTCCCTCATGGCTATAAAACCCATCACTTCACCACATAGAATTCGTCCAATTTCTCATTGCTTTTAGAGAATTTGTAACCATTTTATTTACTGCTTTTAGCATTTAAATTCATTTGTAATTCTCTTTTAAGTTTGTAAAAGTTTTTTTTTTTATTAATGAAAGTTGCTTCTTCAATTTCAAGTTCATGTCAATTTAATTTGTTTCATAAGCTCATTTAACGATAATTAAGCTCATATAAGCTTGTATAAGCTTGTGAGCTCATCTTCTTTCACTCATTCCCAAAATCAGTTTTCTCCATAAGTAAAAATAGTCAATGAAAGTCAAATTTAAAGTCAAACAAGTTCTAGGTTCATTTCCTTTTAACTGTCATTGAATTGAGTTTTGAGTTTTTTTTGGATGTTTAAAATCAGTTGTAGTCAATTTACTTTCAGTTTTAGTGGTTAAATTGAATTTTGGAAATTTAAAGAAGTGTTTGGTAAATGGTTGAATTAGTTTAAGGTTTTGGTAGTTGTAATTGAGTCAATCAGTTTATGTTGTTGGAATTAGAGATGTTACAATCAAAGTTTTAAGTTGATTCAGTCTAATAAGCATTTTTGTAAGTCCAAATTCTTAATCTGTTTTAGTATCTTTTATGTTCCATAAACTTTTTATCTAGATTCCCTTAAGGTCCATATTATATTCCAAGTAAGTCTAATTGGTTTTAATTGTCTCAGCTTATTTGATATTTAGAAGTAGATAGATAGCTTAATTTTCAGTTTGCATACGTCCTTTTCCTTCATTTTATCCGATGCATCGTCCTTTTATGTTCTATATCGGTTTACTTTTAGCTTTATATCCTCTTATGTTGCTATCCTTATTACTAGATGTCTGCTTCCTTAGATAGCCCATAGTGCAGGCTTTAACTGATTTTGCTCTTGAAGTAGATTGGAGCTTGTCTTAGAGCTTGGACTAGGTCTGCAGTTAACCTCTTTTGCCCTTTAGTCTGCTGTAGATTTGTAGTGCTATTGGATTAGGATCTTTAGTTTAGTATAGGACTGTTAGAACTAGCTTAGTTAATTCAGATTTCACTTTAGGAGCTTATTGGATAGATTAATTTAAACTGCTTTTCCTTTTCAAATCATTCGCATCGGCCATATTGTCCCAAACCCTTTTGTTTTTGATTTTAATTGTCTCATTCTAAGTCACTTTTAGCGAATTCGGATATAAGCTCTCAGTTTGGTGTTCTTGCAAGCTATTTTAGTTTATTTTTAGGATTTTTATTAAGTAGTTAAATTTGAGCTTGAAGTTGGTAGTATAGGGCTGTTTGGCATTTTGATATGTCATTCTGATCATGTGCTCATTTAGCTTGTAGCTTGTATTAACTTGTTCTTATCAGTAGCTTTAGGTATTTTTTAGTTAGTTTAGGTTTATTTTGGCCTTAGTTAGCTTTTGGTAGCTTTTAGGTAGCTTATATCTTATTTCCTTTAAGCTTTTTTCATTCAGTTTCATGCCCAAATGATTATCCTATGATCCCAAGTTATTTCTATTATTTTTCCTAGATTCTCAGTATAAATTTGGACTTTTTTGGAATTTTTCATATTTTTCCAAGCTCATTTGCTATTTTTTACGCATTTAAATTCAGTTTTAAGCATTTTTAAATAGCATTTAATCCAAATAAATCATAAAATGTTCAGAAAAATGCAAATTTTAATTTTATTAAGTTTAGAATATCCAGTCAGAAAAAAAAAATTTCCAGAATTTTTATAGTTTAAATAGTATTTTCTAGGAATTTAATTAGATTTAAATAGTTTTAAATTCATAATAGTTAGAGAAAAAGTCAGAAAAATACAAAATTCAGTTTTAAAAATTATTTTTAGTTGTATAAGATTTTTGAAAAATAGTTTTGTAATTTTCTCAATAGTTTTCATAATTTTTAGCATTTTAGATCTATTTTTAAAGTTTAAAATTAGTTTTTAATTCAAATTAAATCAAGAAAAATCGTAAAAAAAGTTTTAAATTTCAAATAATTTTTAAATAACATTTTTAGCTATAGAAAAATATTAGATCACTTTTAGGAGTTAAAATAGATTAGTATGTTTTTTTGTTCACGTTTTTATAATTACGTTATTTACGTTTTTATTTATAATTTGCGTACTTAGTTTTAATTTCCTTGTTTGCATCATAGATTCAGCAGTTTTTATTGCTTCCCTTTACTATTCCTTGTCTCATAGTTTAGAAATCATCCAAAATCTTTTTTACCCATTCGAATCCCGAATCACGCGACGTGAGTTGTTAAACTCCATTCATCCCTCGCTAGGAACGATCCGGGGACTCAAACCTAATACGTTTGAGTTTCCCAAATACTACAATACTCTATAATTGGTTTTCCGGACGAAATCAATTAATGGGCCACTGCGAGGGAGCATGTAGTGAGTTTTGATTCCGTCTCGATTCGCGTATTTTAAAATCCTTCGAAAAGTTATCGTCTTTGTTTTTGTAAATATTTCTTTATATAAAAACCAAAAGATTTTCCTTTTCAAAATTTTGTTTCCTTTTATTTTTGATCAAAACCCAAAAACACTCTTCGCATCCTTTGATCCCCATGATCCTCGGACCATGGAGGATTTCTATCGTCCGTCACTTATCGGTCGAGGAGGACCGATCGTCCCGGGAACCAAGTTTAGATTGAAAAATCGTATGGTTCGTTTTCTTCGACAGCATTGTCAATTTCATGGATATAACGACGAAAATGCTAATGAGCACTTGAACAAGTTTTTATCTATTACTCAATCCATGAAGCAACGTGGCGTTTCTCTAGATGATATCCAATTGAATCTCTTCCCCTTCTCTTTAACCCACGAAGCCGAATCTTGGTTTTATACCCTTGAAAAACATTGAATTCATACTTGGGAAAAGATGTCTTCTCTTTAACCCACGAAGCCGAATCTTGGTTTTATACCCTTGAAAAACATTCAATTCATACTTGGGAAAAGATGTTTCGCAAGCTTCTTTCAAAATACTTTCCATATTCTTGATAAATTTGAGGAAAGAAATTCTTAATTTCCGGCAATTACCCAAGGAATCCGTATTTGAAGCTTGGGAAAGATTAAAATCGTTATTACAGAAATGTCCCGATCATCAAATTTTGCTTCTTGATCAAATCCTAACCTTTTATCATGGTATCACTACGATTGATCGAGACAAAATCATGTTGGCAGTTGGTGGAAATCTCATGCGGAAGACTCCTCAAGAAGCGTATGATTTGATCGAGAATTTGACACAACATCATTATCAGGTGGGATCTTTGAAGTACCTTACGATTCTACCACTATGTTGAGTGATCATTATTCCGAGAAAATTTCCGTTATGAGTGCACAAATTGACGTCTTTGGCAAGCAAGAAAGCTATATCAGTCAACAAAGACCAAGTCATCCACCCGCCTTTTACTATTCTGACTCTGACGATAGTGATGATGATGAACCGTTTGAAGAAGAGATCTTAAAGATCGATCCCACTCCCATTTCCGATCCTATCATTTCCGACTCTTCCCCTTCACTCACGCCGGTTGAGAGAAGTGACGTTGTTTTGGAAGAAGTCGATGATCCAATTTCGCCGGAAATTGTTGAAATCGATTGCGATCCGCTCGTTAACGAACCTTCGGATACCTTGTCAATGGGGGATAAGGAAGTCGAATGCACTCCTCTTGAGAAAATTGATGACCTTGTTCCAAACCCAAGGGTATCCGAGACACCTTTCGATTCGATTTCAGAAACTTTCAAAATGACCTTCATAAATCCTTTGTTTGAATTCGACTCTGAATATACCCTAAATTTTGACAATCAAATCTTTGACGAGGAAAGAGATGAGTGAACCCGGATACCATAATGGAAAAGGTGCAAATTCCAAGCTCATAAAGTACCGCACAAATCCAACCTCCGTTTATCTCGATTGAAGAATTCAAAGAAGTAGAGCCGTCTAATGGAAATCCTCCGGAGCCCGAGCTCAAGGATTCGTCTCTTGATTTACTTCTCGAGGAGTTCGCCGATGAACTCGCTCGCATCGATCCCCTTCCATAGAAGTGAGGAGGATGACTTTGATTTTGAAGCCGATTTAAGAGAGTTTGTTGAATGAAGATCCGTTAAATGAGCCGCCATGAAAGATTAATGATAATTATCTCGAGGAGTTCTTCGGTGAACTCTCTCATTTCATATCTCCTCCAGAATATGATCGTGTCTATTTTGATCTTGAGGTAGATTTTAGTTTGGGGAAGAGCGCTCTCTCAAAAGAGTTCCTTATTGATGACATCACCCTGCTCTTCCTCCCAGGTTTTTGGAAATCACCCTATGAGCTTAAATGATCAAATTCAAATTAAGGATTATATGAAATTTGCTTTTGAAGATGAAGAATGGATCTTAATTGTTATAAAAATCTTTATTCCATTTCTTCCATATAATGTGATTTCTCCTTTTCTTCACTCATGCGGGAGTGAGGATACCATTGTTGGAATCACTCCTAAACATTAATTCAAGTGTTAGTGATTCATATGTAATAGTTAGCTTAATATGGCCTTTATATGTTGTAATTAAGCCTTAGACTTATGTAGAAGGCCCATAAGCCTAGGCCTAGTCCAGTGGTATCATTCGCCAAATAGTTGGGTGAACGTATTGTTTTTGAAGTAAGTTTTGGTCTTACGCGTAAAGCATACGGTTCCAAACTTGGTCACGCTTAAAAACTCATTTTTTACACTTTTCAATCCAAGATTCTTGTCCTTTCAACGTTTTAAGGTGTTAAAGTATCATTTTTGGCAAAAGTTTCAAAATTTCGTGTGGATCATTGTTTTTAAGCTAGGTTTTTTACGTGGGTATTGTTCTACGCGTAACTGTTTTCTAAGCTTTGGATCATCAAGTTTCACACTTTTGTGTTATTTTGGTGATATTGAAGCTATTTCATCACAAAAATCGGTTTGGAAACATCATTGGCAAAAATCACTTTTGCCTACTTTTACGCGTAAAGTGAAACCCTAATCTTACGCGTAATCATTCCTTGGTTGATCTTCACTTTTATGGATTACTCGGTGTTTTCTTGCTTGGATAAGCACGAAAACATGACTTTGGATATCTTTTGCCTGTGATAGTGTAAAAGATCTTTTGGTAAAATCCTAAAATTGCATAAGCTTAAGCTACGCGTAAGAACTCCTACGCATAAGATTCATCTTACGCTAAGCTTTGTCTTACATAAGTTAATCCTACCTTAAGCTTTCTACACTTAACTTTCGGTTTACGCATAACTTTAGTGTTTTCTCAATACTTACGCGTAAGCTAATCCTACGCGTAACTATTGCTGTTACGCTTATCTTTGGTGTTTTTACGCATAAGTAGTACTTGGCTTTTCTGTGATTTCTACGCCTAAGGATACTTCATCAACAACGGTTCATTCGACTACAAAGATCCATTTAACAACACAAGTTTTCAACATGTCACAACCACCATACTCTAGCTATTTTCCTTACACTTATAATCAACAACAACAACAACAACTAAGTCCACAACATCAACAATTTAATCATCAAAAACAAATTTATCAACAACAATTTAATCAACAACATACTCCACAACTTGGTGCAATTCCACCACAAATGTTTCAACCACCACCTAGTCTTCAATTACAACCTTACACAAACTTCTACAATCAACATCCATCCAGGAGTACTATGAAGGAAACAACATGGTTTGGCAAGATGTGTGAAGCCTTAAGTAGCCAACAATCAATTCATGAATCTGGCTCACTTGATAGACCTCCAATGCTCACTCCCGGTAATTATGATCAATGGTTGATAAGGTTCTTTAGGTTTTGTGATCTAAAGAAGCCACATGGAAAGTTCTTAAAGAAGGTCATTATGGAAGGTCCATTTGATGCCTATTGTCACACGGAGATCCATACCAATCCACCAAGAGATCTGTCACCAATATTTAGGTGTCTCGGACCTCACAATTGATGAACTACACTTTGAAGCCGATGAACTAGCAATGAAATACATCCTTTTGGGATTACCCAATCCGATCCTTCGAAGTGTTGATGCTCAAAAGCTGCTAAGGCAATGTGGAACATATCCATCTTCTTATGGAAGGCACACACCAATCAGGAAGACATGGAATCCAAAATCTACTTGGCTTATGAACACTTCATTGAACCAGGGAGAGTCATTAGAGTCATATCATCCTCGCTTTTCAGACATCATCAATGATTTGGACAAACACAATATCATCATGCCATGAATTCTTTGTCAACACTAAGTTCCTAAGTAGTCTTGGTCCGGAATGGGAGAAGTATGTCATTTTCTCTGTCAAAATAAGAATCTTCATCATGCTACATACGGATTGTTGTACGACTATTTGAAGCCTCACCAAGTTGTGAAAGAAAGGGCTATCCGTGGACTACCGGCTCCACAGTCACTTCCGGACAATCAACAACTTGCTTTGTGGGCTCAAACTATTGTTCCTCCTCAACCTGCTCCTCAACCAACTGCAACCATCACACCATATGATCCTTCACAGCAACAACTTCAACAAACTCAATTGGTTCCATACAACAACAACAATGCTCAAGCACTACAGTGAAGGCGATGAGGACTCCAATGCTTTTGATGAATTGCAACAAGGATTTGCTATGATTGCTAAAGCCGGCGGTATACAAACAGATCCAACAATCGCATTCGTTCCTCATCAAACACAAGGAATCGGTATTTGTGAACAATGGACTATTGAAGTTCGAATCGTGGTTATGGTGGTCGGATGGGAGTTGGTCAAGGGTTTAATGCTATGGGCAGGAATAACCGGGGTGATCCACAACAACAGAGAGCTCAAGTGGTTGAACAGGGGAATGCTCAGAATGGAGTTAATGGTCTTCGTTGTTATAACTGTAATGAGAAGGGTCATCTGGCTAATGCATGTCCTAAGCCGGGACAAGAGGCGTGCTTATCACAAAGAGGCTTTGCTCTTGGCTCTCAGGATGAAGCGGTGGCACTCTTACCAACAGGAACAGAGCTTTATGGCGGATGCACGATGATGATATGGAGGACTTGAGGCTAATGCAAAGCAGATGATTTTGATGGCACACATGCAAGCTCTACACATGAGTGACACAGGCCGGTGTATGACACCGATGGCTTGTCTCAGTCCGGAACAAAATATACTCATTCTTGATCGATATCTCCGCAAATTTCTCCATCGACAAGGATCGAGTGTTCAACATGAGTCTTCCACATCTCATTACGATGATTATCAAATAGATCCCGTAGTTATATTTGATGATCAAGATAACCTTATGGTTAATATTGATAATCAAGTTGACTTCGTGGTTATATTTGAGGATCTAAATAATGATCATGTTGAGACTAACGTTGAACAAGATGAGCTTTTGTCTAATAGAGAAATTGAGCTCTTGACCTTAATTAAAGACTAAGAATCTCGTTTGGAAATTTGCGAAATTAAAAGAAAAATGCAATTGTTAATTAGGGATAATGAATGCTTAATTCGACAAATCAACTTTTCAAAACTCAAAAAAAGTGAAAAGGTTTTGAAGCCGCTTTTGCCAAATCACATCAAAACGAAAATCTTTGGAACAGTGATTAGTGATCTAGCGTTTTAAAGAATGCTTTGTTGTCTCAAATAGAACAAATGAAACATGAAGATAAACAACAAATTAACGCTCTTACTTTGGAAACTCAAAAGCCAAGGTCGAGTTGTTAACTTGTCAAAAACAGTTCTCAGAGTACAAAAAGCATTCAATGAAATGAATAGATGACTATCTTGAGGAAATTGTCGACTTACAAAACAAAATCAAGGAGTTTAAAACTGTTGTTTATAAACATGGTGAATCAATCACAACGATTCAAAAGTTTTCTATCAAACCAAATCCAAATGGATATGGACGAATCTTCTGATTAAAACCTAAGTTTTCTGAGCATTCAAACCAAATCTGAAGTTTACAATTGGAGAACATAGAATTGAAGATAGATTCAAATTCTCTTAGGAAAAAGAATAATAAATCAAATCCCGTGTGTGATCGTGTATGCGGATTAGTCAACCGAATCGTTTTCCCAACGTGAATTGCCAACGTCGTTCTTAGTTTGGATTTTATGCTTGATGTATTGGATTAATGATTGATTATTAACTACGGGAATGGGAAAGTAATTAAGGAAATCTATCCTACGGAAATCCTAAGCAATCTAAAATAAAACGTAATTAACAAACGCGAATAAAAATGCAACTACGTCTAAACGATATCCTAAAAATGCCTAAAAGTACTTTTACTCTAAAAATGTAATTAGAAAACTAATTTAGAATTAAACTATTTTTTTATTTTTTCTTGATTTTATAAAAATTAAAAACTAATTTAAACTAATTTAAAATTGTGAAAAATACCAAATAAAGGGAGAAAAATATGGAAAAATCTTTTTTTATGCTTTTTATATTTTTCTTAAACTAAGAAAATTGAAAAATTATTTTTTGGAGCTTTTTCTCAATTATTTTCAAATTAAAGCTATTAAAAAGTGATTAAAATCTATTTAAATTGAGAAAAATAGCAAATTAAGACCAAAAATTATGAAACTTACAGGAAAAATCTAAAATGATATTAAGATTTTATGAAAAATGAAAAACAAGCAACTTATGTGACAGATATGCAAGCTATAGTGCAAAATGATACTAGAATAAGCTACTAAGATAAGCTAATAAGCTAATAAGCCAACAAACATTGTCTAAAGCTAAAGAGTACTAGAATAAGCTAAAGGCAACTAGTTATATCTACTCCTAACAAGCTTAAACCTCGAACATGAAATAAGCAAACTTATCTTAGTCAAACAGTGGTTCAGGTCCCTGTTTGAGCTTATCACAAGCTCAACTAATAAGCAAACCGAAACCAAAGTCTGAGACCTATAAACCACCTGGCCAACTATGATTGTGCCAAATACCAAGTCCTAACTCCTAGAAATGAGACCAGTGCAACAGATTCAAAATAGCCTGTTCACACTCAGGTGTGAACAGGGCAAATAGTAGCTTGTTGAAGAGCTTATTTGAAGCTTAATTTGACCAAACCAGATGAAGCAAAAGCAATTATCGATTAAGACCAGTTGAAAATTTAATTTCCAAAGTTTCAAACACTGATCGAGATGAATAAGAAATTGATGCACAAAGTTTTGTTGAAAACTGCAGTTGACATTTGACTTTTAAGAATACAACTAAACTTTGACCAAACTGAGTTTTGATTCAATCTAATGAACTGATGATGATGTTTAAACACTAATAATGATTACCTAAAGCTAGATCTAGCAATTTCAAACCAATTTGCAGTTTATGAAACCAACTGAATTCAACAGATTCTACAACTAGAACAGTTATGAGCTGATTTTGACTTTTAGAGCTAAACTACAATCAACAAGACCTCAAATGACTAGCAATCTACTACCTAAACAAGTATAATCTACTCTTATCAGTTCTACTAACCTCTAACATTAATAACAGCTTATCCAAACACTACTTTAGCTACTTTTTAAAGAACTAACAAGAGATAAGACTAAATAACACTTAAACAAGCATCATACTGAATCAAACAGTATCAATTACAACTAAGGAACGATTCAAACACGAGATTAAATGATCAAAACAGATTATGAACTTACAAGATGCCTTAGCCACTATGGCTTGCTCAATGATGAAATAAGAACCCTAACCTATTTAACCACTAATCCTAATCCAATACCAGCTCAAATCTCATCCCAATACCAGTATCATTTCCATCCAAATCCAGATCCAAAACAACAAATCCATATCAGCTACTGTAGATTCTGATGTAACATGAGATTTTTGTGAATTTGAGTGAGAAAACTAGTACAAGCTCACAATAAGCTACCAAAGCTTAAATGAACTATGAGAAACAATAAATCAGTGGTGGATTAATCCAAAACACTGACCTAAAGTGATTTTTGATTTTTAAATGATTTATTTGATTTTTTTTTGTATTTTTGAGATATTGAAGAAATAAGCTAAAAGCAGTATGATAAAACTATAATAAGCATTAAAATAAGTTTATAAGCAGATGTAGATTATAAGAAACTTAAAACAAACAATTGAAATTGAAATGTAAATTCTATTAATGAGGAAATTTTGAGTACACAATACGAATTACCAAGAGATTTAAAACATTTGAAATAACTACTACAACTAAACCTAGAGAGAAAGAAAAATACAGAGAATAAGATACATCTTTGTGAATGCTAATGAGGTCTATTTATAATTGAGCTAGAGGTAAACTTCTCGAATTCCTTCATATTGTGCTACTTTGAGCTCATATCCACCCTTGGATCACATCCCACACAACATCTTCTCATCTCATCCCTTGGATTGAATCTGGTGACAAGCTTCGTCCAATAAGAGAGCGACATGTGGACAATGGCACACGGATTGATGAAGTGTCAGTCCCTTTGTGTCAGGTGTGTCAGGTAAAGTACTATATTGCCCTTAATTGCTGTGAAATTGCTTAATTAACCGGGAAGGGTAATTAGGGTTCATGTAATCTGGTAATTGGGGTAAAAGGGGGGTAAAGGATTGGCGGGTTTTGTTTTGGTTTTATTTATTATTTTTCAAACATTAGTTGACCGGTTCGTGGGCGTTGACCTGGGTAAGTGACCGGGTTTGGTTGGTTTTTCGGGTAAAATAGAACCGGGTAGTATTAGTTTTGTTTGGGCTCGGGTTTTCGTTTTGGGTTTTGAGGTTTATATGATTTTGGACTTTGGGATTTAGAATGTGATCCAAGTGTATTCTAGGGACTTAACTTGTACAACTTGAATTCTCCAAGGACTAAATGTGTAATTCTGACAATCTCATCAAGGACCAATCATGTAAAGCTCTAATAATCCAAGGGTGACTTTTGTAATTTCTAAATCTTTGAGGGACCAAATCTGTCAAAAGCTCAAAGTGCAGGGCCATTCTTGACTTTTCTTCAAACTTTGCTGAAACTTCAAAATCATCTTTGAGAATAAAATCTTCCAAAATACACAATCTTGACCTTCCAGCCCAGCTAAAACTCTCTTGATCTCTCGTGCTCGGATTTACATCTGATTTGGATCCTTTTGTGTGTTTTGCATATCCGCTTGCACAAGCACAAACTCGAGAAAACCACAAATATAAGCAATAAACGGCTTTTCCTTGGTTGTTTTGGGTCAATTTTCATAATGAAAAGATATGTGAATAAGCACATATCAAAATACCCCAGACGAGACCATTGTCGTGTCCTCACGTAATGCAATCAACTCACGCTTCTAAAACCAAGGATTTCCATCTCTTTCTACTAAACCTATGAAGACACTTACATTGGTATGTCTAAACCATCAAGTTATCTCACACAAGCTAGCCACTTGTGAATGACTAACAGTAAGAAACTTCAAACAGTTCAGACAAACCAATAATAAGAGAAAAAGTAGCAAAGATTCCTCAAAAGAGATTAAGAAAGCCTTAATTCTAAAAACGCCCCGTTTACCTTTTAATTCACATGTAGATATTACGATTAAGCACATCAGATTATGAATGACGGTTTGTTGAACTTTCATGTCGATCAATAACTCCAACATTTTTCAAACGACACGTTAGGATCACGGAGTAGAAAACACAACAGAGCGTGAAGTGACCATACGGATAGAATACATCGTCCCTGATTTTTCACAAGCTCCCAAACTAAGCGTAAAACCGAAATCATTGTTACAAATGATTCTAGATGCTAACACTACCCATGGAAGTTACTTGTGTACTTACCTTTCGTTCCCATTTTCCTATTTCCTCTAGATTTTTTTTATTTTTATGAGAAATGAATTTCTTCAAATTCTCGTTTTGATAAGAATTATTCCGATAAAGATACAAAGCTAAGTCGATAATTAGTTATCCGCCTTCTCTCAAGAACCATTGTCGTAAAAATGAGGTCCACATCAAGGAATTTTTATTCACTTACTTTTGATTTTTTCACTTTTCAACATTTTTCATCATTTTTTTTTTTTTTACTCTTATTTATATGAGTACGTGAACCACGGAGCTTCACGGGGTAATTCCAAGACTATAGGCTTCATGAAATGAGAGTCGGCTGTAGGCTAAGACCTCATTCACTCCTGGCTAAAGATCCAAGGGTCCGATCTCGACACCGCAGCTCACAACTTTACTTATTACATTTCACATATCACTTATTTCTCAATTATTTATTACGGATCCTTGATGTGTACCCAATTTTTAAAACAAAGATTCTTTTAAGAAGATAAAGAACTAACCATCGCCAAAAACTCAACATCTCTAATTATTAAGACAGATATGGGGTGAAACAATTTTGTGGGAACAAAAAGCCATAAGTACCTTCGATGGGCTCTAAAGAGAACCAACTACTCCACGTTTAGCATCTAAACTCATAAGTAACTCTATCATTTCTCGATCTCTGCAAATTTAAAATCCCAAATAATGAGATCCGCAGATACTTAGCCGATAATTTTTAGATTATCTATGGTTAAGGGAACAAGCTAGGGCTCAACACGCCCGGTCAAGTCAGAATTCTATTCCTACTCTCACCAGCGGAAAGTCAATCAAGGTGTCAAAACATATATTAACTTAGCAAATGTTTCGTCAAATAATCTTAAGTCTCGCATTTTTAAGGTCACTTATTGGAAACTAGCAAATCCTTGGTTAAGCTTCGCATATTTAAAATCACTTAGGGAGACTTGCAAAATCTTGTCCTTGTGAGCTAGAATCGCATTTTATAGCCTCTGATCTAAGCAATTAGCAAAGACTATGTCAAGAAAAACGCATATTTAAAGTAACTTCTAAGAGACTAGCAAGAACTTTTCGATCATAAAACTAGCAAAAGCTTACGAAAAATTTTAAATTTTCTCAATTTTGCACAATTTTTCAATTTCTAAGGAAAAACGGGGTTACGAGAGAAACACGACAGAAATAAGCAAGTGCGGTCAAATCAAATCGAAGATACCCTACCCAGACTAGAACGAAACATTGTCCTCAATGTTTAAAGCAAGGGCATCACGAAAATCTAAAAGCCGTTTATAAAGTATGCTAGAAGATAAACGTTAGTCGATAAGATTAGGATATCGGATTTCCATCAGCATCGATCATGAGACTCGAGTGGAGAAATGACAAACTTTGAGCACGAGAGTCTTCATATCGGGAACATCCTACACACAAAATCACAAACAACCAAACAGTCGAGACCTCTTCACGTCGATTAGAAAATAGAAAGAAGAGAGAAGATAAGCATGGGTGCCTCCCACGGCGCTACTGTTTTTGGTCACAAGTCGCTAGCGACTCGTCCCAATTCATTTGTCCTTGGGAAGAAAGTGGTAGAGATACCGGGGTCAACGGTGTCCTCATTCCCAAAGGAATGAGACTGGGTGGGTTGGGTGGGTAAAGAAAGTCGGGCATCAGCACATAAGGGTTAAATCCTCCCGAACTCACAAAAGGTTTTTCAAGAAAGAATGATCCATCATCCGTTTTTGGTGAAAAGATGACGGATCAAGATGAGAATACTCCAAAGTAGAAGGGAGTACATGGTACAAAGAGATGTATTTCAAAGGTTCAACAATGAAGGCATCCAAGATAGGATCCTTTTTCCGAATAACTTTGGTGATAAGAATGTACTCTTGAATAGTATCCCAGTTGAAAATCTTGTCTCTCGAAGGAACGAAATCAACGTACGTATCATCCGTGAAAATCCTCACGAGAAAAGGAATCACTCTCGGATAAATAATAGTGTGGAATCTCTGAATCAACAAGCTCATCAGTCGAAATCTTAACTTCCTTATCTTTCTTTGGGTAAAACGGATCATCATATTCATTTTCTGAAAGAATCGAGTCGGTGGGAACAAGTTCATCGGTGAACTTCTCAAAGTAAATCGATGGATCTTGAAATAGCAAATATTCAATTTCGTAAGTGGCTCTAAAATCAAAGATGTCATCCTCACTTCGGTGGAAGAGGATCCATGCGAGGCGAGTTCATCGGCGAACTCCTCGTAAATTAATGGAAGAATCCTTGAGCTCGGGCTCCGAAGGATTAAAAGACGGTTTGACTTCTTGAATAACTTTTTCAGAATCTCCGTAAAGCATTTGTTCAATCAAACGAATATCTCGCGATATCGATGTCGTTATCAATTTCCGCGAAACGAATCACTTTTCAAATAAGCTTCAATTTCATTCATGATAGATTCATCTTCCTCATATTGAGTATGGGAAGGTATATTAGAAGAAGAAGTGGGATTGCCACTCAAAGAAAACTCGGTGTTTTTAGGAACAAGATCAATCCGATACACAGAAATCGGAGGTGGGACAAGTGGTGTGCTCTTAGAGCTAGCATTTTCCACCACAACCGTAGTAGTCTCCTTCTTTTGTTCAAGCGTATCGTAGACAAAATTTTAACCGTGAAACGTGAAAGATCAAATCTCGATGTCTTAGGCCCAACTTTTTGAACTACCGGAGGTTGGACGTTTGTGGTACTTCCGTTATGAGTAGGAATTCCTGGGTCCTTTGTCACCTCGGTGTTACTAATTTTGGCCACATCATATTGTTTGGTAAAAGATTTGGAAGTATTGTTAACGTTAAACGTGAAGGCTTCTTTTCCAACTCTTAAAAATTTTCTCCTCCATACACATCAATCAACGCATGGCCCGTTCTTAAGAAACTCCTTCCGAGAATTAAAGGTACTCGAGGATCGGCATCAAAATCGACTACAACAAAATCAGCGGGAAAATCGAACTCCCCCACTGACAAAACATCCTCGGCTATACCCTTTGGATGGGTCGTAGTACGATCGGCTAGCTCGAGAGTCATACACGTTGGGGTAAGTGGGGGCAATGAAAGCTTATCGTAAATTGATTTCGGCATCAAATTGATACTCGCGCCAAGATCGGCCAAGGCGAAGCACTGAATAATTCCTTGAAAATCACACGGAATGAGGAACTTGCCGGGGTCACCTAACTGTTCGGGAAGTTTCTTGAGAATAACCGCCGAACAATTCTCATTCAAAGACGTTTTTGCCAAATCAACAATTTTCTCTTTATTACTTAACATTCCTTTTAGTGTCGAAACAAACTTAGGCATGAGAAGAAGAGCATCCGCGAAGCTAATTTCGAAGTGAAGATCTTGAAATATTGAAAGAATTTTTCCATTTGAAGATTTTCTTGTTCGCGTTGCTTTTGATCATTCATCCTGGACGGTACGGAAGTGTTGTTTTAGGCTTTTCAACCGGAGCATCCTTGGGCTTAGAAGTTGGGACAACCGTGGGTTGGACATTCTCATTACTTCCTTATGTAGGAAACAGGGTCCTTTGTCACCCCATCTCACGGTCTACCACACGGGAAGAAGAATAGTGGTAGGAACGCGTGGGTCCATAAAGCAACACCACTTCGTGTAGTGATAGCTTTCATGTCACTTCTTGGGTTAGGAATAGTATTACTCGAAGAAGAACTCGAGGGTTGAGAATAAGACGTAGAAGGTTGATTAGCTTGAAAGAAACTAGCCATCATATCCTTTATTTCTCTCATATTCTTGTTATTCGTAACTTCCATGTCTCTTTTGAAATCCGTCCTCATGCTGTTAATTTGAGTTTGCAAATTTTTGATGGTACTATCTGAACTCTTCATGTAAGACAGAAACTCATTGTTCGGAGCGGCTTGATATTGTTGTTGAGGAGGTGGTTGATAAACTTGAGGTGGAGGAGCTTGGTAGTTTTGATTACCATGACTAAGATTGGCTCCTCGGTTTTGATTGTAAGATTGGTTTTGATAACGGTTTTGGTTTTGTTGAGGAGCGGGTGCAAAACCGGGTGGTCCCATTTGGTTGGCACGGTATCCTTGGTTCGATTTTGAACCGATTAGCAGATGCTACGGAAGCATTTCGGAGATTGCCATCGGTGGCTTGACAATTATAATACGGATGAGGACCACCGCAAATAACACATGTTTCAGAAACGGCTTTGACGGATTCGGATTTCAGATTCTTAAACTCTCTCATCATCGAATTAATAGCATGAGTAGGTCAGTCACCCACTCAACTCACTCCTCTGAACGTAGTTATCATTGGTAGCAATCTTAGAAACAACCGGACGGTTCCTAGACGAAGAAACTTTTGACTTATTCTCGATAATCATTCTAATGTCGGTGGGCATACGACTCAAGATATTACCACGGCGTTAAGCGAATCTTGATCGGACGGCGTTAGTGCATTATAGAACGTATCAATCTGATGGAGATCGGTAAAACCGTGATTCGGGCATTTTCGTAAAAGTTCCTTGAATCTATCCCATGCTTCTCCAAAACTCTCGTCAAATTTTTGTTGAAAATTTATGATTTGATTTCGTAACATTGTTATCTTTGACGGAGGAAAGAATTGGTTCACAAACTTCTTAGAAAGATCTTTCCATGTTGTAATGTGAGGGTTCTTTTTGAGCCAAGTCCGGGCTGCCCCCTCAAGGGAAAATGGAAACAATCTCAACTTAATTGACTCGTGAGAGACGCCCCGAAAGTTAATCGTAGAAGCAACTTGATTAAACCAACGGAGATGTGCGTGGGGCTCCTCACGATCTAAACCACAAAAAGGTTTATTAGACACCAATTGTATTAGATTCGTTTTTAGTTCAAAATTTTCGGTGTTAATTGGTGGAAGTACGATAGCATCACCGTAGCCGTCTACGGGAGCTTGAAGTAACTCGTTCATCGTTCGAGTAATGCGCCATGACGGGTTCTTCAACGATATACGTAACTCGGGAATGCGTCTATTCTCGATTTCGTCTACGTCGTGATTGAGAGCGATGCGCATGCACTTAAAAACCAAGGCAATTAAAAAAAACCGATATTCGAAAACACAGTGAACTTAAACCAATAATCCCAAGTGAATAAATCACCTCTACAAGACAAGCACAAGCGGCGAGAAGCTTTGTAGGTCAGCCGAAGCTTATTAAAAACCGCTTCTTTTCAGCCGCAATTTAATGTCAGGCCGTCCTTATACCCACCACACAGTTTGTTTATCAAATAGAAGTAAATAAATCCACAAGCGACACAAAGGCAAGTTTTTGATCTTTTGTTCGGGAACTTATAATGATAACACCTCCGTTGAGAATGTTATATAATTGGTTTCTTCTATTTTCAAAAACAAAGAGAAAATCTTTTGTATTTTTAATCGATATATATATAAAGAAAAAGGAAAAATATTTTTTACTTTTTTTATTTTATAGAAAAATAGTAACTTCACGAATGAAGGATCTCAAGTCACTAATCGACAAACTTCAAACGATATTGTCGTGACACAACCTCCCGGCGGTATGTAAAATTTGATTCTCAATATCAAGATAATACGAAGATAGATTCAAATTCTCTTAGGAAAAGAATAATAAATCAAATCCCGTGTGTGATCGGTAATGCAATTAGTCACCCGAATCGTTTTCCTAACGAGGCGTGAATTGCCAACGTCGTTCTTGGTTTGGATTTAATGCTTGATGTATTGGATTAATGATTGATTATTAACTACGGGAATGGGAAAGTAATTAAGGAAATCTATCCTACGGGAAATCCTAAACGCAATCTAAAATAAAACGTAATTAACAAACGCGAATAAAAATGCAACTACGTCTAAACGATACCCTAAAAATGCCTAAAACTACTTTTACTCTAAAAATGTAATTAGAAAACTAATTTAGAATTAAAACTATTTTTTTTATTTTTTTCTTGATTTTATAAAAATTAAAAACTAATTTTAACTAATTTAAAATTGTGAAAAATACCAAATAAAGGGAGAAAAATATGGAAAATCTTTTTATGCTTTTTATATTTTTCTTAAACTAAGAAAATTGAAAAATTATTTTTGGAGCTTTTCTCAATTATTTTCAAATTAAAGCTATTAAAAAGTGATTAAAATCTATTTAAATTGAGAAAAATAGCAAATTAAGACCAAAATTATGAAACTTTCAGGAAAATTCTAAAATGATATTAAGATTTTATGAAAAATGAAAAACAAGCAACTTATGTGACAGATATGCAAGCTATAGTGCAAAATGATACTAGAAATAAGTACTAAGATAAGCTAATAAGCTAATAAGCCAACCAAACAGTGTCTAAAGCTAAAGAGTACTAGAATAAGCTAAAGGCAACTAGTTATATCTACCTAACAAGCAAACACCGAGCAATTGAAATAAGCAAACTGCTTATCTTAGTCAAACATGGTTCAGTCCACTGTTTGAGCTTATGCACAAGCTCAACTAATAAGCAAACTGAAAACCAAAATCTGACCTATAAACCACCGGCCAACTATGATTGTGCCAATACCAAGTCCTAACTCCTAGAAATGAGACCGGTTGCAGATTCAAAATAGCCTGTTCACTTCAGTGTGAACAGGGGAATAGGCTAAATAACTGTTGAAGAGCTTATTTGAAGCTTAATTTGACCAAAACAGATGAAGCAAAAAGCAATTATCAGATTAAGACCAGTTGAAAATTTAATTTCCAAAGTTTCAAACACTGAATCTCAGAGATGAATAAGAAATTGATGCACAAAGTTTTGTTGAAAACTGCAGTTGACAGATTTGACTTTTTAAGAATACAACTAAACTTTGACCAAACTGAGTTTTGATTCAATCTAATGAACTGATGATGATGTTTAAACACTAATAATGATTACCTAAAGCTAGATCTAGCAATTTCAAACCAATTTGCAGTTTATGAAACCAACTGAATTCAACAGATTCTACAACTAGAACAGTTATGAGCTGATTTTGACTTTTAGAGCTAAACTACAATCAACAAGACCTCAAATGACTAGCAATCTACTACCTAAACAAGTATAATCTACTCTTATCAGTTCTACTAACCTCACAACGATTAATAACAGCTTATCCAAACACTACTTTAGCTACTTTTTAAAAGAACTAACAAGCAGATAAGACTAAATAACACTTAAACAAGCATCATACTCAGATCAAACAGTATCAATTACAACTAAGGCAGATTCAAACCAGATTAAATGATCAAAGTTATGAACTTACAAGATGCCTTAGCCACTATGGCTTGCTCAATGATGAAATAAGAACCCTAACCTATTTAACCACTAATCCTAATCCAATACCAGCTCAAATCTCATCCCAATTCCAGCATCAGTAACATCCAAATCCAGATCCAAAACAACAAATCCATATCAGCTCTGGCAGATTCTGTAACATGAGATTTTTGTGAATTTGAGTGAGAAAACTAGTACAAGCTCACAATAAGCTACCAAAGCTTAAATGAACTATGAGAAACAATAAATCAGTGGTGGATTAATCCAAAACACTGACCTAAAGTGATTTTTTTATTTTTCAATGATTTATTTGATTTTTTTTTGTATTTTTGAGATATTGAAGAAATAAGCTAAAAGCAGTATGATAAAACTATAATAAGCATTAAAATAAGTTTATAAGCAGATGTAGATTATAAGAAACTTAAAACAAACAATTGAAATTGAAATGTAAATTCTATTAATGAGGAAATTTTGAGTACACAATACGAATTACCAAGAGATTTAAAACATTTGAAATAACTACTACAACTAAACCTAGAGAGAAAAAATCTAGAGAATAAGATACATCTTTGTGAATGCTAATGAGGTCTATTTATAATTGAGCTAGAGGTAAGAAGCTTCTCGAATTCCTTCATATTGTGCTACTTTGAGCTCATATCCACCCTTGGATCACATCCCACACAACATCTTCTCATCTCATCCCTTGGATTGAATCTGGTGACAAGCTTCGTCCAATAAGAGAGCGACATGTGGACAATGGCACACGGATTGATGAAGTGTCAGTCCTTTGTGTCGGTGTGTCGGAGTAAAGTACTATATTGCCCTTAATTGCTGTGAAATTGCTTAATTAACCGGGAAGGGTAATTAGGGTTCATGTAATCTGGTAATTGGGGTAAAAGGGGGGTAAAGGATTGGCGGGTTTTGTTTTGGTTTTATTTATTATTTTTCAAACATTAGTTGACCGGTTCGTGGGCGTTGACCTGGGTAAGTGACCGGGTTTGGTTGGGTTTTCGGGTAAAATAGAACCGGGTAGTATTAGTTTTGTTTGGGCTCGGGTTTTCTGTTTTTGGGCCGAAGGTTTATAATGATTTTGGACTTTGGGATTTAGAATGTGATCCAAGTGTATTCTAGGGACTTAACTTGTACAACTTGAATTCTCCAAGGACTAAATGTGTAATTCTGACAATCTCATCAAGGACCAATCATGTAAAGCTTTAATAATCCAAGGGTGACTTTTGTAATTCTGAATCTTTGAGGGACCAAATCATCAAAGCTCAAAGTGCGGGGCCATTCTTGACTTTTCTTCAAACTTTGCTGAAACTTCAGAAATCATCTTTTGAGAATAAAATCTTCCAAAATACACAATCTTGACCTTCCAGCTCAGCTAAAACTCTCTTGATCTCTCGTGCTCGGATTTACATCTGATTTGGATCCTTTTTGTGTGTTTTTGCATATCCGTACCTGCACAAGCACAAACTCAAGAAAATCACAAATATAAGCAATAAACGGCTTTTCCTTGGTTGTTTTGGGTCAATTTTCATAATGAAAAGATATGTGAATAAGCACATATCAAAATACCCCAGACGAGACCATTGTCGTGTCCTCACGCAATGCAATCAACTCACGCTTCTAAAACCAAGGATTTCCATCTCTTTCTACTAAACCTATGAAGACACTTACATTGGTATGTCTAAACCATCAAGTTATCTCACACAAGCTAGCCACTTGTGAATGACTAACCGTAAGAAACTTCAAATAATTTAGACAAACCAATAATAAGAGAAAAAGTAGCAAAGATTCCTCAAAAGAGATTAAGAAAGCCTTAATTCTAAAAACGCCCCTTTACCTTTTTATTTCACATGTGATATTACGATTAAGCACATTAGATTATGAATGACGGTTTGTTGAACTTTCATGTCGATCAATAACTCCAACATTTTTCAAACGACACGTTAGGATCACGGAGTAGAAAACACAACACAGCGTGAAGTGACCATACGGATAGAATACATCGTCCTTGATTTTTCACAAGCTCCCAAACTAAGCGTAAAAACGAAATCATTGTTACATATGATTCTAGATGCTAACACTACCCATGGAAGTTACTTGTGTACTTACCTTTCGTTCCCATTTTCCTATTTCATCTAGATTTTTTTATTTGAGAAATGAATTTCTTCAAATTCGTTTTGATAAAATTATTCGATAAAGATACAAAGCTAAGTCGATAATTAGTTATCGCCTTCTCTCAGAACCATTGTCGTAAAAATGAGGTCCACATCAAGGAATTTTTATTCACTTACTTTTGATTTTTTCACTTTTCTCTTTTTCATCATTTTTTTTTTTTTTTTACTCTTATTTATGAGGTGAACCACGGAGCTTCCGGGGTAATTAAGACTATAGGCTTCATGAGAATGAGAGTCCCTTGGCTAGGCTAAGACCTCATACAATCCTGGCTAAAGATCCAAGGGTCCGATCTCGACACCGCAACTCACAACTTTACTTATTACATTTCACATATCACTTATTACTCATTTATTTATTACGGATCCTTGATGTGTACCCAATTTTAAAACAAAGATTCTTTTAAGAAGATAAAGAACTAACCATCGCCAAAACTCAACATCTAATTATTAAGACAGATATGGGGTGAAACAATTTTGTGGAACAAAAAGCCATAAGTACCTTCGATGGGCTCTAAAGAGAACCAACTACTCCACGTTGAGCATCTAAACTCATAAGTAACTCTATCATTTCTCGATCTCTGCAAATTTAAAATCCCAAATAATGAGATCCAGAGATACTTAGCCGATAATTTTAGATTATCTATGGTTAAGGGAACAAGCTAGGGCTCAACTGCGGTCAAGTCAATTCTATTCCTACTCTCACCAACGGAAAGTCAATCAAGGTGTCAAAACATATATTAACTTAGCAAATGCTTCGTCAAATAATCTTAAGTCTCGCATTTTTAAAGTCACTTATTGGAAACTAGCAAATCCTTGTTAAGCATATTTAAAATCACTTAGGGAGACTTGCAAAATCTTGTCCTTGTGAGCTAGAATGCATTTTATAGCCTCGATCTAAGCAATTAGCAAAGACTATTTCAAGAAAAATGCATATTTAAAGTAACTTCTAAGAGACTAGCAAGAACTTTTCGATCATAAAACTAGCAAAAGCTTACGAAAATTTTAAATTTTCACATTTTTGCACAATTTTTCATTTTCTAAGGAAAAACGGGGTTACGAGAGAAACACGCAGTAAGCAAGTGCGGTCAAATCAAATCGAAGATTACCCTACCCCAGACTAGAAGAAACATTGTCCTCAATGTTTAAAGCAAGGGTATCACGAAAATCTAACAGCCGTTTATAAAGTATGCTAGAAGATAAACGTTAGTCGATAAGATTAGGATATCGGATTTCCATCAGCATCGATCATGAGACTTGAGTGGAGAAAATGACAAACTTCGAGCACGAGAGTCTTCATATCGGGAACATCCTACACAAAACATCACAAACAACCAAACACGAGAAATCGAAGAGGTAGACCTCTTCACGTCACTGATTAGAAAATAGAAAGAAGAGAAAGATAAGCATGGGGTGCCTCCAGGCGCTCTTGTTTTTGGTCACCAAGTCGCTAGCCTTTCGTCCCAAATTCATTTGTCCTTGGGGAAGAAAGTGGTAGAGATACCAGGGTCAAAAAGCGGTGTCCTCATTCCCAGAATGAGAAGGTGGGTTGGGTGGGTAAGAATGTCGGGCATCAGCACATAAGGGTTAAATCCTCCAACTCAAAAAGGTTTTTCAAGAAAGAATGATCCATCATCCGCGGTTTTGGGAAAAAGATATGACGGATCAAGATGAGAATACTCCAAAGTAGAAGGGAGTACATGGTACAAAGAGATGTATTTCAAAGGTTCAACAATGAAGGCATCCAAGATAGGATCCTTTTTCCGAATAACTTTGGTGATAAGAATGTACTCTTCAATAGTATCCCAGATTGAAAATCTTGTTCTCAGAAAGGAACGAAATCAACGTATCATCCACGTGAAAATCCTCACGAGAATAGGAATCACTCTGGATAAAAATAGTGTGGAATCTCTGAATCAACAAGCTCATCGAGTCAAATCTTAACTTCCTTATCTTTCTTTGGGTAAAACGGATCATCATATTCATTTTTGAAGAATCGAGTCGGTGGAAGCAAGTTCATCGGTGAACTTCTCAAAGTAAATCGATGGATCTTGAAATAGCAAATATTCAATTTCGTGTAAGTCGGCTCTAAAATCAAAGATGTCATCCTCACTTCCCGGTGGAAGAGGATCCATGCGAGCGAGTTCATCGGCGAACTCCTCGAGAAGTAAATTAATGGAAGAATCCTTGAGCTCGGGCTCAGAAGGATTAAAAACGGTTTGACTTCTTGAATAACTTTTTCAGAATCTCCGTAAAGCATTTGTTCAATCAAACGAATATCTCCTTCGATATCGATGTCGGCGTTATCAATTTCCGGTGAAACTGAATCACTTTTCAAATAAGCATCAATTTCATTCATGATAGATTCATCTTCCTCATATTGAGTATGGGAAGGGATATTAGAAGAAGAAGTGGGATTGCCACTCAAAGAAAACTCGGTGTTTTTAGGAACAAGATCAATCGATACGAAATCGGAGGTGGGACAAGTGGTGTGCTCTTAGAGCTAGCATTTTCCACCACAACCGTAGTAGTCTCCTTCTTTGTTCAAGCGTATCGTAGACAAACTTTTAACCGTGAAACGTGAAAGATCAAATCTCGATGTCTTAGGCCCTTTTTGAACTACTGGAGGTTGGACGTGTGTGGTACTTCCGTTATGAGTAGGAATTCCCGGGTCCTTTGTCACCTCGGTGTTACTAATTTTGGCCACATCATATTGTTTGGTAAAAGATTTGGAAGTATTGTTAACGTTAAACGTGACGGCTTCTTTTCCAACTCTTAAAGTAATTTCTCCTCCATACACATCAATCAACGCATGGCCCGTTCTTAAGAAACTCCTTCCGAGAATTAAAGGTACTCGAGGATCGGCATCAAAATCGACTACAACAAAATCAGCGGGAAAATCGAACTCCCCCACTTTGACAAAAACATCCTCGGCTATACCCTTTGGATGGGTCGTAGTACGATCGGCTAGCTCGAGAGTCATACATGTTCGGGAATGGCAATGAAAGATTTTCATAGATCGATTCCGGCATCAAATTTATACTCGCGCCAAGATCGGCCAAGGCGGAGCACTGAATAATTCCTTGAAAATCACACGGAATGAGGAACTTGCCGGGGTCACCTAACTTTTAGGGAAGTTTCTTGAGAATAACCGCCGAACAATTCTCATTCAAAGAGCGTTTTGCCAAATCAACAATTTTCTCTTTATTACTTAACATTCCTTTTAGTGTCGAAACAAACTTAGGCATGAGAAGAAGAGCATCCGCGAAGCTAATTTCGAAGTGAAGATCTTGAAATATCTGAAAGAATTTTTCCATTTGAATATTTGCTTGTTCACGTTGCTTTTGATCATTCATCCTTGACGGGTACGGAAGTGTTGTTTTAGGCTTTTCAACGGAGCATCTTGGGCAGAAGTGGGACAACCGTGGGTTGGACATTCTCAGATACTTCCATATCGTAGGAAACACGGGTCCTTTGTCACCCCAATCTCACGGTCTACCACACCAGACGGAGAAGAAGAAATAGTGGTAGGAACCGTGGGTCCATCGTAAGCAACACCACTTCGGGTAGTGATAGCTTTCATGTCACCTCTTGGGTTAGGAATAGTATTACTCGGAAGAGAACTCGAGGGTTGAGAATAAGACGTAGAAGGTTGATTAGCTTGAAAGAAACTAGCCATCATATCCTTTATTTCTCTCATATTCTTGTTATTCGTAACTTCCATGTCTCTTTTGAAATCCGTCCTCATGCTGTTAATTTGAGTTTGCAAATTTTTGATGGTACTATCTGAACTCTTCATGTAAGACAGAAACTCATTGTTCGGCTTGATATTGTTGTTGAGGAGGTGGTTGATAAACTTGAGGTGGAGGAGCTTGGTAGTTTTGATTACCATGACTAAGATTGGCTCCTCGGTTTTGATTGTAAGATTGGTTTTGATAATGGTTTTGGTTTTGTTGAGGAACGGTGCAAAACGGGTGGTCCCATTTATGGCACGCGGTATCCTTGGTTCTGATTTTGAACCGGATTAGCAGATGCTACGGAAGCATTTCGGAGATTGCCATCGGTGGCTTGACAATTATAATACGGATGAGGACCACCGCAAATAACACATGTTTCATGCGGCTTTGACGGATTGGATTTCGATTCTTAAACTCTCTCATCATCAATTAATAGCATGAGTAGGTCGGTCCACTCAACTCACTCCTCTGAACGTAGTTATCATTGGTAGCAATCTTAGAAACAACCGGACGGTTCCTAGACGAAGAAACTTTTGACTTATTCTCGATAATCATTCTAATGTCGGTGGGCATACGACTCAAGATATTACCACCGGCGGCCGCGTTTAGAATCTTGATCGGACGGCGTTATAGCATTATAGAACGTATCAATCGATGGAGATCGGTAAAACATTCGGGCATTTTCGTAAAAGTTCCTTGAATCTATCCCATGCTTCTCCAAAAATCTCGTCAAATTTTTGTTGAAAATTTATGATTTGATTTCGTAACATTGTTATCTTTGACGGAGGAAAGAATTGGTTCACAAACTTCTTAGAAAGATCTTTCCATGTTGTAATTGACTGAGGGGGTTCTTTTTCGAGCCAAGTCGGGCGCCCCTCAAGGAAAATGGAAACAATCTCAACTAATTGACTCGTGAGAGACGCCCGAGTTAATCGTAGAAGCAACTTGATTAAACCAACGGAGATGTGCGTGGGGCTCCTCACGATCTAAACCACAAAAAGGTTTATTAGACACCAATTGTATTAGATTCGTTTTTAGTTCAAAATTTTCGGGGTTAATTGGTGGAAGTACGATAGCATCACCGTAGCCGTCTACGGGAGCTTGAAGTAACTCGTTCATCGTTCGAAGTATGCGCCATGAGCGGGTTCTTCAACGATAGTACGTAACTTCGAATGCGTCTATTCTCGATTTCGTCGTCGTGATTGAGAGCGAGTGCGCATGCACTTAAAACCAAGGCAATTAAAAGAGACCGATATTCGAAAACACAGTGAACTTAAACCAATAATCTCAAGTGAATAAATCACCTCTACAAGACAAACGCACAAGCTGGCGGAGAAGCTTTGTAGGTCGCGCGGCTTATTAAAACCCGCTTCTTTACAGCCGCAATTTAATGTCAGCCGTCCTTACCCACCACAGTTTGTTTATCCAATAAAAGTAAATAAATCCACAAGCGACACAAAGGCAAGTTTTTGATCTTTTGTTCGGGAACTTATAATGATAACACCTCCGTTGAGAATGTTATATAATTGGTTTCTTCTATTTTCAAAAACAAAGAGAAATCTTTTGTATTTTTAATCGATATATATATAAAAGAAAAAGGAAAAATATTTTACTTTTTTTATTTTATAGAAAAATAGTAACTTCTGAATGAAGGATCTCAAGTCACTAATCGACAAACTTCAAGCGATATTGTCGTGACACAACCTCCCGGCGTGGCCTTAAGTGATTCTCAATATCAAAAATATTCACGAAGATAGATTCAAATTCTCTTAGGAAAAAGAATAATAAATCAAATCCCGTGTGTGATCGTGTATGCAATTAGTCAACCCGATCGTTTTTCCCAGCGTGAATTGCCAACGTCGTTCTTGGTTTGGATTTAATGCTTGATGTATTGGATTAATGATTGATTATTAACTACGGGAATGGGAAGTAATTAAAATCTATCCTCTGAAATCCTAAACGCAATCTAAAATAAAACGTAATTAACAAACGCGAATAAAAATGCAACTACGTCTAAACGATACCCTAAAAATGCCTAAAACTACTTTTACTCTAAAAATATAATTAGAAAACTAATTTAGAATTAAAACTATTTTTTTTTTCTTGATTTTATAAAAATTAAAAACTAATTTTAACTAATTTAAAATTGTGAAAAATACCAAATAAAGGGAGAAAAATATGGAAAAATCTTTTTTATGCTTTTTATATTTTTCTTAAACTAAGAAAATTGAAAAATTATTTTTTGGAGCTTTTTCTCAATTATTTTCAAATTAAAGCTATTAAAAAGTGATTAAAATCTATTTAAATTGAGAAAAATAGCAAATTAAGACCAAAAATTATGAAACTTTCAGGAAAATTCTAAAATGATATTAAGATTTTATGAAAAATGAAAAAAAAGCAACTTATGTGACAGATATGCAAGCTATAGTGCAAAATGATACTAGAATAAGCTACTAAGATAAGCTAATAAGCTAATAAGCCAACCAAACAGTGTCTAAAGCTAAAGAGTACTAGAATAAGCTAAAGGCAACTAGTTATATCTACTCCTAACAAGCTTAAACCTCGAACGATGAAATAAACAAAATTTGCTTATCTTAGTCAAACTTGATGGTTCAGGTCACCTGTTTGAGCTTATGCACAAGCTCAACTAATATAAGCAAACACGAAAACCAAAAGTCTGAACCTACTATAAACCACGGCCAACTATGATTGTGCCAAATACCAAGTCTAACTCCTAGAAATGAGACC
>OU343221.1:146307240-146343845 GCA_910596185.1 Chrysanthemum makinoi | reverse complement strand
ACATGGTGAATCAATCACAACGATTCAAAAGTTTTCTATCAAACCAAATCCAAATGGATATGGACCGAATCTTGCTGATTAAAAACCTAAGTTTTCACACAGAGCATTCAAACCAAATACTGAAGTTTACAGTGGAGAACATAGAATTGAAGATAGATTCAAATTCTCTTAGGAAAAAGAATAATAAATCAAATCTCGTGTGTGATCGTGTGTACGGATTAGTCAACCCGAATCGTTTTCCCAACGAGGCGTGAATTGCCAACGCCGTTCTTGGTTTGGATTTAATGCTTGATGTATTGGATTAATGATTGATTATTAACTACGGGAATGGGAAAGTAATTAAGGAAATCTATCCTACGGGAAATCCTAAACGCAATCTAAAATAAAACGTAATTAACAAACGCGAATAAAAATGCAACTACGTCTAAACGATACCCTAAAAATGCCTAAAACTACTTTTACTCTAAAAATGTAATTAGAAAACTAATTTAGAATTAAAACTATTTTTTTTTTATTTTTCTTGATTTTATAAAAATTAAAAACTAATTTAAACTAATTTAAAATTGTGAAAAATACCAAATAAAGGGAGAAAAATATGGAAAAATCTTTTTTATGCTTTTTATATTTTTCTTAAACTAAGAAAATTGAAAAATTATTTTTTGGAGCTTTTTCTCAATTATTTTCAAATTAAAGCTATTAAAAAGTGATTAAAATCTATTTAAATTGAGAAAAATAGCAAATTAAGACCAAAAATTATGAAACTTTCAGGAAAATTCTAAAATGATATTAAGATTTTATGAAAATGAAAACAAGCAACTTATGTGACAGATATGCAAGCTATAGTGCAAAATGATACTAGAATAAGCTACTAAGATAAGCTAATAAGCTAATAAGCCAACCAAACAGTGTCTAAAGCTAAAGAGTACTAGAATAAGCTAAAGGCAACTAGTTATATCTACTCCTAACAAGCTTAAACCTCGAATGGAAATAAGCAAACCGCTATCTTAGTCAAACAAATGTTCAGTCCACTGTTTGAGCTTATGCACAAGCTCAACTAATAAGCAAACCTCAAAACCAAAAGTACGACCTATAAACCACCTGGCCAACTATGATTGTGCCAAATACCAAGTCCTAACTCCTAGAAATGAGACCAGCAACAGATTAAATAGCCTGTTCACACTCAGTGTGAACAGGCAAATAGTAGCTTGTTGAAGAGCTTATTTGAAGCTTAATTTGACCAAACCAGATGAAGCAAAAAGCAATTATCGATTAAGACCAGCTTGAAAATTTAATTTCCAAAGTTTCAAACACTGAATCTCAGAGATGAATAAGAAATTGATGCACAAAGTTTTGTTGAAAACTGCAGTTGACAGATTTGACTTTTTAAGAATACAACTAAACTTTGACCAAACTGAGTTTTGATTCAATCTAATGAACTGATGATGATGTTTAAACACTAATAATGATTACCTAAAGCTAGATCTAGCAATTTCAAACCAATTTGCAGTTTATGAAACCAACTGAATTCAACAGATTCTACAACTAGAACAGTTATGAGCTGATTTTGACTTTTAGAGCTAAACTACAATCAACAAGACCTCAAATGACTAGCAATCTACTACCTAAACAAGTATAATCTACTCTTATCAGTTCTACTAACCTCTAACAGTGTAATAACAGCTTATCCAAACACTACTTTAGCTACTTTTTAAAAGAACTAACAAGCAGATAAGACTAAATAACACTTAAACAAGCATCATACTCAGATCAAACAAAGATCAATTACAACTAAGGAACAGATTCAAACACAGATTAAATGATCAAAACAGATTATGAACTTACAAGATGCCTTAGCCACTATGGCTTGCTCAATGATGAAATAAGAACCCTAACCTATTTAACCACTAATCCTAATCCAATACCACCAAATCTCATCCCAATACCAGTATCATTTCCATCCAAATCCAGATCCAAAACAACAAATCCATATCAGCTACTGTAGATTCTGATGTAACATGAGATTTTTGTGAATTTGAGTGAGAAAACTAGTACAAGCTCACAATAAGCTACCAAAGCTTAAATGAACTATGAGAAACAATAAATCAGTGGTGGATTAATCCAAAACACTGACCTAAAGTGATTTTTTTATTTTTCAATGATTTATTTGATTTTTTTTTTGTATTTTTGAGATATTGAAGAAATAAGCTAAAAGCAGTATGATAAAACTATAATAAGCATTAAAATAAGTTTATAAGCAGATGTAGATTATAAGAAACTTAAAACAAACAATTGAAATTGAAATGTAAATTCTATTAATGAGGAAATTTTGAGTACACAATACGAATTACCAAGAGATTTAAAACATTTGAAATAACTACTACAACTAAACCTAGAGAGAAAGAAAAATACAGAGAATAAGATACATCTTTGTGAATGCTAATGAGGTCTATTTATAATTGAGCTAGAGGTAAGAAGCTTCTCGAATTCCTTCATATTGTGCTACTTTGAGCTCATATCCACCCTTGGATCACATCCCACACAACATCTTCTCATCTCATCCCTTGGATTGAATCTGGTGACAAGCTTCGTCCAATAAGAGAGCGACATGTGGACAATGGCACACGGATTGATGAAGTGTCAGTCCCTTTGTGTCAGGTGTGTCAGGTAAAGTACTATATTGCCCTTAATTGCTATGAAATTGCTTAATTAACCGAAGGGTAATTAGGGTTCATGTAATCTGTAATTGGGGTAAAAGGGGGGTAAAGGATTGGCGGGTTTTGTTTTGGTTTTATTTATTATTTTTCAAACATTAGTTGACCGGTTCGTGGCTTGACCTGGGTAAGTGACCGGTTTGGTTGGGTTTTCGGGTAAAATAGAACCGGTAGTATTAGTTTTGTTTGGGCTCGGTTTTCTTTTTGGGCCGAAGGTTTATAATGATTTTGGATTTAGAATGTGATCCAAGTGTATTCTAGGGACTTAACTTGTACAACTTGAATTCTCCAAGGACTAAATGTGTAATTCTGACAATCTCATCAAGGACCAATCATGTAAAGCTCTAATAATCCAAGGGTGACTTTTGTAATTTCAATCTTGAGGGACCAAATCTGTCAAAAGCTCAAAGTGCAGGGGTCATTCTTGACTTTTCTTCAAACTTTGTTTAAACTTCAAATCATCTTTTGAGAATAAAATCTTCCAAAATACACAATCTTGACCTTCCAAATCAGCTAAAACTCTCTTGATCTCTCGTGCTCGGTTTTACGTCTGATTTGGATCCTTTTTGTGTGTTTTGCATATCCGCACCTGCACAAGCACAAACTCAAGAAAACCACAAATATAAGCAATAAACAGCTTTTCCTTGGTTGTTTTGGGTCAGTTTTATAATGAAAAGATATGTGAATAAGCACATATCAAAATACCCCAGACGAGACCATTGTCGTGTCCTCACGCAATGCAATCAACTCACGCTTCTAAAACCAAGGATTTCCATCTCTTTCTACTAAACCTATGAAGACACTTACATTGGTATGTCTAAACCATCAAGTTATCTCACACAAGCTAGCCACTTGTGAATGACTAACCGTAAGAAACTTCAAATAATTTAGACAAACCAATAATAAGAGAAAAAGTAGCAAAGATTCCTCAAAAGAGATTAAGAAAGCCTTAATTCTAAAAACGCCCCGTTTACCTTTTATTTCACATGTAGATATTACGATTAAGCACATCAGATTATGAATGACGGTTTGTTGAACTTTCATGTCGATCAATAACTCCAACATTTTTCAAACGACACGTTAGGATCACGGAGTAGAAAACACAACACAGCGTGAAGTGACCATACGGATAGAATACATCGTCCCTGATTTTTCACAAGCTCCCAAACTAAGCGTAAAACCGAAATCATTGTTACAAATGATTCTAGATGCTAACACTACCCATGGAAGTTACTTGTGTACTTACCTTTCGTTCCCATTTTCCTATTTCATCTAGATTTTTTTTATTTTTATGAGAAATGAATTTCTTCAAATTCTCGTTTTGATAAGAATTATTCCGATAAAGATACAAAGCTAAGTCGATAATTAGTTATCCGCCTTCTCTCAAGAACCATTGTCGTAAAAATGAGGTCCACATCAAGAAATTTTTATTCACTTACTTTTGATTTTTTCACTTTTCAACATTTTTCATCATTTTTTTACTCTTATTTATATGAGCTGTGAACCACGGAGCTTCACGGGGTAATTCCAAGACTATAGGCTTCATGAAATGAGAGTCCCGGCTGGCTAGGCTAAGACCTCATACAATCCCGGCTAAAGATCCAAGGGTCCGATCTCGACACCGCAGCTCACAACTTTACTTATTACATTTCACATATCACTTATTTCTCAATTATTTATTACGGATCCTTGATGTGTACCCAATTTTTAAAACAAAGATTCTTTTAAGAAGATAAAGAACTAACCATCGCCAAAAACTCAACATCTCTAATTATTAAGACAGATATGGGGTGAAACAATTTTGTGGGAACAAAAAGCCATAAGTACCTTCGATGGGCTCTAAAGAGAACCAACTACTCCACGCTTAGCATCTAAACTCATAAGTAACTCTATCATTTCTTGATCTCTGCAAATTTAAAATCCCAAATAATGAGATCCGCAGATACTTAGCCGATAATTTTTAGATTATCTATGGTTAAGGGAACAAGCTAGGGCTCAACACGCCGGTCAAGTCAGAATTCTATTCCTACTCTCACCAAATGAAAGTCAATCAAGGTGTCAAAACATATATTAACTTAGCAAATGTTTCGTCAAATAATCTTAAGTCTCGCATTTTTAAGGTCACTTATTGGAAACTAGCAAATCCTTGGTTAAGCTTCGCATATTTAAAATCACTTAGGGAGACTTGCAAAATCTTGTCCTTGTGAGCTAGAATCGCATTTTATAGCCTCTGATCTAAGCAATTAGCAAAGACTATGTCAAGAAAACGCATATTTAAAGTAACTTCTAAGAGACTAGCAAGAACTTTTCGATCATAAAACTAGCAAAAGCATTACTAAAAATTTTAAATTTTCTCAATTTTGCACAATTTTTCAATTCTAAGGAAAACGGAGTTACGAGAGAAACACAACAGAAATAAGCAAGTGCGGTCAAATCAAATCGAAGAATACCCTACCCCAGACTAGAACGAAACATTGTCCTCAATGTTTAAAGCAAGGGCATCACGAAAATCTAAAAGCCGTTTATAAAGTATGCTAGAAGATAAACGTTAGTCGATAAGATTAGGATATCGGATTTCCATCAGCATCGATCATGAGACTCGAGTGGAGAAAATGACAAACTTCGAGCACGAGAGTCTTCATATCGGGAACATCCTACACAAAACATCACAAACAACCAAACACGAGAAATCGAAGAGGCAGACCTCTTCACGTCACTGATTAGAAAATAGAAAGAAGAGAAAGATAAGCATGGGGTGCCTCCCACGAAGCGCTACTGTTTTTGGTCACCGAGTCGCTAGCCTGACTCGTCCCCGAATTCATTTGTCCTTGGGGAAGAAAGTGGTAGAGATACCAGGGTCAAAAACGGTGTCCTCATTCCCAAAGGAATGAGACTGTGGGTTGGTGGGTAAGAAAGTGTCGGGCATCAGCACATAAGGGTTAAATCCTCCCGAACTCACAAAAGGTTTTTCAAGAAAGAATGATCCATCATCCGGCGGTTTTTCGGGCGGACGAAAAGATGACGGATCAAGATGAGAATACTCCAAAGTAGAAGGGAGTACATGGTACAAAGAGATGTATTTCAAAGGTTCAACAATGAAGGCATCCAAGATAGGATCCTTTTTCCGAATAACTTTGGTGATAAGAATGTACTCTTCGAATAGTATCCCAGGATTGAAAATCTTGTCCTCAGAAAGGAACGAAATCAACGTATCATCCACGTGAAAATCCTCACGAGAATAGGAATCACTCTCGGATAAAAAATAGTGTGGAATCTCTGAATCAACAAGCTCATCAGTCGAAATCTTAACTTCCTTATCTTTCTTTGGGTAAAACGGATCATCATATTCATTTTCTGAAAGAATCGAGTCGGTGGGAACAAGTTCATCGGTGAACTTCTCAAAGTAAATCGATGGATCTTGAAATAGCAAATATTCAATTTCGCGTAAGTCGGCTCTAAAATCAAAGATGTCATCCTCACTTCCCGGTGGAAGAGGATCCATGCGAGCGAGTTCATCGGCGAACTCCTCGAGAAGTAAATTAATGGAAGAATCCTTGAGCTCGGGCTCAAGGATTAAAACGGTTTGACTTCTTGAATAACTTTTTCAGAATCTCCGTAAAGCATTTGTTCAATCAAACGAATATCTCCTTCGATATCGATGTCGGCGTATCAATTTCCCGCGAAACTGAATCACTTTTCAAATAAGCATCAATTTCATTCATGATAGATTCATCTTCCTCATATTGAGTATGGGAAGGTATATTAGAAGAAGAAGTGGGATTGCCACTCAAAGAAAACTCGGTGTTTTTAGGAACAAGATCAATCCGATACACGAAATCGAGGTGGGACAAGTGGTGTGCTCTTAGAGCTAGCATTTTCCACCACAACCGTAGTAGTCTCCTTCTTTTGTTCAGCACGTATCGTAGACAAACTTTTAACCGTGAAACGTGAAAGATCAAATCTCGATGTCTTAGGCCCAACTTTTTGAACTACCGGAGGTTGGACGTTTGTGGTACTTCCGTTATGAGTAGGAATTCCCGGGTCCTTTGTCACCTCGGTGTTACTAATTTTGGCCACATCATATTGTTTGGTAAAAGATTTGGAAGTATTGTTAACGTTAAACGTGACGGCTTCTTTTCCAACTCTTAAAGTAATTTCTCCTCCATACACATCAATCAACGCATGGCCCGTTCTTAAGAAACTCCTTCCGAGAATTAAAGGTACTCGAGGATCGGCATCAAAATCGACTACAACAAAATCAGCGGGAAAATCGAACTCCCCCACTTTGACAAAAACATCCTCGGCTATACCCTTTGGATGGGTCGTAGTACGGTCGGCTAGCTCGAGAGTCATACATGTCGGGGTAAGTGGAGGTAATGAAAGTTTATCATAAATTGATTTCGGCATCAAATTGATACTCGCGCCAAGATCGGCCAAGGCGAGCATGAATAATTCCTTGAAAATCGCACGGAATGAGGAACTTGCCAGGGTCACCTAACTTTTCGGGAAGTTTCTTGAGAATAACCGCCGAACAATTCTCATTCAAAGACGTTTTTGCCAAATCAACAATTTTCTCTTTATTACTTAACATTCCTTTTAGTGTCGAAACAAACTTAGGCATGAGAAGAAGAGCATCCGCGAAGCTAATTTCGAAGTGAAGATCTTGAAATATCTGAAAGAATTTTTCCATTTGAATATTTGCTTGTTCACGTTGCTTTTGATCATTCATCCTTGACGGGTACGGAAGTGTTGTTTTAGGCTTTTCAACCGGAGCATCCTTGGGCTTAGAAGTTCGGGACAACCGGGTTGGACATTCTCAGTACTTCCCTTATAGTAGGGAAACACCGGTCCTTTGTCACCCCAATCTCACGGTCTACCACACCAGACGGAGAAGAAGAAATAGTGGTAGGAACCGTGGGTCCATCGTAAGCAACACCACTTCGGGTAGTGATAGCTTTCATGTCACCTCTTGGGTTAGGAATAGTATTACTCGGAAGAGAACTCGAGGGTTGAGAATAAGACGTAGAAGGTTGATTAGCTTGAAAGAAACTAGCCATCATATCCTTTATTTCTCTCATATTCTTGTTATTCGTAACTTCCATGTCTCTTTTGAAATCCGTCCTCATGCCATTAATTTGAGTTTGCAAATTTTGATGGTACTATCTCAACTCTTCATGTAAGACGAAACTCATTGTTCGGAACAGCTTGATATTGTTGTTGAGGAGGTGGTTGATAAACTTGAGGTGGAGGAGCTTGGTAGTTTTGATTACCATGACTAAGATTGGCTCCTCGGTTTTGATTGTAAGATTGGTTTTGATAACGGTTTTGGTTTTGTTGAGGAACGGTGCAAAACCGGTGGTCCCATTTGGTTGGCACGGTATCCTTGGTTCTGATTTTGAACCAGATTAGCAGATGCTACGGAAGCATTTCGAGATTGCCATCGTGGCTTGACAATTATAATACGGATGAGGACCACCGCAAATAACACATGTTTCAAGAACGGCTTTGACGGATTCGGATTTCAGATTCTTAAACTCTCTCATCATCGAATTAATAGCATGAGTAAGGTCACCCACTCAACTCACTCCTCTGAACGTAGTTATCATTGGTAGCAATCTTAGAAACAACCGGACGGTTCCTAGACGAAGAAACTTTTGACTTATTCTCGATAATCATTCTAATGTCGGTGGGCATACGACTCAAGATATTACCACCGGCGTCCGCTAAGCGTTTAATCTTGATCGGACGGCGTTATAGCATTATAGAACGTATCAATCTGATGGAGATCGGTAAAACCGTGATTCGGGCATTTTCGTAAAAGTTCCTTGAATCTATCCCATGCTTCTCCAAAACTCTCGTCAAATTTTTGTTGAAAATTTATGATTTGATTTCGTAACATTGTTATCTTTGACGGAGGAAAGAATTGGTTCACAAACTTCTTAGAAAGATCTTTCCATGTTGTAATTGACTGAGGGGGTTCTTTTTCGAGCCAAGTCCGGGCTGCCCCCTCAAGGGAAAATGGAAACAATCTCAACTTAATTGACTCAGAGAGACGCCCTAAAGTTAATCGTAGAAGCAACTTGATTAAACCAACGGAGATGTGCGTGGGGCTCCTCACGATCTAAACCACAAAAAGGTTTATTAGACACCAATTGTATTAGATTCGTTTTAAGTTCAAAATTTTCGGTGTTAATTGGTGGAAGTACGATAGCATCACCGTAGCCGTCTACGGGAGCTTGAAGTAACTCGTTCATCGCTCGAGTGTCTGCCATGACGGGTTCTTCAACGATAGTACGTAACTCGGTACGTCTATTCTCTCGATTTCGTCTACGTCGTGATTGAGAGCGAAAAGCGCATGCACTTAAAAACCAATTAAAAGAAACCGATATTCGAAAACACAGTGAACTTAAACCAATAATCTCAAGTGAATAAATCACCTCTACAAGACAAACGCACAAGCGAGCGGAGAAGCTTTGTAGGTCAACGCGAAGCTTATTAAAAACCCGCTTTACAACCGCAATTTAATGTCAGCCGCCCTTATACCCACCACACAGTTTGTTTATCAAATAGAAGTAAATAAATCCACAAGCGACACAAAGGCAAGTTTTGATCTTTGTTCGGGAACTTATTAATGATAACACCTCCGTTGAGAATGTTATATAATTGGTTTCTTCTATTTTCAAAAACAAAGAGAAAATCTTTTTGTATTTTTAATCTGATATATATATAAAAGAAAAAGGAAAATATTTTTTACTTTTTTTTTATTTTATAGAAAAATAGTAACTTCACGAATGAAGGATCTCAAGTCACTAATCGACAAACTTCAAACGATATTGTCGTGACACAACCTCCCCGGCAGCTGCGCCAAAATTTGATTCTCAATATCAAGAATATTCACGAAGATAGATTCAAATTCTCTTAGGAAAAAGAATAATAAATCAAATCCCGTGTGTGATCGTGTGTACGAATTAGTCAACCCGAATCGTTTTCCCAACGAGGCGTGAATTGCCAACGTCGTTCTTGGTTTGGATTTAATGCTTGATGTATTGGATTAATGATTGATTATTAACTACGGGAATGGGAAAGTAATTAAGGAAATCTATCCTACGGGAAATCCTAAACGCAATCTAAAATAAAACGTAATTAACAAACGCGAATAAAAATGCAACTACGTCTAAACGATACCCTAAAAATGCCTAAAACTACTTTTACTCTAAAAATGTAATTAGAAAACTAATTTAGAATTAAAACTATTTTTTTTGATTTTTCTTGATTTTATAAAAATTAAAACTAATTTAAACTAATTTAAAATTGTGAAAAATACCAAATAAAGGGAGAAAAATATGGAAAATCTTTTTATGCTTTTTTATATTTTTCTTAAACTAAGAAAATTGAAAAATTATTTTTTGGAGCTTTTCCTCAATTATTTTCAAATTTAAGCTATTAAAAAGTGATTAAAATCTATTTAAATTGAGAAAAATAGCAAATTAAGACCAAAAATTATGAAACTTTCAGGAAAATTCTAAAATGATATTAAGATTTTATGAAAAATGAAAAAAAAGCAACTTATGTGACAGATATGCAAGCTATAGTGCAAAATGATACTAGAATAAGCTACTAAGATAAGCTAATAAGCTAATAAGCCAACCAAACAAAGGTCTAAAGCTAAAGAGTACTAGAATAAGCTAAAGGCAACTAGTTATATCTACTCCTAACAAGCTTAAACCTCAGAACAGTGAAATAAGCAAACTGCTTATCTTAGTCAAATGTGGTTCAGTCCACTGTTTGAGCTTATGCACAAGCTCAACTAATAAGCAAACCTCAAAACCAAAAGTACGCACCTATAAAACCACCTGCCAACTATGATTGTGCCAAATACCAAGTCCTAACTCCTAGAAATGAGACCAGGTAACAGATTCAAAATAGCCTGTTCACACCGTGTGAACAGTGGCAAATAGTAGCTTGTTGAAGAGCTTATTTGAAGCTTAATTTGACCAAACCAGATGAAGCAAAAAGCAATTATCGATTAAGACCCTTGAAAATTTAATTTCCAAAGTTTCAAACATCAATCTCAGAGATGAATAAGAAATTGATGCACAAAGTTTTGTTGAAAACTGCAGTTGACAGATTTGACTTTTTAAGAATACAACTAAACTTTGACCAAACCGAAGTTTTGATTCAATCTAATGAACTGATGATGATGTTTAAACACTAATAATGATTACCTAAAGCTAGATCTAGCAATTTTCAAACCAATTTGCGCTTATGAAACCAACTGAATTCAACAGATTCTACAACTAGAACAGTTATGAGCTGATTTTGACTTTTAGAGCTAAACTACAATCAACAAGACCTCAAATGACTAGCAATCTACTACCTAAACAAGTATAATCTACTCTTATCAGTTCTACTAACCTCTAACAGTGTAATAACAGCTTATCCAAACACTACTTTAGCTACTTTTTAAAAGAACTAACAAGCAGATAAGACTAAATAACACTTAAACAAGCATCATACTCAGATCAAACAAAGATCAATTACAACTAAGGAACAGATTCAAACACAGATTAAATGATCAAAACAGATTATGAACTTACAAGATGCCTTAGCCACTATGGCTTGCTCAATGATGAAATAAGAACCCTAACCTATTTAACCACTAATCCTAATCCAATACCAAACAAATCTCATCCCAATACCAGTATCATTTCCATCCAAATCCAGATCCAAAACAACAAATCCATATCAGCCATCAGAGATTCGATGTAACATGAGATTTTTGTGAATTTGAGTGAGAAAACTAGTACAAGCTCACAATAAGCTACCAAAGCTTAAATGAACTATGAGAACAATAAATCAAGTGGATTAATCCAAAACACTGACCTAAAGTGATTTTTTTTATTTTTCAATGATTTATTTGATTTTTTTTGATTTTTGAGATATTGAAGAAATAAGCTAAAAGCAGTATGATAAAACTATAATAAGCATTAAAATAAGTTTATAAGCAGATGTAGATTATAAGAAACTTAAAACAAACAATTGAAATTGAAATGTAAATTCTATTAATGAGGAAATTTTGAGTACACAATACGAATTACCAAGAGATTTAAAACATTTGAAATAACTACTACAACTAAACCTAGAGAGAAAGAAAAATACAGAGAATAAGATACATCTTTGTGAATGCTAATGAGGTCTATTTATAATTGAGCTAGAGGTAAGAAGCTTCTCGAATTCCTTCATATTGTGCTACTTTGAGCTCATATCCACCCTTGGATCACATCCCACACAACATCTTCTCATCTCATCCCTTGGATTGAATCTGGTGACAAGCTTCGTCCAATAAGAGAGCGACATGTGGACAATGGCACACGGATTGATGAAGTGTCACCTTTGTGTCGTGTGTCGTAAAGTACTATATTGCCCTTAATTGCTATGAAATTGATTAATTAACCGGGAAGGGTAATTAGGGTTCATGTAATCTGCAATTGGGGTAAAAGGGGGGTAAAGGATTGGCGGGTTTTGTTTTGGTTTTATTTATTATTTTTCAAACATTAGTTGACCGTTTGGGCGTTGACCTGTAAGGACCGGGTTTGGTTGGGTTTTCGCAAAATAGAACCGGGTAGTATTAGTTTTGTTTGGGCTCGGGTTTTCTGTTTTTGGGCCGAAGGTTTATAATGATTTTGGACTTTGGGATTTAGAATGTGATCCAAGTGTATTCTAGGGACTTAACTTGTACAACTTGAATTCTCCAAGGACTAAATGTGTAATTCTGACAATCTCATCAAGGACCAATCATGTAAAGCTCTAATAATCCAAGGGTGACTTTTGTAATTTCTGAATCTTTGAGGGACCAAATCTGTCAAAAGCTCAAAGTGCAGGGCCATTCTTGACTTTTCTTCAAACTTTGCTGAAACTTCAGAAATCATCTTTTGAGAATAAAATCTTCCAAAATACACAATCTTGACCTTCCAGCTCAGCTAAAACTCTCTTGATCTCTCGTGCTCGGATTTACATCTGATTTGGATCCTTTTTGTGTGTTTTTGCATATCCGTACCTGCACAAGCACAAACTCAAGAAAATCACAAATATAAGCAATAAACGGCTTTTCCTTGGTTGTTTTGGGTCAATTTTCATAATGAAAAGATATGTGAATAAGCACATATCAAAATACCCCAGACGAGACCATTGTCGGGTCCTCACGCAATGCAATCAACTCACGCTTCTAAAACCAAGGATTTCCATCTCTTTCTACTAAACCTATGAAGACACTTACATTGGTATGTCTAAACCATCAAGTTATCTCACACAAGCTAGCCACTTGTGAATGACTAACCGTAAGAAACTTCAAATAATTTAGACAAACCAATAATAAGAGAAAAAGTAGCAAAGATTCCTCAAAAGAGATTAAGAAAGCCTTAATTCTAAAAACTCGCTTACCTTTTTATTTCACATATATAGATATTACGATTAAGCACATTCCGATTATGAATGACGGTTTGTTGAACTTTCATGTCGATCAATAACTCCAACATTTTTCAAACGACACGTTAGGATCACGGAGTAGAAAACACAACACAACGTGAAGTGACCATACGGATAGAATACATCGTCCCTGATTTTTCACAAGCTCCCAAACTAAGCGTAAAACCGAAATCATTGTTACAAATGATTCTAGATGCTAACACTACCCATGGAAGTTACTTGTGTACTTACCTTCGCTTCCCATTTTCCTATTTCATCTAGATTTTTTATTTTATGAGAAATGAATTTCTTCAAATTCTCGTTTTGATAAGAATTATTCCGATAAAGATACAAAGCTAAGTCGATAATTAGTTATCCGCCTTCTCACAAGAACCATTGTCGTAAAAATGAGGTCCACATCAAGGAATTTTTATTCACTTACTTTTGATTTTTTCACTTTTCAACATTTTTCATCATTTTTTTTTTTACTCTTATTTATATGAGTCAGTGAACCACGGAGCTTCACTTGTAATTCCAAGACTATAGGCTTCATGAAATGAGAGTCCCTACTGGCTAGGCTAAGACTTCATACAATCCCGGCTAAAGATCCAAGGGTCCGATCTCGACACCGCAGCCCACAACTTTACTTATTACATTTCACATATCACTTATTTCTCAATTATTTATTACGGATCCTTGATGTGTTCCAAATTTTTAAAACAAAGATTCTTTTAAGAAGATAAAGAACTAACCATCGCCAAAAACTCAACATCTCTAATTATTAAGACAGATATGGGGTGAAACAATTTTGTGGGAACAAAAAGCCATAAGTACCTTCGATGGGCTCTAAAGAGAACCAACTACTCCACGTTAAGCATCTAAACTCATAAGTAACTCTATCATTTCTCGATCTCTGCAAATTTAAAATCCCAAATAATGAGATCCGCAGATACTTAGCCGATAATTTTTAGATTATCTATGGTTAAGGGAACAAGCTAGGGCTCAACACGCCTCGGTCAAGTCGAATTCTATTCCTACCTCACCAAATGAAAGTCAATCAAGGTGTCAAAACATATATTAACTTAGCAAATGTTTCACAAATAATCTTAAGTCTCGCATTTTTAAAGTCACTTATTGGAAACTAGCAAATCCTTGGTTAAGCTTCGCATATTTAAAATCACTTAGGGAGACTTGCAAAATCTTGTCCTTGTGAGCTAGAATCGATTTTATAGCCTCCGATCTAAGCAATTAGCAAAAGCTATGTCAAGAAAAACGCATATTTAAAGTAACTTCTAAGAGACTAGCAAGAACTTTTCGATCATAAACTAGCAAAAGCTACTTTAAAAATTTTAAATTTTCTCATTTTTGCACAATTTTTCAATTTCTAAGGAAAAACGGGGTTACGAGAGAAACACGACAGAAATAAGCAAGTGCGGTCAAATCAAATCGAAGAATACCCTACCCCAGACTAGAACGAAACATTGTCCTCAATGTTTAAAGCAAGGGCATCACGAAAATCTAAAAGCCGTTTATAAAGTATGCTAGAAGATAAACGTTAGTCGATAAGATTAGGATATCGGATTTCCATCAGCATCGATCATGAGACTCGAGTGGAGAAAATGACAAACTTCGAGCACGAGAGTCTTCATATCGGGAACATCCTACACAAAACATCACAAACAACCAAACACGAGAAATCGAAGAGGCAGACCTCTTCACGTCACTTATTAGAAAAGAGAAAGAAGAGAAAGATAAGCATGGGGTGCCTCCCACGAAGCGCCATCTGTTTTTGGTCACCAAGTCGCTAGCCTGACTCGTCCCCGAATTCATTTGTCCTTGGGGAAGAAAGTGGTAGAGATACCAGGGTCGTAACGGTGTCCTCATTCCCAAAGGAATGAGACTGGGTGGGTTGGGTGGGTAAGAAAGTGTCGGGCATCAGCACATAAGGGTTAAATCCTCCCGAACTCACAAAAGGTTTTTCAAGAAAGAATGATCCATCATCCGCGGTTTTTCGCGGACGAAAAGATGACGGATCAAGATGAGAATACTCCAAAGTAGAAGGGAGTACATGGTACAAAGAGATGTATTTCAAAGGTTCAACAATGAAGGCATCCAAGATAGGATCCTTTTTCCGAATAACTTTGGTGATAAGAATGTACTCTTCAATAGTATCCCAGATTGAAAATCTTGTCCTCAGAAAGGAACGAAATCAACGTATCATCCACGTGAAAATCCTCACGAGAATAGGAATCACTCTGATAAAAATAGTGTGGAATCTCTGAATCAACAAGCTCATCAACGAAATCTTAACTTCCTTATCTTTCTTTGGATAAAACGGATCATCATATTCATTTTCTGAAAGAATCGAGTCGGTAGGAACAAGTTCATCGGTGAACTTCTCAAAGTAAATCGATGGATCTTGAAATAGCAAATATTCAATTTCGCGTAAGTCGGCTCTAAAATCAAAGATGTCATCCTCACTTCCCGGTGGAAGAGGATCCATGCGAGCGAGTTCATCGGCGAACTCCTCGAGAAGTAAATTAATGGAAGAATCCTTGAGCTCGGGCTCCGAAGGATTAAAAAACGGTTTGACTTCTTGAATAACTTTTTCAGAATCTCCGTAAAGCATTTGTTCAATCAAACGAATATCTCCTTCGATATCGATGTCGGCGTTATCAATTTCCGGCGAAACTGAATCACTTTTCAAATAAGCATCAATTTCATTCATGATAGATTCATCTTCCTCATATTGAGTATGGGAAGGTATATTAGAAGAAGAAGTGGGATTGCCACTCAAAGAAAACTCGGTGTTTTTAGGAACAAGATCAATCCGATACACATAAATCGGAGGTGGGACAAGTGGTGTGCTCTTAGAGCTAGCATTTTCCACCACAACCGTAGTAGTCTCCTTCTTTTTGTTCAAAGACGTATCGTAGACAAACTCTTAACCGTGAAACGTGAAAGATCAAATCTCGATGTCTTAGGCCCAACTTTTTGAACTACCGGAGGTTGGACGCTTGTGGTACTCCGCTATGAGTAGGAATTCCCGTCCTTTGTCACCTCGGTGTCATTAATTTTGGCCACATCATATTGTTTGGTAAAAGATTTAGAAGTATTGTTAACGTTAAACGTGACGGCTTCTTTTCCAACTCTTAAAGTAATTTCTCCTCCATACACATCAATCAACGCATGGCCCGTTCTTAAGAAACTCCTTCCGAGAATTAAAGGTACTCGAGGATCGGCATCAAAATCGACTACAACAAAATCACGGAAAATCGAACTCCCCCACTTTGACAAAGACATCCTCGGCTATACCCTTTGGATGGGTCGTAGTACGATCGGCTAGCTCGAGAGTCATACACGTTGGGGTAAGTGGGGGCAATGAAAGCTTATCGTAAATTGATTTCGGCATCAAATTGATACTCGCGCCAAGATCGGCCAAGGCGGAGCACCGAATAATTCCTTGAAAATCGCACGGAATGAGGAACTTGCCGGGGTCACCTAACTTTTCGAGAAGTTTCTTGAGAATAACCGCCGAACAATTCTCATTCAAAGACGTTTTGCCAAATCAACAATTTTCTCTTTATTACTTAACATTCCTTTTAGTGTCGAAACAAACTTAGGCATGAGAAGAAGAGCATCCGCGAAGCTAATTTCGAAGTGAAGATCTTGAAATATCTGAAAGAATTTTTCCATTTGAAGATTTGCTTGTTCACGTTGCTTTTGATCATTCATCCTTGACGGGTACGGAAGTGTTGTTTTAGGCTTTTCAACCGGAGCATCCTTGGGCTTAGAAGTCGGGACAACCGTGGGTTGGACATTCTCAGTACTTCCCTTATCAGTAGGAAACACCGGGTCCTTTGTCACCCCAGTCTCACGGTCTACCACACCAAACGGAGAAGAAGAAATAGTAGGAACCGTGGTCCATCGTAAGCAACACCACTTCGGTAGTGATAGCTTTCATGTCACCTCTTGGGTTAGGAATAGTATTACTCGGAAGAGAACTCGAGGGTTGAGAATAAGACGTAGAAGGTTGATTAGCTTGAAAGAAACTAGCCATCATATCCTTTATTTCTCTCATATTCTTGTTATTCGTAACTTCCATGTCTCTTTTGAAATCCGGCCCTCATGCCGTTAATTTGAGTTTGTAAATTTTTGATGGTACTATCTGAACTCTTCATGTAAGACAGAAACTCATTGTTCGGAGCGGCTTGATATTGTTGTTGAGGAGGTGGTTGATAAACTTGAGGTGGAGGAGCTTGGTAGTTTTGATTACCATGACTAAGATTGGCTCCTCGGTTTTGATTGTAAGATTGGTTTTGATAACGGTTTTGGTTTTGTTGAGGAACGGGTGCAAAACCGGTTGGTCCCATTTGGTTGGCACGTATCCTTGGTTCTCGATTTTGAACCGATTAGCAGATGCTACGGAAGCATTTCGGAGATTGCCATCGGTGGCTTGACAATTATAATACGGATGAGGACCACCGCAAATAACACATGTTTCAGAAACGGCTTTGACGGATTCGGATTTCAGATTCTTAAACTCTCTCATCATCGAATTAATAGCATGAGTAAGGTCAGTCAGCCCACTCAACTCACTCCTCTGAACGTAGTTATCATTGGTAGCAATCTTAGAAACAACCGGACGGTTCCTAGACGAAGAAACTTTTGACTTATTCTCGATAATCATTCTAATGTCGGTGGGCATACGACTCAAGATATTACCACCGGCGGCGCTAAGCGTTTAATCTTGATCGGACGGAGTAAGAGCATTATAGAACGTATCAATCTGATGGAGATCGGTAAAACCGTGATTCGGGCATTTTCGTAAAAGTTCCTTGAATCTATCCCATGCTTCTCCAAAACTCTCGTCAAATTTTTGTTGAAAATTTATGATTTGATTTCGTAACATTGTTATCTTTGACGGAGGAAAGAATTGGTTCACAAACTTCTTAGAAAGATCTTTCCATGTTGTAATTGATCGAGGGGTTCTTTTTCGAGCCAAGTCCGGCTGCCCCTCGGGAAAATGGAAACAATCTCAACTTAATTGACTCGTGAGAGACGCCCCGAAAGTTAATCGTAGAAGCAACTTGATTAAACCAACGGAGATGTGCGTGGGGCTCCTCACGATCTAAACCACAAAAAGGTTTATTAGACACCAATTGTATTAGATTCGTTTTTAGTTCAAAATTTTCGATGTTAATTGGTGGAAGTACGATAGCATCACCGTAGCCGTCTACGGGAGCTTGAAGTAACTCGTTCATCGCTCGAGTGTCTGCCATGACGGGTTCTTCAACGATAGTACGTAACTCGGGTACGCTATTCTCTCGATTTCGCTCTACGTCGTGATTGAAAGCGAGTGCGCATGCACTTAAAAACCAAGGCAATTAAAAGAAACCGATATTCGAAAACACAGTGAACTTAAACCAATAATCCTAAGTGAATAAATCACCTCTACAAGACAAACGCACAAGCGAGCGGAGAAGCTTTGTAGGTCAGCGCGAAGCTTATTAAAAACCCGCTTTTACCGCAATTTAATGTCGCCGCCCTTATACCCACCACACAGTTTGTTTATCAAATAGAAGTAAATAAATCCACAAGCGACACAAAGGCAAGTTTTTGATCTTTAGTTCGGGAACTTATAATGATAACACCTCCGCTTGAGAATGTTATATAATTGGTTTCTTCTATTTTCAAAAACAAAGAGAAAATCTTTTTGTATTTTTAATCTGATATATATATATAAAAGAAAAAGGAAAATATTTTTTACTTTTTTTTTATTTTATAGAAAAATAGTAACTTCACGAATGAAGGATCTCAAGTCACTAATCGACAAACTTCAAACGATATTGTCGACACAACCTCCCAAGTAATGGGCCAAAATTTGATTCTCAATATCAAGAATATTCACGAAGATAGATTCAAATTCTCTTAGGAAAAAGAATAATAAATCAAATCCCGTGTGTGATCGTAGGTATTTACGATTAGTCAACCCAATCGCTTTTCCCAACGAGGCGTGAATTGCCAACGTCGTTCTTGGTTTGGATTTAATGCTTGATGTATTGGATTAATGATTGTTTTTGATTATTAAACTACGGGAATGGGGAAAGTAATTAAGGGAATCTATCCTACGGAAATCCTAAACGCAATCTAAAATAAAACGTAATTAACAAACTAATAAAAATGCAACTACGTCTAAACGATACCCTAAAAATGCCTAAAACTACTTTTACTCTAAAAATGTAATTAGAAAACTAATTTAGAATTAAAACTATTTTTTTAGGATTTTTCTTGATTTTATAAAAATTAAAAACTAATTTTAACTAATTTAAAATTGTGAAAAATACCAAATAAAGGGAGAAAAATATGGAAAAATCTTTTTTATGCTTTTTATATTTTTCTTAAACTAAGAAAATTGAAAAATTATTTTTTGGAGCTTTTTCTCAATTATTTTCAAATTAAAGCTATTAAAAAGTGATTAAAATCTATTTAAATTGAGAAAAATAGCAAATTAAGACCAAAAATTATGAAACTTTCAGGAAAATTCTAAAATGATATTAAGATTTTATGAAAAATGAAAAAAAAGCAACTTATGTGACAGATATGCAAGCTATAGTGCAAAATGATACTAGAATAAGCTACTAAGATAAGCTAATAAGCTAATAAGCCAACCAAACAAAGTCTAAAGCTAAAGAGTACTAGAATAAGCTAAAGGCAACTAGTTATATCTACTCCTAACAAGCTTAAACCTCATCAAAGAATCGCTGAAATAAGCAAATCTGCTTATCTTAGTCAAACAAAGGTTCAGTTCACCGCTTTGAGCTTATGCACAAGCTCAACTAATAAGCAAACCTCGAAAACCAAAAGTGCTGCATCTATAAACCACCCGGCCAGCTATGATTGTACCAAATCTCAAGTCCTAACTCCTAGAAATGAGACCAGTGCAACAGATTAAAGATTGCCTGATTCACACTCAGGTGTGAACAGGGCAAATAGTAGCTTGTTGAAGAGCTTATTTGAAGCTTAATTTGACCAAACCAGATGAAGCAAAAAGCAATTATCGATTAAGACCAGCTTGAAAATTTAATTTCCAAAGTTTCAAACACTGAATCTCAGAGATGAATAAGAAATTGATGCACAAAGTTTTGTTGAAAACTGCAGTTGACAGATTTGACTTTTTAAGAATACAACTAAACTTTGACCAAACTGAGTTTTGATTCAATCTAATGAACTGATGATGATGTTTAAACACTAATAATGATTACCTAAAGCTAGATCTAGCAATTTCAAAACCAATTTGCAGCTTATGAAACCAACCTGAATTCAACAGATTCTACAACTAGAACAGTTATGAGCTGATTTTGACTTTTAGAGCTAAACTACAATCAACAAGACCTCAAATGACTAGCAATCTACTACCTAAACAAGTATAATCTACTCTTATCAGTTCTACTAACCTCTAATGGTAATAACATTATCCAAACACTACTTTAGCTACTTTTTAAAAGAACTAACAAGCAGATAAGACTAAATAACACTTAAACAAGCATCATACTCGATCAAACAAGTATCAATTACAACTAAGGAACAGATTCAAACACAGATTAAATGATCAAAACAGATTATGAACTTACAAGATGCCTTAGCCACTATGGCTTGCTCAATGATGAAATAAGAACCCTAACCTATTTAACCACTAATCCTAATCCAATACCAGCTCAAATCTCATCCCAATACCAGTATCATTTCCATCCAAATCCAGATCCAAAACAACAAATCCATATCACCATCTGAGATTCTCGATGTAACATGAGATTTTTGTGAATTTGAGTGAGAAAACTAGTACAAGCTCACAATAAGCTACCAAAGCTTAAATGAACTATGAGAAACAATAAATCAGTGGATTAATCCAAACACTGACCTAAAGTGATTTTTTATTTTTCAATGATTTATTTTGATTTTTGTATTTTTGAGATATTGAAGAAATAAGCTAAAAGCAATGAAAACTATAATAAGCATTAAAATAAGTTTATAAGTTGATGTAGATTATAAGAAACTTAAAAACAATTGAAATTGAAATGTAAATTTATTAATGAAATTTTGAGTACACAATACTAATTACCAAGAGATTTAAACATTTGAAATAACTACTACAACAAAACCTAGAAAGAAAAAATACGAGAATAAGATACATCTTTGTGAATGCTAATGAGGTCTATTCATAATTGAGCTAGAGGTAAGAAGCTTCTCGAATTCCTTCATATTGTGCTACTTTGAGTTCATATCCACCCTTGGATCACATCCCACACAACATCTTCTCATCTCATCCTTGGATTGAATCTCGGTGACAAGCTTCGCCCAATAAGAGAGCGACATGTGGGACAATGGCACACGGATTGATGAAGTGCCTTTGTGTCGTGTGTCGTAAAGTACTATATTGCCCTAATTGTTGAAATTGCTTAATTAACCGGGAAGGGTAATTAGGTTCATGTAATCTGGTACTGGGGTAAAAGGGGGTAAAGGATTACGGGTTTTGTTTTGGTTTTATTTATTATTTTCAAACATTAGTTGACCGGTTCGTGGCGCGGACCTGGGTAAGTGACCGGGTTTGGTTGGGTTTTCGGGTAAAATAGAACCGGGTAGTATTAGTTTTGTTTGGGCTCGGTTTTTCTGTTTTTGGGTAAGGTTTATAATGATTTTGGACTTTGGGATTTAGAATGTGATCCAAGTGTATTCTAGGGACTTAACTTGTACAACTTGAATTCTCCAAGGACTAAATGTAATTTCGACAATCTCATCAAGAACCAATCATGTAAAGCTCTAATAATCCAAGGGTGACTTTTGTACTTCTCGATCTTGAGGGACCAAATTGTCAAAAAGCTCAAAGTGCGTAGGGCCATTCTTGACTTTTCTTCAAACTTTTTTAAACCGTAAATCATCTTTTGAGAATAAAATCTTCCAAAATACACAATCTTGACCTTCCAGCCTTAAAACTCTTTGATCTTTCGTGTCGGATTTACATCTGATTTGGATCTTTTGTGTTTTGCATATCCGCATTCAAGACAAGCACAAACTCAAGAAAACCACAAATATAAGCAATAAACGGCTTTTCCTTGGTTGTTTTGGGTCAATTTTCATAATGAAAAGATATGTGAATAAGCACATATCAATTGATGATTCAATTATGACTGTTTTTGAATATAATCGCATGGAGGAATTAGATGCTGATGACAAGAGTCGGCCAAAAATGGAAAATGTCGTTTATAACAAACCATTTAACTATTCAAAAGCCGTAACTTTTGTCACACAACAAGATACTTCTAACAAACCTTTGGTTTATCACCAGCCAAGTTAGTCCCCAACACAATGGTGCACAAATTAATGGTCCTTTACCTTCTTAGTGAAGTGTAAAGCCGAAAGTTGCCGCGTTATCAAATATTTTGACACTTTCTTATCTGACCTCAAAATTTTGGAACGCGAGATTGAATTTCATTCTCGAAATAAAAGTTTAACATTTTCAACGCCAATGGCGAGAACATAGAGATATTCTTCTTAAAAGAATTTACCCCATGTCAAAATTTGAAAACTTGTGCACTATATTAGAAAGGGATTTTTCACAAGGAACTTGGTCTCATGAAAACAATTTTAGAGAAAACAGAAACATCGATTTCAAATACTAAACCCAAAAGTAAAACTGTGAGAAAAGATGTTGATCGACTCTTGAAGATGTTATATGTGCGATATCCATAATCTTGTGTTATTACAACTGTTGCATATGCATCTGATCATATCTCTGCCGATTGTTGATTCGTTGATATTGTTGTGAATAACATACGGTGCATCGATCGAAGTCTTAAAAGTTGAAAAACAACGACTGTTAAACGAGCCAAATTCAAAACATCGTCTTCAATGGTGTCAAAAGATTTCAAAATCGTGAACTTGCTTTGCAAAACAAAATCAATCACCGCAATCCAAAACGTTTAGTCCAAAAATTGAGCAACTGGATGATCAAAACGCGTCTTTGAAATGTCAAATCTCAAAGTATGAATAAGAACTTGTAAAAGTGAAAAAGGAATATGGTGTCATATTTGATTTACTCAAACAAACTTGTGATGAAGCATCAAACGAATTTGATCATTATCTTGCACACACTAAAGAAGTCATGAATTTTGCTAGAAATATTCGTTCTGAAAATCAAGATTTGGTGCACACTATCATTAAGTTAAGGGAAATGTTAGGAAAGTATGAACAAGTTCAGCCTAGCATCATTAATAGAATTGCACCTGTAATGCTAGCAAACGGAACCAGATTGCCTACTGACAAAACACAAGTTACTAATGTGCTTCCCTAACAAACAAAGACTAGTTGCCTTTTCCCAACGTCCGCACTTCACGACTTAGGAGCAATACAAGGAAGAATAGGAAGTTGCACTCTAAGAAAAGAACAATAAAGAATGTCAAGTAGAAGAAAACCCTAGGACTTTGAATAAGACCCAGTTGCACCCACTTTAGATATTATGCTTTGACAAATGTAATGAAAAGGTATTGTAACGAATGCTAAAACTTTACGCTTGATATTCACCGATGCTTCTTTTGTGTTATTTGTCGTAGTATGCTTTTCGATATCATGACAAATGTGTTGCTAGAGCTATCTTGTCTCGCTTAAGGAATCCTAAGAATCGAATACCTCTAGGCCCACTAATGCTTCTAAGTCTAGCTTGGTAGACCGCCTCCTTAGATTCTAAGAAACGATTGATGTCCCTGTAGTTCCAGAGATCACCTTCAAGGAATGAAGTACCACCTAGTGCATTCACTAAGACTAAAGCTAAGACTAGTTGGAGATGGCGGAAATGGATACATAATACACTAGGATTTAAATGGATACCTAAAATCATTGATGTATGTATTTCTACTATAGACCGCCGAGAACCCTCTAACTCATCGGTTCCACATCTACTTTATTCCATTCTATGTCGCTTTGTGTGTAATGTAGGTGATACGCATCATCCTTGATTGTTGATAGCGGATGTTCCCGACACATGACAGCAACCTTAAATCGTTATCAAACTTTATTACAAAGTTCATCAAGCCGCCGATTCGGAATGATCACCACAGCAATGTATGCTTACGGAGATTATATCAATGGCAATATTGAAAATTAGGCAGGGTTTATTATGTGGAAGGCCTCTTGGTCACACCATTTCTTCTGGTCACCTCGGTGAGATGGAGATTTGAAGTTGCTGGGGAAAACTTGTTTCATTCGTGATCTACAAGGAAACGATCTATGTCCGCTCTTGCAATTCTAGTCATACACATCTCAATGCAAGACATGGTTGCTTCATCTCCATCCTGCTCACTCTCAAAAGCTACATATACAAAATCTTGGCTATGGCACCGTCGTCTCTCACATCTAAACTTTCAAACCATCACCAACCTTGCTCGACACAAACTTGTTGAAGGTCTCCTCGAGATTCCGTTATTTAAAGATCACCTATAAACAGCTTGTGAACAAGGAAAAGCAATTATGCTCATTTTACCTCAAAGGTGGAACAAAACTCAAAGCATGTGCTTCATCTTCTTCACATGGATTTGTGTGGGTTCATGCGCTGCAGACGCTTAATGGCAAACGCTACATCTTGGTAATTGTTGATGACTACTCAAGATGGACTTGGTTTATTTTTCTTCAGCAAAAGACCAAGCTCCACAGATGATAATCACCTTTTCAACGAAAATTCAAACTCACCAAAACAATCGTAAGACAAATTAACGCAAAGGAACTGAATTTAAATCAAACTCTTCGAATATTATGGGAAAGTGGGAATTGAGCATCAAACATCTATTGCACGCACCCCGAACAAAACGGAAGTTGTTGAAAGACGATAACCGCACGTTGTGGAAAAGCCTGCATGATGTTAATCAATGCTAAACTTCCAGATTACTTATGGGTGAAGTCGCTCAACCGCATGCTACACTCAGAATCGCTCAATGATTACAAAACGCCACAACAAAACACCGTTTGAGCTTATCCACAACAGAAAACCGAATCTCAAACACTTTCATGTATTTGGATCTCTTTGCTACCCAAATAATGATCGTGATGACTTTGAAAAGCTCAAAGCCAAAGCTGACATTGGAGTTTTTATTGGATACTGTGATAATTCTAAAGGTTACCGGATCGGAATCGCCGTACACAAAATGTTATGGAACGATAATTTTGATGAGCTTACTGAAATGGCTTCTCGAGCATAATGTTTGAACCCGGTCACAACCGCTAAACTTCCTCAAACCCCATCATCAGCTAAACCAAGCCCTCAGCTTACACGTCAACTAATGGAAAGACTATTTGCTCCATTTTTCGTGATTTATATTGATGAACGTGCTCCGTGTGTATCCGAGTGTTTCACGCTTCTCAACCCGATACTACTTATACCTCGGAGCATAACCGCCAATAACAACTACGTTGAAGAAGCACCCCCGTTGACTCTACAACAACAGTTGAACAAACCGCCCGATGACGCCGAACCAACCGATGATGTTCTTAATGAAGTACCCCACCTGCAGTTTTGATCCAAATGCTTCTTAACCCGTTTGCTAATGAAAATCCTCGCACCGGGATGTTGCGAATCATCTACAAGCCATTTGAATCCTCAAAATCTGCACAATGTATACCAACATCAACCCTACACATCGCTGGACAAAAAAGACCATCCTCTTGAGAATATTATTGGTAACCCCGCGTCATAACGGTATCACAATAATGTGATGGTGAACATTGCATTTATGCACCACCGTTCGCCAATTCAGCCTAAAAACATTAAAGACGCATGACAAAGGACAATCGGATAGAATCCATGCGTGAAGAACTCAACCACCAAACGTCTTTGAAGTATGGGAACTGATTGAAAGACCAACGTGGGTCTTCGTCATTGTATGTAAAAATAGATTTGGAAAACAAATTGGATGTCAAGGAACCGTGCATAAGAAAACAAGTCACGCCTCGGTGGCTAAGGGTTATAGACAGAAAGTTAGGGTATTGACTTTGAAGAATCATTTGCTCCGCTGTTTCGCCTTGAGGTCGCTCGATTTTTCTGGCATTTGTGGCTCACATGAACATCACTCGTCTTTAGATGGATCTCAAAACCGCTTCTCATGGACAACCGAAAGAAACGTCTATGTTAGCCGCCCGTGGGATTCGTTGATCCGAGTTCTCAATCATGTCTACAAACTCAAGAAAGTTTCTACGGTCTCTCAAACAAGCCCCTCGGGCGGGTACATAAGTTATCATCCTTCTTATTGCCAATAATTTTACCAAAGGTTCGGCCGACCCTACACTTTTATACAATATCACTCGGCTACATCTTAATCGTTCAAATCTATGTGGATGACATCATTTTTGGGTCAGCACATTTAAAATATTCAAATGCTTTTGCAAAACTTATGACAAAACATTTTGAAATGTCATAGATGGGTGAACTCACATTCTTCCCGGGAATGCAAGTTCATCAATCACCAGTGGTATTTTCTTGAGTAAGTCCAAATATGCCTTGAATTGTTAAACAAATTTGGAATGCAAACCGCGGACACCTATGCCACACCAATGGCTCATACCAAGAAGCTGGAGCGATTTACATGGGAAATCAGTGGACCCTACAAAATCGTAGTATCATTGGGTCTCTCATGTATCTAAATGTACCAGCGCACTGATATTGTTTTGTCGCCTATCTTTGCTCCCGCTATCAGCCGAGACCAATCAAACCCACTCTCGAGAAGGCTAAAAGAATCCTCTCGATACATTAAGGGAACCATTAATTTGGGAATTGAAGGATTCTCGTTTTGAACTAATAGCTTTTTCGCATTAATGGACCACGCCAGATGCTAGATTCGTGGAAAAGTATTTCGAGCTTTACAATTTCTTGGTGATAAACCGTGTCATGGAAATCTAAGAAGCGTGATTGTACATCGCCGTCATCAACCGAAGCGTAATATGCCATGTCGCATGCTTGTTGTGCTCAAGTCATTTGATGAGAACACAACTCAAAGACTATGGTTACCGTATTTGACGTAATCCCGATGTACCGCGACAATCGTAGTGTTATTAAGCATCTCGTACTCCGCTCAACATTCAAATCAAAGCACACGATCTATATCATTTCATCAAGGACCAATGTGGAATGTGGCAATCGTTGAATTATATTTTGTGGGTATTCTAATACCACTAAGTGCATCTCTCACCAAAGCCTTAGCTCCTCGCTAGGTTTAATGAGTTGGTCCAATCGGATTGGTATGTGGTAGTTTGACCCAAGAGGAACTGGATGAACTCTTAAAAACATTCTTAAAAACCAAAAACCAAACCTCTTTTGTAAATATTTTTCAAAAACAAAATAATTTAAATTATAAAATCGATAAAACAACAAAATATTCTTCTATCTATATTTCTTAACATTGCAGATTGTTTCTTCCATCAACACCAAATCTTTCAAAATTCAGTATTTTTCATCAAGTGTTGAGGGAGAAAGCTAATACTTTCCGCCATAAAAACCTTGTACTTGAATGTTACTTTATCTCTCGTTGTTTCTTTTAAATGGTGGTCACTTTTTCGTTTAATGACACCTCGACCAAAATTTATAAAACTTCATTATTTCTTAAGTCGAGGGGAGGTCAAAATCTTTCCAAATATCCTTCGCTTGGGTAACCAAAATGGAAGTTAAAGGCATTAGATGTAAGTGGTAAAGGTGGAGGGACTGAATGTGTCAAAAGGTTAAAGTATTTTTTTAACAAAAACACCTCACCTAACAACATTAACTCCTCACATTTAATTCTTCACCAAACACATCCTACGCCTAAAAATCCATCTACATAAACCGGTTTCGTGATCTTCATTTTGTAAGTGTTTTGTGTTTAAACAAGATTATAAACAATGGTTTTAAAATCGCTTAAAACAACTGTTAGATATTATCTAAGGATCTATTTTGTGTTCCCACGATATAAGCATGGAACACATAATCTGTTTATGTGTTTGTGGTTAAAATAATTGTGTCAAAACGTTTCTATAACATCAATGATACCATTTTTATCCTCAAAACTTACCTAGAAACACCTAATTGATTGATTCTGAAAACTAGGGTTTATACGCAGATTAAGTTTCGGTCAATTAGTTGCTTATAAGATGTTGTTTATATGATGAATTAACTATATCCATTAGATCTTGCCCTTAAAACATCAAAATGAAAGAATTTAAATTTAGGGTTCTAGTTCATACGAATTGGGTATTTTTTATTCATGTTGAGTTTAATGTTAAACTTGGATAAACACTTATATAGGCATACTTAGACTTCCCGAATCATTTTAGTGCAATTCCTATGGCTAATTCTCTTACTGCAATTCTTGAAACATAGGTTTAGCTTAACGCATAAGGTTTTTCACATAATCATTTAAATGATTATTCATGGTATGATCGAGCAATATTGAATGTATGTGTTAATATCGGTGCTGATTAACTTATTTCTCGTGCTTATTACGCAGAAATTCGAATCAAGGTTACTAGAAAAACCACGATAAGGATCACCTTTACCGTAGAAAGTTATGCAGAGTAATCTATGCAATCGTTTCGCGAAGGTTCTACATAAGGGACTACGCGCATCCTCGTGAAGGATATGGCAAATGCGAACCTCCACGCGATAAGGCTCCTCTTCACGAAAAGCTACGCATAAGCAGTTTATGCACTTGCGCGCAAGCTCCACGCATAAGGTCCCCTCTTCCTACTGCAATATTTCTTACCAGAAGTCAGAACCTACGCATAAGCTTCATTCACGCATATATCACCTCTTTATGCATAAGCTTGCCATTTCTATGCCTAAGCCTTGTTTAACCTTAATTATGAATTGTTACTGCCGCGGCAAAACTTGTAAATAACAAATCATAACGCCACGAAACCAATAATGTCACTATAAGCTTAAATGTTTAACAAGTTGTGAATAATAAGTGAAAATTTGGACTTTAAAACTTAAAGTTAATAAACACACATACTTATCATGAACGCCATTGGACTATTGGACAAACAAGTGACATTGGACTCTGTAACAATCATCGACATATCACATTCAATAGTTAGACAATATAACCATCTGTTGACTAACTTAATGTCTTTCGATATGTTGGTTCTTTTGGCAAAATATCTTTCAGATCACGACATGGACGCTCAAATGCAGAATGTGGATGCACCAAAATGTTTCACCGTCGATATCTTTCCCTTATGGCTATCCAATGATGATTGAAAGAACAACCTTCGTTGATTTTGATACTCACCGCCGTAGTCTTCTTGCTTGATAGCAGTGGACATTCTCAAGAACCACTCTTATCGAATATGCTCACCAACTCTACCACGCCGTGGAAATCCACATACAATGTACAATTTCGCAAATAATGAAGCGCATCAAAGGGCAAAATGTTGTGACTGGACTCTCAATCATAAGCAAGTCAAAGATCACAATCGCCAGACTTGCGGCTATTCCTCCTCATTCCCCGTCATTGAACCAACTGAGTACAAAACTCACACCCACTGAAGAGGTCGTTCGGCACCATGATCACACCTGTTATGACTAAGCTATAGGGTAATCACCAAGCACCGTTATGTTGATCCAAGAATATCCCCTCACCGGTTTTTGAACAATAGTTTTTTCGCATTAATCGACAACGCAGGATGCTTAGATTCGGGAAAAGCCGTGAGCTTTACAATTTCTTGGTGATAAACTGGTGTCATGGCAATCGAAGAAGGTGATTGTACATCGCTGCATCAACCGAAGCGTAATATGTAGCCATGTCGGCGTGTTGTGCTCAAGTCATTTGGATGAGAACACAACTCAAAGACTATGGTTACTGATTTGACGAATCCCATGTACCGCGACAATCGAGTGTTATTGCATCTCGCGTACCTGGCCAACATTCGAAATCAGCACATCGATCTTGATATCATTTCATCAAGGACCACGTGGAATAGGGTACCGTTGAATTATATTTTGTGGTATGAATACCAATTGCATCTCCTCACCAAAGCCTTAGCTCCTACTAGGTTTACTGAGTTGGTCCACCGGATTGGTATGTGGTGTTTACTCAAGAGGAACCGGATGAACTCTTAAAACATTCTTAAAACCAAAAACCAAAACCTCTCTTTTGTAAATATTTTCAAAACAAAATACAAAATTATAAAATCTGATAAAACAACAAAAATATTCTTCTATCTATATTTCTTTTAACATTGCAAGTACAATTCTTCCATCAACACTCAAATCTTTCAAAATTCAGTATTTTTTCGATCAAGTGTTGAGGGGGAGAAAGCTAATACTTTCCAGTTTCATAAAAACCTTGTACTTGAATGTTACTTTATCTCGGTTGTTTCTTTAAATGGTGGTCACTTTTTCGGTTTATCGACACTCCTGACTAAAATTTATAAAACTTCATTATTTCTAAGTCGAGGGGAGTACTGTCAAAATTTTTCCAAATATCCTTCGTTTGGTAACCAAATTGGAAGTTATGGGCATTGGATGAAAATGGTTGAGGTGGAGGGACCAAGTGTAAAAGGTTAAAGTATTTTTTAACAAAAACACCTTACCTAACAACATTAACTCCTCACATTTAATTCTTCACCAAACACATCCTACGCCTAAAATCCATCTACAAACCAGTTTCAGATCTTCATTTTGTAAGTGTTTTTGTGTTTGTAACAAGATTATAAACAATGGTTTTAAATCGCTTTAAAAACAACGGTTAGATATTAATCTATGGTGTTCCTACGCGATATGCCATGAACACATAATCTTGTTTATGTGTTTGTGGTTAAAATAATTGTGTCAAAACGCTTCTATAACATCAATGATACCATTTATCCTCAAAACTTACCCGTAAAACACGAATTGATTGATTCTCGAAACTAGGGTTTATACGAATTGGTGTTTCTCGGTCACTCGTTGCTTATAAGATGTTGTTTATATGATGAATTAACTATATCCATGCTTAGATCTTGCCCAAACATCAAATGTGAAAGAATTTAAATTTAGGTTCTAGTTCATACCATTGGGTATTTTTATTCATGTTGAGTTTAATGTTAAAACTTGATAAACATCTTATAGGCATACTAGACTTCCAGAATCATTTTAGTGCAATTCCTATGGCTATCTCTTCACGCGTAATTCTTGAAACATAGGGTTTAGGCCACGATAAGGTTTTTTCGCATAACCGTTAAATGATTATTCATGGTATGATCTGATAAATATTGAATGTATGTGTTAATACTGGTGCTATGATTAACTTATTTCGTGTTTATTACGTGTGAAATTCGAATCGGTTACTAGAAAACTACGATAAGGATCACCTTACGCCAGAAAGTTATGCGTAAGAGTAATCTTACGCGTAACGCTACGCGTAAGGTTCTACATAAGGGACCATGCTTATCCCTGTGAAGGATATGCGTAAACAGAACCTCTACGCATAAGGTCTACTTACGAGTAAGCCTACGATAAGGTTTATATGCACTTATGCTGCGAAGCTCTACGCATAAGGTCCCCTTTTCCTCACGCATATTTCTACGCCGTAAGTCAAGAACCTACGCATAAGCTATGCTTTACGATATATCACCTGCTTATGCATAAGCTTGCCATTTCTACGCCTAAGCCTTGTTTTTAACCTTAATTATGAATTGTTACGCTTGCAAACTTGTAAATAAATAAATCATAACGCCACGAAACCAATAATGTCACTATAAGCTTAAATGTTTAACAAGTTGTGAATAATAAGTGAAAATTTGGACTTTAAAACTTAAAGTTAATAAACTCACGATACTTATCATGACGTCATTGGACTATTGGACAAACAAGTGACATTGGACTCATAACAATCATCGACATATCACATTCAATAGTTAGACAATATAACCATCTGTTGACTAACTTAATGTCTTTCGATATGTTGGTTCTTTTGGCAAAATATCTTTTCGTCACACATGGACGCCAAATGCATGCGATGCACCAAATGTTCTCACCGTTGTCGATATCTTCCCTTATGGCTATCCAATGATGATTGGAAAGAACAACCTTCGGGTTGACTTTGATACTCTCACCGCCGAGTCTTCTGTTTGATAAATAGCGGGACATTTCGAAGAACCACTCTTATCGAATATGCTCACCAACTCGCCATACGCTGAAATCTACATACGCACCTCGCACATATGAAGCGATCAAAGGGCAAAATGATCGCGGACTCTCAATCATAAGCAAGTCGCATCACACCAGCAGATTCTTAAGGCTATTCTCCTCATTCCTGTCATTGAACCAACTGAGTACAATGCTACACCTACTGAAGAGGTCGTTCTGCAATTCATGATCGACATCTGGGGCTATAGGGTAATCACCAAGCAATCATATGTTGATCCAAGAATATCCTCACCGAGAACCCTCTTCATCATCATCACAAACTGCTGACGGGATAGTGGTTATGAGCATCCCAAGCTCATGGAACTACGATTTTCTAGGTCATCGCCATGAAACATATCGAAGTTGAAGCTCGATATGGGATGACATGATGTCTTTCCCTCAAAAAGCGTGGCACCAAGATCCCTACATCATATAACAAAACTGCTGATCCGAGAGCTCTTGGGTTAAATCCAGATATTCCTTAAGACTACGACCCAAACAATCACTCTATGTTGTATGAGCTCACACTCAGATTCAAGGAATCTACAACAAATAAACAAGGTGTTGTATTACCGGATCACCTTCTCTCGATGCAATCAAACAGCTTTACCATACAAAGGTATCTGGTAGCGTTGATGAAGGTAAAGTTGGTTTTTATCGATGACAAGTCTTCGGCACACCTTCTAGGAAACCGTAAGAGGGCAGGCGAAGTGTTGCAAGCATGAGAGTTAAAGAAAGTTCCCTAAGAGGAAACCCGCACTCAAAAGAAAAATTCTCTAAGGAAGTTGTTCCTAATCCCATTCCCGTGTCCGAACCACAAAGAAAGCTAGTGGATGAAAGCTCGAGGAAACCGAATCGAAGAAGAGGTTATCTACTCGAACTACAACCGTTGTCACTCCAACAGAGCTAAACCTCCCAGTCCAAAAGCTTCCAAGGCAAAGGGAAGACTCTAGTACTTGAGCAAGAAGAAGAAAGCTACGATCTGTTAATGGACACTGACTACGGAAGAAGTTCAAAATCATAAGACTCAACACGTTGCAAAAGAATTTGAAAAGGAACAAATGCGCGGGCCCCGAGGGTCAAGTGGTGGCGTTCAATCCACACCAATTCTCGATGCGTTAATCAACCCGATAAGGGAATTGGTGCCACCACTCTTGAGCAACAATGAAGCGCGTGGAAGACTCTATTGATTTCAACTTTGAGGAACCCAAAGGTAAAGACCGAAAGAAAAGATGATGAAGAGATCTGGCTCATGCAAAAGCAGGAAGAGGCCGTGATTCAGTCGAAGAACAAAGCTAAGACCGCAAAGGATGACAAGGTTGAATATGATGACTTTTCTACAAAGTCCAAAGACGCTCAAAAGAACAAACCTCTGAACCTCCAAAGGATCCGAGTCACCTCACATCATCATCATGGACTCATCTTCTCACTCTTCACCACCACCATCCAAGAACAACCAAATCCACATCCAAATTGCGGAAGAAGCCAAACGCACTCTTGGATTTATCGACCAAGGACAAGGATCGTGAAAGCTGTCAAGCGTGTCGTGAAGAAAAGACTTTAAAAGCTGAATTTTCTAATCGTGTTCAAGAGATCTTCATGACGAGAATGACAAGATGTCGGTGAAAGGGAGTACATCCGTAAGTTCATGCAACGGATCTTCGGGGAAATGAACGAGATGATCAAAGCTTACACTCTCACAAGTTCCTTCTGACATCGTTCTGAGTTACAAAGGAGATGTTAACCAAACAACTCTATCCGAATCTATTACACTTGGCCAATCAAACGATAAGATCAACACCAATGGGTAAACATCAATCCCATGATCCCATAATATTCTCGATGCTGAATTGGTTAACAAGGCTTGTATCTCAAATGTCCAAACGACTAACATTTGCTTCTTACGAAAGTAAATTGTTTAAAGCATTGTTGGAATACCAACTTAAATCACATACGAGACTAAGCTCAAAGGCCTAAACGTCCAAGAGACGATGAAGATAAGGATAAGGATAAGATGACGAGCCTAAACGTCAAGAAACGGTGAATCATCCTCCATGCAACCTCCACCCCAAAGGACTCAAATTTACCACTCATCTCCTCCTCGCCTTCGCTGACAAACCTCGACTCGAGTTACCACCCCGCAGAGAAAACCAATCACTTTGAGTATACCGGTGGTGACGATGAGGAAGTCCCAGCCCCCAACAACAACCCACATCTCCAGCTTCAACAAAGAAACCATCATCCTCATCAAGGCCAAAGAAGAAGAAGAAGTCTCTAGGATGATGTCGTCTCATGGCTCGACGAAGATGACACAAAGTTTGAATGGTTCTCCACACTTGTTGATGCCACTCCCGCTCTAACTGATGAACCAAATATGGTAGAAGGTAGTACGTTGGAGCATGCTAAGTTATTGCAAGAGAAGTTTCTTGTGAAGAAGATGACGAAATCGAGTTGAGATCGAATCAAGAATGAAGCCTTCAACTACTCAAAGACAACTCTCGAAAGTGATATTGAAGTTGAATATCACCTTGAAAACATAGCACGAGCCATGTCTACCAACATTGATTGGCTCAACCCCGGCAAACATCGACTTCACTAAAAGAGACAACCCCATACATACACCGACCGGTTCAAACCTATACCAACGACAATAAACCGTATCAACCTAGGATTCCATTTCGCTACTTCTTCAACAAGGATTTGGAATTTCTTCTACACGGTAGCGATGGTTCAAAGAAATACGCTACATCACTTATACTTTCCGCTCCTGCAGCCATATACTCCAACCGCATAGCCATCGAAGAAAAGGCTACTCACATGTTTGCTAACAAATATGGAACAAGATGACATTGATGCAATGTATGGATTCACCATTGGCCGTCAAGAATCTACTACAAAAGTCCGCCAGTTCAAGGTCTAAACATGAAGTGTACAAAGGACAAAGGGATCATGGTCGTTAAGCATGTAGATCTCTCGCCTAAAATGGGATTACACTTTCCTCAAGAAAATCATGGTCAAAAATACAAGACGGTAAAGGACTATGATTTCGTAGTTTTACTTTTCTAATTTGTCTCAACCATCATTGAAGATCCAGATCTTGCCAAGGTACATGGACTAATGAGACAATTCTCGTGAAATCCAATGTGAATACATCATGTCCTTACTAATCTTCATCGAAGCTATTATCCATCCAGAACGCAGAAGACTTGCAACTTGTCGCTGAATCGCTCCTCGTGATACGTGTCAACCTCACCAGACCTCAGCTAGAACTTCCTGACATCAACCATCTTCCACAATACACTCTCATCAAAGAAACCGCTTGGGAGTAGTTTACCGTAGTGAACTACATCGCGAATCCCGCTTGATGGCGCAGAGATCTTCAAGTTTGGGGATCGACACTAAAGAAAGTCGTGGACCACTTAGCTTATCGGGTAAAGGTGATACAACAAGGCATCGGGTCACAAAAGAGATGGAATTCTCAAGAGAGCCGGATGTGAAGAGAATCATCACGCTTGACATGAAAGGTTGTTCGTAAGGGACCGCTCGTAACTTTGGAGAGCTTTGTAGGTGGTCGCCCCAGATTAATCTCACAGCTATCAACACCCGCCCGATTCCTGTAGATTACTTCGACTACCAACCCGGTACCCATTAAGTCGCTTTTATTTTCTATATTGATTTGATGTGTGATTGTTTAATGACTTTGGCTTGTGCACACATAAATGTTGTACAACCCGTTTGTAATGAAAGGACCCCGTGTACGCCTGCCACAATCCTTATCAAAGGAGCGAAAGCTTCTTACTTTTGAGTAAAACTTATCAAACCTTTCACTTTTTAAAAGGTTTTGCTCAAAAGAACAAGTACTTCCCTTATGATTTTCAAAACCTCAAAAGTTTATATCACTTGTTGAAGGGGAGTATTTGATTAAAAACTTTGTTCACAAATTGTTCTTCGTGTAATCTTCCCACAAAACTCAAAATGGTCATATTCGATATCAAAATTTCGTCAAAAATAACATTTATATGCCATTTTTTAGGGGGAGAAAAAATATGTGATAAGAAATATGTTGTGAAATTGCAAATGAATCGCAGTGCTACAGACTTAACAAATGAATTGACGAATCTTAAATGTTAGTAACTCGAAAAGACTTGTCCGGGACGGGTAATAATTTCAAGCTAGTTCGCTAGTGATGTAAACGTGTCTCACAAAGGACTTGTCCGAGTAGAATGTACCTTTCGAGAAACTCTTGG